>OZ004600.1:16199303-16427607 GCA_963924605.1 Malthinus seriepunctatus
CTGCTACAAAGTCCACAATTTCTTGTTTAGTAACGTTTACTCCATCTTTCTTCACAACAAGTCCTAAAGGTAACTCGCCTGCTTTTTCATCTGGAACAGCTGTGACAGCACAGTCTCTTACAGCAGGATGCGTTAAAATTAGAGCTTCTAATTCTGCCGGAGCAACCTTAAAACAGTTTTGATTTTTTTAAAGTTTCAACAATTATCAAATATTGTTTCACCTGAAAACCTTTATATTTTATAATTTCTTTAATTCTGTCAACTATATAAAAGTAATTGTCTTCATCGTAATAACCTAAATCTCCAGTATGATAAAAACCATCTTCGTCAAAATCATTGCGATTTAATCTGTCTTCTTGTATGTAACCTTTCATAGCACCCAAACTTTTAAAACACAACTCTCCTAGTTCAAGAGGACCTAAATTAGCATCGCCGTGAATTTGTGCCACTTTTCCTGAAAAACCAGGAACGAGAACTCCGATAGTTCCTAAGTTTTTACTTGCACTGTTAGGTTCTGTAGTTACAACTCCTCCTAATTCGGTCACACCATACACTTGACGTATTGCTACAGATCCCAACCTATTAAAAAAAATCACTTCATTTTTGGGCATTTTAGGAAAATTATTTATACCGTTTTTGTGCTTCAGTTGCAGAATCTTTACTTAAAGGTGCTCCTCCCACCATCACCTCTTTAACACTAGATAAATCGTATTTGAAGACTATAGGACTCTTTGCAAAAAATACTACAAGCGGTGGAGCTAAGTATAATAAATCAACTCGATAATCTTGAATTGATTTTAGAAACACATAGGGGTCGAATTTACTCATTATTACACCTTTAGTGTTAGATGAAATAGTAAGGAGGTGTACGGTTAATCCAAAAATGTGAAAAAATGGTAAAACTAGTATTGCTACTTTACAAGCAGCTCCATTTCCATAATTTGGATGTCTAAAAAATATAAATTTTAAATTTCATCTATAGATTTTTTGACTAACACGTACCCAAATCCAGTAGCGCATAATCTAATACATTCTTGATTTACCAAAACACCTTTAGGTAAGCCAGTGGTTCCGGAAGATAAAAAAATGAGTGCGCCATCTTCGACAGTATCAATTGAAATGGGTCTGAAGCAAGCAACGTTTGCTGTTATTATTGGATAGAGTTCGTCGAGAGAAACGGCATTAAGGGTTTTGTCGACTTTTTCTTCGATGAGAAATATTTCTTGTATGAAGTCGAATTCATTTTTTAGTTTATCGACTCTCTTGAAGGTGCTTTCAGAACAAATAATTAATTTTGGTTTTGCATAGAGAAGACCATGTTTGAGTTCGTCTAAAAAATAAATTATGTCACTTCCTTGGGTTTTTACTTCTTATTGCAGTGGAAGATGAGTAACAGAGGGCATTCATAAGAATGTGGCACTTTTCAAGATAGTACGTTCTTTCAGAATTCCAGTATTTAAAAAAACGGGGGCTATTTTGAAAAGTGTTAAGGTGCGTCTACACACACACGCCTTGTCTTCTTTCTCCTTTCTGGCGGCCTGAACGCTGTGGGGACGTAGCGCCTGCACGCTCCGGTTTGGCCTGTGCAGGCCGCGGAAGGCAAGCCTGTGTGTATGGATGCGCCACACACACACAGGGTTACTTTCAGGTTCGCCTGTATCGCCTGGACATCGTTCAAGCCTTGCACAGGCCAAACCGGAAGATAATCCTGTTTGTGTGTGTAGCGAGGCCTTTACAGTTTATGAGTGCTGTTCCACTTCTTCTATATTATTAACCATTGTTGAAAACTTACCAATGGAGTAAGAAGGATTTAATGGACAAATTATGACGCCGGTGTATAATCCTGCTAATATTACAGTGACGTAATTAACCGAATTTTCGCTTATAAATGCCACTTTATCCCCAAATTTTATTCCATGATCGTTAAAAATATAAGTCAATTTTACACTTCTTTCTAGTAGTTGACCACGAGTTAAGATTTTTCCAGTGATAGCATCTACCTTTAATAAAATTAATGTAGTAAAAGATGAAGGGACATAGTTATTTCAACTTACATTGATTATGTCGTTGGTGTTTCCATTTTTTAAAATGTTAAAAAAATATTTTCCTAAAGATTCTTTAGGAATATTGATTTTTTCAGAATTATGAACTACGTTATCCATCTCTAATTAAATACTGGAAAGTATTCGACTAAACAATAACATCTATGCCGAACGTTTGTTATCGCTTAATAATTATCATTTATAACAACAATTAATTATGGCTGTGACTAGTTAATCGGCTATTTATATTGCTGCAACAGGATTGTTCGTTGAGTAATCGATTAAACTGTTAAAATGTAAAAATTTTATGTTTTTAATCAGTAGGTACAAATAAACAAAACTAAGGTTTTCACGAAAGTACAGAACTTGCTTAGTTAAATTTTGACAGCCTGTTAGCCATAGTTGTTGTTGGCGAATACGATACACTTACATAACAGACGATTAAGTGGTTAACCGTCTGTTAATTATTTATGGAGAATACGGATGTAAAGGTTAAAGATTATTGTTTGAAATTCATAACATAAATATTTCGAATTTTCCATTAAATTTGGGTTGCCTACTATCTTTGAGAACTTTGACTTTTGACGTACACCAACTCTTAACCTTCGTAATACCGAGTTAAAAATGAAACGTTGAATACCAACAGGGGTCTAATCGGACCCCATTTATTTTCTGTTTTGGGCTATTATCATATGTATAATTTGGAAATAATATGGTGGATTCTTGTTATCTGAAGCTTTATGAAGAATTTAAGGCCAAGCACGTTTTTGTGGGTTAATTAAAATTTCCGATTTTACTAATTTTACGGAGACGGAGATGGAGATGGGAGGGTACGAAACCAGAAATAAAATACACGGGTACGTACCTAAAGGTACAAGTAGCAAAAACCTTTCTTGAGGGGAAAGAATACAAATCTTTTTTTATAACTCGGCCACTGTTCTTCCAGACCACCAGACCTGTTCTCAAGACCTAATCAGACCAAAGAGAGTCCATCTGACCTGGAAGACCCGGGCGGGAGGGGCCAAATCTTCAGACTACTAGACCTGTCCTCAAGACCTAACCAGACCTTAAAGACAGACCACCTGAGGGAAAGCAGAACACATGGGTTTGATAAAGGCAAGGGAAAAAATTAAAATATAATGTTAATTACTTTACCACGGGAATAAAGTTAAAATGAACAAGGAAAATGACACAGGGGAAAATTGACGAGGTGTGCACTCCCGTTCACGATGGCGAAAGGAGAAGTTCCTTATCAAAATGGAGTAGGGGCTTATATTGGAAATCCGACGACCAACTCGAATTCATTCGACAACCAATAAGAACGCAGCAACTAGAACTGTACACAAGAGGGATTTTCAATTAAAGGGTGGAAATTACTCAGGGGTGCTAATTTAATTAAGTAGATAAAAACAAAAAATACTAATGAAATTCCATCACTAATTGTAACCCTGGTCCACGTGGTTCTAAAGTGAATTAAAAAATTTAGTAACTTCACCAGCCTATAACAAAAAACTTTAGAATAACAATCAATCAATTGATAAGGTTGAACTAATTTATAGTATAGGAGTTAATTAAAGGTTAAAGTAAAAATGAAACGGAAGCTCTAGCTCTTATGGCGACGTCACACACACAGGCTTGTTTTTCGGTTTGGCCAATCATCAGTTCAGGCGGCCTGCACATGCACAGGCCAAACCAGAGCGTCTAGACAGCGTTCAGGCCTGTTGAAGAAGGCAAGGTCTGTGTGTGTGGACGGGCCTTTACGGTTGTCGAGTTTAGGCCTTGCCACATAACACATCCGGCTATGCTATGCGCCATGCCAATGTAAAACCCAGAAGTCGAAACATGACGTTTACACAAGCTTGTCCACATAGTTCGTGCTCGTAGCTATGCGAGTGCTATGCTATTCGCACATAGCATAGGAGTAGGACTAGTTTCGACTTCTATGCGCTATGCTATGTAAATATACGTCAATACGGCATTTGAACGCGATATTTTAAATTTTTAGGTTAGTTTTTGTTGTTTATCGAATCTGAAATGTTGAAACAAGACCTAGGGAAGATGGAAAATGGTGTAAATGAGTAAATAAATAGTATAGAAAATAAAATAAAGTCAAGAGCAACATTGCTCATCGATATCCTTTTTGAAAATGTCAGTTGTCTAAATTCAGCACAACACGTCATATGTGGCAAGTTCTATGCTAGCATGTGCGTTTAGTATAGCATGGCATAGCGCATAGCATAGCCGCATGTGTTATGTGGCGAGACCTTTATAGAGAAATCAGCTGGTATCGGTGAGAACACTGATAACAAAATATTAAAAAATATAATTTGGTAATATTGGACTTAAATAACATAGCTTGAAAAACTGAACACGGTCATTTTTAAAATTGATCTTCATTTGGATCTCAGGGGCGGCGCTAGGGGAAAAGTAAAGAAACAATGACAAGCAACTGCTTTAAACGGCACAAAATTACCAGTATTTTGGCCCAGCATCCCGATAAAATACTGCATCGTTAAAACCTGTGAATGCTGAATTTAAAGTAATACGATGCTCTACGAGGAATTTACGGTTACAGCCAATTACATTAGTACAAACATACGATTTGTAGGTCATAGCTACCAGGGACTATAAAGCTTTTTAAAGTAATTTATTGACTCTTGCTTCAAAGATCTTTTTAATTCCCATAAGCCAACTACATAAATTAATGTGCTCTATGTATATTACTACTATTTGGAATATTATTTATGAATATTGATTGTGCCTCTATTAGCCACTCTATTAGCCTCTATTACCAATATCAGTATTGTTACAAAAATATTAAGAGACTTTAGGTGGTTGATAATTTTTACACATTTCCTTCAACTGCCTGCGTATTATTTTCCCCGAAGGATTCTTAGGAATTACATCTACGAAGATAACTCCACCGTATAAATGCTTTTGACTTGAAATTCTCTCTAGAAATAGTTTCATTATTTACATCGTTAAATTCAGTCAAATATCTAACCTGCGACGTAATCAACAATTTGTTTTTCAGTCACGTTTGCATTTTGTTTTTTAACAACTAACGCCAAAGGTAACTCTCCAGCTCTTTCATCTGGAACAGCTGTGACAGCACAATCGGCTACTCCTGAATGAGTTAAAAGTAGTGCTTCTAATTCAGCTGGTGGTACCTAAATAATTAAAGTACTCGAATAGTTACATTCTCGGACGATGATGGCGTTATACCTGAAAACCTTTGTATTTAATGAGTTCTTTAATTCTATCAACTATGTAAAAACAATTATTTTGATCGTAATAGGCTAAGTCTCCGCTGTGATAAAAACCGTCCCTATCAAAATGCAGTGGATCGAGACCGTCATCGTTTATGTAACCTCTCATCATTCCTGGACTTTTAATACATAACTCCCCTACTTCTAATGGTCCTAAAGTCTTGTTATTAACAATATCCGATATTTTGGCTAGTATTTGCGGAAATACAAGGCCTATAGTTCCAATGTTCGTATTATTTTTTGGTTGCAAATGCGTTACACATCCAGTTTCAGTTATTCCAAATCCTTGGCGGATGTGAACTCCATTTAATCTGTAGGTAATTAAAAAAATTAGCTACAGCTAAATCAATTAAAAGTGACTGATTGGAGGTTTCATTTGTTGTGAAAAATGTGAAAACTGCAAGGTATTTAGAAGCGACTTATAACTTATGACGTCTGCAACAAACAGTTTAATCTACCTGTCTTATTCGTTTTGCTATCTTGAAGTTTTCAATTTTTTTATTTAAGTTACTTTGCTTGTGCAAGTTTCAATATGTCATGACTGACTGGTGCACCTCCAACTATAAGATTTCTTAGACTTGATACGTCATAATTACGCACTAAATCGCTCTTTGCAAAATACACGACAATAGGTGGAACTAAAAACGCCAAAGTAACTTTATATTCTTGAATGGATTTCAAATAAACTTGTGGTTCGAATTTTTTCATTAGTACAGATTTGGCTCCGTTAGCGGCTACAGCTAAATGTACTATTAATCCAAAGACGTGAAATATGGGTATAACAAATAAAACTGCATCTGAGTCACTTCCATCTATGTAGCTCGGAAGTCTAAAATTTAAAATGTTTACCACTTCCAAGTGTTATGCTAATCAACAGCTACCTATAACCATCAGCTAATATCCTAATACATTCTTGATTTAGCATCACACCTTTGGGTAGCCCTGTTGTCCCTGACGATAGACAAATCATAGCATCATCTTCGATTCGATCAATATCGAGCGGTTCGAATGTTTGATCGAAAGATGTTTTAGCAAGTAAATTTTCGTACGTTTCTACATCGTATAGCTTGGGATTTTCCGCTTCTGTTATTAATAATTTTCCTAGGTAGTCCAATTCACTTTGAACTGCTTTAACTGTCGTAAATGCAGCTTCACAACAAATAATGAGTTTTGGTTTAGAAATTGCTAGGCCATGTTTCATTTCATCTAAAATTATAAATTATTATTTACAATTGAAAATTTAAATTTTATTGTTTACTTGAAGAATATTTTGGATTTAAAAAGCAAATTACCACTCCTGTGTATAATCCAGCTAAAATTATGGAGGTGGTGTGTATGGAATTGTCGTTAATTATAGTTATAACATCTCCTTTGTTGATTCCAATATTTTTGAATATAGTAGCTAGTTTTATACTATCTTGTAGTAATTCTTCCGACGTTAAGGTTTTTCCTGTTACAGCATCTATCTGAAAATGTATTTAGTTATTAATTTTAAGTAGAGGAGCACAGTGCTGTAACCATAAATCATCAATCTGTTAAATGAAACTTAGTCAATTGTCAAGTTTTGATCTTTAATTTTTTCATCTTCATTAATTGTTGTAATTATGTGTACTTTTTGAATTTTGACGTGACACGTGACTACCCTAATATGTATGAATTTATTTGAAAACGGCGTATTTATTGAGTATAATTATTTAATTTAATTAATACATTTATTGTTTATTATTATTAAATATTTATTTCAAAAATTTATTTATTGAGTTATCTAAAAGTCACGTGTCGGTAAAGATAAAAAAATTCAAGTTTACTTACATTAACAATACGATTCTTATTTTGTTGTTTTAAAGCTTTAAAAAAATATTTTCCCATCGATTCTTCTGCTATGTCGCATTTAAAGTTATTTTGAATTATTCGAGACATGATTCAAAGAAGTACTTAAACTTTGTAAACAAAGTAACTTCTTTTAAAGTAGATTAAAAATAAATATTTTTGATCAAAGTATATAATAATATCAATACGAATGTTAAACTTTTGTAATCAGTAAAATAAGCGCAAATTATAAATTATAGAATTTAAAATATGATTATTTGTATTACAAAAACGTTTAGTCCGAACAAAAGCAGAATATGTAAAGTCAGCCTCACAATTATTGGCCACCCTGGCTATATGCCAGGATCTTTATTAGCCAACCATGGCAAAATGACGGTAGGGGAGGTTGTTGATTTACTACTTGTTGGCAAAATAAAGTTACCCCTCAATTTAAGTAAGAGGTTATTTACTACTTGTTGGCAAAATAAAGTTACCCCTCAATTTAAGTAAGAGGTGTTATGATGGTTACATCTACAATTCGTGTTAAGCTTATAGTCAGGTTGACCAATAATTGTGAGGCTGACTGTACAGGGTGACTGATATTGCTTGTCTGTAAGGGATATCTCCGTTAATATAAGAGTTAGAAGAAAACTAATCAGACGATCTCTATCTACTTTTTTGAGACGAACTCAATGGTAAAACAAAAAATCTGATACCTTTTTTGTTTTTGAGTTATATTCCAAAATTCATATTTTAGTCATTTTAATTGTGATCAAGATCTCCCTCATTTCTCAATATTTTTTTAAACTGTAAAAACATTCTTATCTCAAAAATATGACATTTATTGAAATGTTTAAATTTTCAAATTTTTTTCTAAATAAAAATATTTAATTATTAGTTAAACGACAAACGGCCACGATTATAAAGGACAAATAACGTTTATCTCCATAGTAAAATTTATATTTTGTAAACTTGACAACATAGCAACGTTATTAAAGTCAAAGTTTGAAGTTTTAATATAAAAACACCAATTTTTGCTTATGCTATGTTGTCATGTTAACAAAGTGTAAATTTTACTATGGAGATAAAGGTTATTTGTCCTTTATAATCATGAGCAATAACCAAGTGTAAACAGCATTTGTTTACCATGTCAAAATTAGATTGTCTTCAAAGTTAATTCATAATTTCTTAAATAAACTGCTGTTGTGTTTTTTATTATTAAAATATTATTAAAAATATTACATATTTGAAAAGCGCAAAAAATACTCTATTTAATAAAGTCATAGACGTCTATGATTCATATTTAAAAAAAGTGAAGTTTGTGTAATAACTCGAAAACTTTCCATCAAAAAAAATTTTTAACTACGCCACTGGAATGAATCTACGTTAAAAAGGTGTTTTAAAAGTGTTTGTACAGTTTTAAAAAATCTTGAGAAATAAGTGAGATAGTCACCCTGTCACCCTGTACACGGTGACTGATATTACTTATCCGTATGGGGTATCTCCGTTAATATAAGAGTTAGGAGAAAACTAATCACGATCTTGATCTACTTCTTTGAGACAAACTCAATAGTAAAATAAAAAATCTGATACCTTCTTTTGTTTTCGAGTTAATAGCACAAAATTCATATTTTCGTCATTTTAATTTTGAACAATATCTCACTTATTTCTCAAGATTTTTTAAAACTGTAAAAACATTCTTGAAACACTTTTTAACGTAGATTACAGTGACGTAGTAAAAAGAAAATTTTGATGGCAGGTTTTCGCGTTATTACACAAACTTCACTTTTTTTAAATACGAATCATAGGCTATGACTTTATTAAATAGAGCATTTTTTGCGCTTTTCAAAAATGTAATATTTATTTTCTATTGTAATAGAAATTGGGAGCGAAATATAGGCCGAATTTGAGCGTTTGCCCTATCTCACCTGTGTATAAGGGTTCAACTTTCCGAATTGACTACTCTGAAACTAAACGGACGATTTTGTTTACATTTAAAATTTAATAAGTGTGAAATGCTTTTATCTACATCTCTGCTTAATTTTATTAAAAACTGTCTATGTTGGTTTTAAAATTATTATGCGATAATTGAACTACAAGTAATTGACAAGAGATGGCGCTTTTTAAAAAATTTAGTTTTAATTAATTTTTACATTTGAAGAAAAAATAAAATGTTTCATACAGACAAAAAAGTGACTGTTGTTGGCTCATCAGTAGTTGTAAGACTCGACAAGAGAACTGCCTAAATAACATTTTTTTGCTAATAATCAGCTGTGACACTGCTGTAACACCTAAGTTGTAAGCTTAATAGCTGCGGCAGCTTTAAATTGTAGCCAGCATTCAGCTTCTGATCACCTGCTGATACACAAATCGCAGCTATATCGCTGCTTTGAGAAAGCTGCCGCAGCTTGTGATTTTGGCTACCTCAGAGCTAATACCTTGCTGTCACAGCTACGTGTGGCAGCTAACACGTAATTCTATCACCTACCATAATACAGCTTCAATTATATAGCTGCAAAGGCAGCTACTAAGTTGCTCTTGCTGCTATTTAGCTGACAATTACGTCACCGCTACTATGTTCTTGCTACTATTGTAGCTGACGCAGTGCTGTTGCAGCGACTAAATCAGCTTTATTTCAGCTTCAGCTAAAGAGCTGCCTTTTAAAGCTGCCTCAGCGCAGTTACAGCCAAAATAAGAGCACAATAGCAATCGCGTCAGCCTATTTTTGGCTGCCACAGCTAAATAGAGTATTTCGCGCTACTCTTTTGCTCCTACTATTCTCCTCAAATGTCAAAAAACGTAATACTTTGTTACTCAATAAACGTAAGGTTAAAGTTGAAATTTAGCAAGTCTGTCTGTCTGTCAAAATCTACACTAGCTCAAAAAGAGATATTTTTACTCATCCCTTAAGGCTCGCCCATATACATACTTGCCTTTCGGTTTGTGTCTGGAGCGTCTGGACAGCGTTCGGGTCGCCTACACAGTCCACACCGGAAGGCAAGGCTTGTATGTGTGAACCGACCTTTATAAACAATTACACTATTATTAGAGAAATATAACTTTATTATAATTTAATGAACACACATCTTGTTCCTCATAATACATAGATATTAGGAGTATAATTTTTTTTCAATTTGTTCAACTTAAGTTGATTTTTTAGCTCTTGTCTTTGGAAATCCGTTATCGTTATCTTCTTCTGGGTGTGCTGCATTATACGCTAAAGCTCTCAATATTAGAGGTGGAATTGGTGGTGGTGTAGGTATAACGTCCCCTTGTGCTTGGAAACCATTTTCGTTTGCCAAATATAAAACGGAGACTGGCAAGCCTTCTTTAGACGTGTATTGATAAAAACCAACAGCTTCAAAATTATCTTTATCTTTTTGTCTACCTTCTTCTTGTACAGCGATTCCGTTACTGGTTTGAAAACTAAAAATTGAATTTGTTTACAAGTGATGAAAAATATTTAAACTCTATGAGCTTTAGTATCTTTCAATGGGAAGGACACAACGGCGTATCAGTTCTATAACTCTAAAGGCTGCGCCATACACACAGGCTTACATTTCGCTCTGGTTTAAACTGTGCAGGTGGGTCTGCACAGGCCACACCGGAGCGTCTGGTCATAGTTCAAGCGACCGGCACGGACTTTGACCTGGTCATTTTAACTTATTTTATTAGATTTTATTAAAAAAGCCGAGCACAAATCACAAAACCACAATTTTCCCATGTTTGATTAGGTACATACCTGTATTTATAAGACCCGTCCGAATTTACACCGTCAATTTGGTACTTTAAAATCTCTTGGGCTAAGGACGACGCCACAGTTAGAACTAGCGTTCCCAATAAAATCTAAAACCATTTTTGATTAATCAACCACTATTTGTGACACAAAGCAAAAATGTCTACTACATACCAAAGTATTCATCTTGATTAGGTGAATATTTTTACAAACAATTTCTGCAGAAGGGAAGCATATACACATTTATAAGATTTCCATTGACCCCTATACCCCTCTTTGCGACTTATTACATTTTAAAAGAAAATTATTTAAAAAATCATTAATTTACTAATAAAAATAAATGGCGAAATTAAGGCTAACCTCGATGTTGTTATTCTTTGTCAAAAGAATTAATAAGATTGCAAGATAACAAAAAATAATCCATTAAAATTGCCAGACTGGATTTATAATAAAAAATGAAAAATTAAAGACGCCGAAATTTCACTTTATCATTCGACTTGCTTGTTTTGGGTAATATTATTAAGTAATATTCTATTCATAAAGTTGATAAATTGTTATAAGGGGGTTTTAACAATGAAACTGGTATTGACTATCGATAGTTTTTATTATTTGAATTTACTACTGACGAAATCACAAACGGGTCAAATGTCATAATCGTTTTAAAAATTGATTCCATTGACTAATTATATTATATTTTTTAATTATTATATAAATATTTGCAATTAATATTATTGTTAATTTATTTCTAAGTTTCCAAAGAATTTTCGATTTACAAACTATAAAATGAATTTTACGTCTACTAGTTCAACTGTAATAATTAATAAAGTTTGACTCCATGTAGGAAATTAATACCTTCGAAATGCACCCCTGGCTCATATCCGGCATTATGCACTACAATTGGATTTTCCTGCCCTATGTTCGCACCTAACTTTTTTTATGATTTTGGATTGTCGAACATGATATGAAGAAAATTTAGCTAACTTCAATTTGTAAATAAATAAATAACTGTAAAGTAAAGTTTTGCAAAAATAGTAGAGTTTTGATGCACTAAATCAATTTTTCTGTAATACTTGTCAAAAAGTAAATGAGAGGGTGGTGGGGTAATTTTAATTAGGAAACGAGGGGTTTATTTTAACGGTCCATAATCGTGCACTCCTGTGCAGTTCTTACTTATAAAAAAGTGTGAAATGCTTTTTCCAAAATCCAGCAGTCAAAATCGCTTAAAATATAATTTTACTTTTTATGAAAATTATAGAGCATAAAATTCTATATCAAAACCCGTAAAAATATTTGTCCTAGCTGTCATAATTAATTTATAACAATTAATCGAAGTTGAAATATTATAAAATGTTGAATTCTACAACTCACTGTGCTTCTCGAGGTTCTAGCTCCTTAAGGAGTAGTGTGACGGTAATTTTGCTTCTTATGGAAATTATAGAGCAGAAACTTCTCTATTAAAACTCGTAAAAATATTTGTCCTAGCTGTCAGAATTAATTTATGACGATTAAACAAATTTGGAAATCAGGAAAAGTCGAATTCTGACATCACTGTGCTTCTCGAGGCTCTAGCTCCTTTTCATGCTTCTTAATCTTTTTACTCTCGGAGCAGTTTATGAAAACGTCCTAACTGAATCTTAAGAATTATTTCTACAATTCGAGGTTTTCGCAGCACACTAATGTGCCACGGCACACACTTTAAGAAACTACTATACAGGGTGTTCGCGAGAAGTGGACCACTATTGCTATATCCGTTAATATTAAAGATACTAGGTCGGTTAAATTGGTAAAGTAGTATAACTTTTTCCGCTGATTGCAAAGGTCAACAGAAAAAAAGAATTGAACATCTAGTTTTCAAGATATTCACAAAAATAACTTTTTTTTAAATGGAACACCCTATATATTTTTATATATTTGAAAAAGACACTGCATTTAGAGTATAAAATGTCATATGAGTTTTGTCCTAAAATGAAAAATAAAGTACCGATTTCTTATCTTCACTATTGAACGGATAAAGCAATAGTGGCTCACTTGGCATGAACGCCCTCTATTTTTGCTAATTTAGTATCTACATTTTACCAGGGATCTAAATATGTATAAAAATACAGGGTGTTCGTGCCAAGGGGCCACTATTGTTGTATCTGTTTAATGCTGAAGATACGAAATCGGTTTTCATTTTAGGACAAAACTCATATGACATTTTATACTCGAAATTCATTGTTCTCTTCGAATACATAAAAATATATAGGGTGTCCTATTTAAAAAAAAGTTATTTTTGTGAATATCTTGAAAACCAGATGTTCAATTACTTTTTTGTGTTGACCATCGCAATCGGCGGAAAAAGTTACACTACTTTACTAATTTAACCGACCTCGTATCTTCAATATTAAAGGATATAGCAATAGTGGCCCATTTCTCGCAAACACCCTGTAGACAAAAAATTTCGGAATTTTATTTCAATGTTTTGGGATTCCGCCCTGTTTAATCTGAAAGGAATTTCAAGCAGATTTTTAGTATCAAATGGGTCATGATAATTATTGAGGAAAAACTATTTTCTCTTTAGGTAAAATGCCTTTTTGGTCAATAATGCGCAAAAAGCTATTCACAAAAGTTTTTGAGGATAAGAAGTTACGGATTTGTGAATATTTTGATATTTCTTAATACTTTTAGACAGAGAAAAATTCTAGAAATCTAATGAGCGGTTGCATAAAAAAGAATTATATTTAAATCTCAGAATTATATTTATAATCTTTTGATATGGAAACAGATATGTTCGTTTGTCTTACACTAACTTGATCCAACTCACTACAACTTGCTCCTGTTCTTGACGAGGAGTAGAAAATGCAGAAAGTTATAGTAGATTGGAACAAGTTGGAACAAGACAGTTTGTGGTGCAAACATAATTTCCATAGTACAAGATCCTCTCAAAGATGATTTTATACCATATCACAGCACTCTAGACAATTCTTTTTGTGCTTTGAGAATTAATTTTTTTGATGCAACTTTTTTCAAAATTTACTGTAGATTTCAAAAATGTAAAAATATGTGTGATGTTCCATTTAAAAATCCAAAGTTTACTTCATTTCCGACAGAGTCGGAAGTGACAGAATTTTCACAAGTAGGTAGTTAAACCAATTGCATTTTATGTGAATATAACCCACACCAAATTTCATTTTATTATGTTGATAAATAACGGAGTTATAAGAGTGTTCCAAACCCTGTGTCACCCGGTATGATGATTGTAAATCTATTTCTCGGATTAAAAAGTAATTCTCTTTTATGCAAGTGGACATTATATATCAAAAACAAAATTTTCATTAAATAAAAGGACTGAAAGTTCCTTCTTCCAAAACAAGACCTTTTTCCGTTTTTCTGAGAGCACAGCTAAATGAACAAGACAAAATACTACAACAAAGTGAACTACCTATTGTAAACTGTTTTTATGAACATCATATTAAATACTAAAATAGAAATAAGATAGGAGAAAACTTTCAAGGTGAAGTTCAAATAGCTGTCCTTGTTATTCTACTTAAACTTTTGACGTTATACAAAATTAAAAAGTAATAAATAGCAATAGGTAAAATAATAAAGCGAATGTCTTGTTCTTTCTTTCAGGAGACCCTATTACAATCTTTGCACTCGTTAGTTTTCGAAACTATTGAGCTAAAGAGCACAAAACGCTGGTTAACTAAAAAATTGTCTTAGGCGTAGACTACAAATATTCAAAACATACTGTGTTCATCTAATAATTAAATGAGATCTAGAAGAATCAAGAGAATGCTGCAACTGAAATAATTAGAAAAGTAATATTGAGGTAGGTTGGACACGTGGTCAAATGGGGACATTTGAGAGATTAATGCATGTAAGAGTAACGGAAATTGAAGCTAATGGCAGACCAAAACACAGGTATTGCTGTGTGGTTGTGGTAGCTGTCGACTAAGCTTCGAAGAAGATGAAAACCAATCACTTATCAAGTCTGAGTATGGTACAAAACAAAGAAGAAGAGGGCCGTTTTACATGGACTAAATATCGTACAACTTGTTAGTACTGAATAAATATAAAGAGCAAAAACATGGGAATCTAAGCTTTAACACCTCATGTATTATCGTGCGTCGAAATTTCTACGCACGACGTTAAAGCTTAGATTACCGTGCCTCTGCTCAGTACTGATGCAGTACTAACAAGTTTTAATCCTATAGTTAGTCCATGTAAAACGACCCTTAAGAATCGCCTACATATGTAACACCCTTTTGATTATGAATTAAAAATTGAAACAAATCCAGGCGATCCTTAAGTCGTTGCTTATTCGTTTAAAATGACTTAAGTCTCCTAATAAGCGATAATAATCATATCAGAATCATTTTTGGGACATAGATGGAAATAGCACGTTAAAAATATTTTCCCGAATATTGACTCTTCTAATCATTTGGTGGTTTAAGTATTTAGCATTGATCTCAAACAATACAGGGTATTTATAAATCATTACCTTAATGAATGTCATTACATCCGTTTCGCAATAACATTAATTAATTATTTAAATTAATGCATATCATCTTTTCATGTCATGCTATAATAAGTTATGTTTTAACATTTTCCTATGGCATTTTATAGTTTATAGCATATTTTGTTTGCTAATTTTTCGTGGTTTCATAATCGCAAGCATTTAAACAGTCATTAACCTCAAGAAAATGGAACATTACTTGCATACAATTTAAAAAAAATTAATAAAATTGACAAGTTCCAATTGTAAAAAAATAATTTAAATTAATTCTTCAGTTGGATTTTATAACGAGTTTAATTAAGTGGTGTTAACATGAAATTTATTCATGTTCATAATCGGTTTTACTTTTAATAATTAACAATTATTAAACAATAATGAGCTCAATTTTCACTTAAAACGTAAGTAGGTTGCTTATTTATTTTACGAAATAAATTACAATCTTACAAACACAGTATAAAAGTGCAGTTAATTATTTTAACAATAAATATTTTCAATTTGTAAAAAAACTAAGTGTATGCAGATCATTTAAACTAAATTCTTATTAATAATCACAGGAATCAGAAAATGAGTTAAATTATTAACATTTAAACTATTGTTGACGATAGTTGGCATTGTATTCTTGATTTGCAGGATTTTTTCTTATTTGTTGCTTTTGTTCTGAAGCTGACGTATACTCTCTTTGTTCTTGTTCCTGAAAAAATAAAAAGTCAAGATACATGCTGAAAAGTTTAAAAAAAGTTCAATTACCTGTTGTTGTTTAATTCCTGCGAAAATCAAGTCTAATCCTTTTTGTACTTCGGGACTTACTGGTGGTGGTGTTGGGAGATGGTCTCCTTGGACGTGGAATCCATTTTCGTCAGCTGTGTATACGGTGCGGATAATTTCTCCATTTGGTGCCGTATATTCGTACGAACCTTGTTGAACTTGAGCGTGTAAAGTTTCGCCACTTTTAGAATCTGGATCTGGTCCTAAATCTTTCAAGAAACCTTCTTCTTGGGCGAGGATGTTATTTCCAGTTTCCCAACTAAAAAGAAAAATTTTCTAATTGTTTAATTGTGCGTTTGAAATAATTGAAAGTGAACGAGATTTCTAAGATTTCCTTAAATCGAAGCTATTTATCTCAACATTAACCTTCTCGTTTTCACTATCAACAGATTTCACTTTTTTTTATAAATTTACTTGTAATTGTGTCGTTTTCATTAAACAAGGTCATCTCGATTAAATAATCGGTGCGTATTCTTTACTTACAGTTGTTTGTAACTTCCAGCTTCACCTTGCTCTTTATCGAATCTAATTATTGGAATGTAAGTTGTAGCTTCATAACGTGCTTGTGCTGGTTGTTTATCTTGATATTGTTTTTGTGGAGGAGATTGGAAATTATTTGGTTGTTGCTGGGGTTGAAAATCGTCTTCATTTTGTTGTACTAATCTTCTAGGTTGAGGACCTTGTGCAAAACACGCACCTACCAAAACTGTCGCAATTATCTGTTGGAATAAATAAAGTCGTTATTTGGAGTTAGAAATAAATTTTGTTTAAGTAGAACAAATTACACAATCGACCTGACCCATCCTAAGAATCTGCACCACCCACTAAATGAATGAAAGTCTGACCTCTCACTTACATAACAACACACTATAGAATCGATTGATTTTTATTTTAAAAGTTAAAGGTTAAATTGAGTGAAAGGTGTACGCGATGAAATACTTACCAAAAACTTCATGATGAGTCTACACCAACTTTGTTTCTTGTGCTATGCATGTGGAGAAATCTCTATATTTATACCCTCTCTTCTAAATACCACACCACTTTTAAAGAAATTACACATCTTTCTAAGAAGATGGTTCTTGTATATTTTACTTTAAGTAGGAAAATTGCCTACGCTATCCACGATATTGTATCATTTTAATATTTCAAAAATTATTTATACGCTTTAAATATTTAATCTGATTTTGTTTTCTTTTCGTGATTACTTAATTTAACCAAATTACATAATTTTTGAGAAAAAATCGACTGTTAAAATATATATCACAAGGTGACATTTAAGTTGACTTTCTTCATTGTTTAAACATTGAGCATCCCAAAAATGCCAACTACACAAGTTAAACAACCATAAAAAGAGTTCACTTTGGGTGTGTTAACTTCCAAATTGATTAATGAATACTTAGTTACAATTACACACATAGTAATAACTAATAAGTGACTTACACAGTTGCAAACACAAATTATAAACTTGAAATTAACGTTGGTTGCAACATGCAAATTACCCACATCTTCTAATTATTGCAGTTTTGACATTTTCATTTAAGTAACTTACATTAAAATTAACTTTCGTACTTATAAAAGGATCAAATGTATAGTTTTAGCTGTTAATTTCATCAAAATACATCCCAAATACAAATCAAATAATAATTACTTGTCAAAATAAATTTAAATGTAATTGTTTTACCACACATTAGTGCCTCCAGTAGGTTATTATGTAGTTAAATTTTGATGTTAATTTTTAAATAATTAAAGTTTTATTTTTTAAAAAGCCCACATGAGATTGAATAAATGTTGGATGGCTAAAAATATATTTATCAAATAGTTTTGAAATATTCGTAATTTTGAAACGATTTAAAATTCCTTTCCTATTGTTTTAAAATAAGTCACAAAAATTAGAATGTTTTGAAGGTTGTTTTAGTTTACCTCACAATTTGCAATGCAAAAATATCGTTCTTTTAAAAAAGTCAAAAATTTCTTTGTCACTTTTCCTGCTATCCATTGTTTATAGATCCACTGTTAGATGAAGACATTCCTTATATTATTATGCTTATACATTTCTGCCAGTTTTTAGCCATTTATTATTATTAATTGTAGCTCTGAGGCTGGTAGCTAGTGGTTCCATGCATTGCAACCTCTCGGATCTATTGTGCATGTGCACCTCGGATTTGGTCTTCCCTTATGGAAGTTTTGTGCTTTTGATAAAGTCCAGAATTTTCCCTTTGATAACTTAGGATGATAATCTTGGAAGAGCTTCTTTTTCCCGAGAATGCTGTAACGACTTCTTATGAAAGTCTCACAGTGTAGCAGAAGATGAATTAGAGTTTCCTCCTCCTCTGTACATCCTCTGCGTAGTGGGTCCTCTTCTAATCCCGTCGTATACAGGTGCTTTTTAAGTTGTCAGTGACCCGTTATTATTGCCATTGCCAGTTGTAGTTGCTCATTCTGAGTAAAGAACGAGTTCTTTTTTAGAGGGTTTCTTCAGTAGGGCTTTAGAATATTCCTGTCCAGGAGTTTCCTTCTCAGTGTTTTATATGCTACTTCACCAGAAGTGACTTAATTTCTCTCTTTGCCATTTCATAAAGAATGCCAAAGGCTGGTTTTTAGCCATTTCCCCTCTTTTACTTCCTCCTAACTTCCCTGTGTTTGATTATACTTCTCATTATTAGTCTTCATTTTTACACTCTCGTCATGACGTTATTCGTTATCCATTGTTTATCCTGTGGACGGGCAACATGTCCCGCAAACTTTAGCTTAAGCCTAGGCAATACGTTCCATAGCTTCAGCCAGTTTGATTTGCTCTATAAACCAGAACCTAACCATTTGTTGTATAATATTTGAAAGCTATGCTCAACATGATCCTGTTATGAACTGTTTGTGTTCATCTTAGCTCTTGTACTGGGACATTGATTAGCCAATTTTCTCTTGAGACTGTTGCGAGTAGTTAATTGAAAAATACAGTTGCCAAATATACTTCACATTCGCCTCAGAATTTCATCTAATGATTATTTTGTGTCTAGTATTTAAAATACGATATAGGTTAGGCCCGCCTAAGGTAGGTTAAGATAGGTACGTGTTTTCCATCTCATACACCAACATCATCTGAAGTAATGCGCAAGCGATTCCGGATTCCTGATGTGCTAACTGCTTGTGGTGATTATCGTGCGTGAAAATTGTCCCTTTTCTTAGAAAACCCAAAAAAGGTTAAGTTAGGTTAGAGAGTAGAACGAGGATCGATACTTTTACTGTTGGTTAAGCAAATTTGATAGCTGGTTAGAGATAACCAGCCTCAAGTGAGATGATGATGTCCCTTCCAATGTTATTCATAATTTTGCTCGTTTGTGAGCATTTCAAGCCCCACCATTTTGAATCGGTTCCTCAATTTTGTGACAGTTTCTTTTAAAGATATTGAAAGCATCGTCTATAAATTTTTTAAAGAATATTGGAATAATTTATCCAAAAGTTTCACTTCCATTAAATTAGTATTTCTACTATCTACTGTCTAGACGACATTCTACCAAGAAGTTTAACACTGCCCAAGTGCCCAGGTTCAAGTTTCTATCTTATCAACGGTTTTCTGGCTGTAATGTAAGGTTGTAAGCGATCACCTGCGTTTGAATTTATGTCTGTAACACCAGCTTTAGAAGTGACTAATTGTAATACCGAATTTAGTGCTAAACTGGCTAAACTCTAATTTTGAAAACAGGAATCGAAGCTTAAAATTTCTGCATAGAAATTCTCGTTTAAAGCTGACGTAATACTATTGCTTGCTCGCGTGGTCGTTGCCTAGGTATGTCCGTTCTTACTGATTATTTCAAGTCAGGTTTAAATTTAAGAATAGCTTAACCCAAGTGTCATTAATATAAACCAGTAACGAAACATTTTAACATTCACAAAGCGAGTGACGGGTAAACTATACCTTTTCAACTTCACATTGAGACTAAAGAATTTCAAATTGGGATTAAGCAATATCAAATTGGAAATAAACAATTCCAAACTGGGATTAAACAGTTTCAAATTGAGACTCAATAGCTCAAATGTCGATTCATTTTTTCCCAGTTTGAAATTGTTAAGGTATAGTCGCCATTATTACACTGGAAGAGTTTGCAGCATTAAAACTCGCCAGCAAATCACTTGTAAACCAGCCCAGTTTATTTGACCCTTATTCCCGAAGCTCTTCTTAAATTTGAACCTGACTTAAATTCGTCAGTGAAAACGGGCATTAAACAGTCACTATATTCATTTCATTATTCAAGTGAAAACGTCGTAGATTTGGGAGACGTACGACTTTGTAGGCTTATGGGCCTTATGGCTTATGGTTGTCTGATTTAGAAATATATATTTATGAATGAGAATAAGATCCACTTCAAGGAAAATGTACGCCATTTGTATCTTTCTTCTTTCTTGGTCATATACAAATTAAAAATATATACATTAAGATATGTTTCTGGCTCATAATAGTTATTTATGATACAAGGACGAAAAATATAATTTTTCGGACGAATAAGTGAAGTTGCTGTAAGAGGCGAAGCCGAATCCATCACACGTGTGAGTCCAAAAAATATTTTTGTCTGTGTGTCATATTATATTTTTTATTCGATTCTAAGAAATTCTAAAAAATACTAATAAATTTTTTAATTTAATAATGTCTATCTGACAGTTATTTTGTCTGTCAATTAACAAATTTTACACGCCGAAAAAAACAATTTTCGTCCAGGGACAAAAAGTGTTACCTAGCAACAGAGCAAAGACGGTACTTTAATGAAAAGGATGTTAACAGCAAAGGTTGAACTTAGATACCTACTGGTGGTTTTGGAATTTTAAAATTTTTCGTATTACTTACTTGCTGATTTTATTACTTAAACATGATAATTTTTTTCCCATTTTGTAAACTTTTTTTCGAAGCATAATGTTCAAAAGTTTTAAATTAAAAAACCACCAGTATCCAAGTTCAACCTGTACCTTTAAAGAATTTTTTGAGTTTTGGCAATAGAGCCACTGGTTTTAAAGATCGTAGGGAATAAAAAAAGTACAATAATTGAGAAGGTTGTTTTCTCTATTATCGATAAGTTGCTAAGTTCTACTCTTAGGGGAGCCATTTAAAAGTTATTGTGATGAAAACTAGCATTGAAAATTTGAAATTTCTTTGAGTACGCATTTAAACCTTTATTTATTCCTTTTAGGGAGTTACCTACCTTGCTGAATGATATGCATTTCCTCTATCT
This sequence comes from Malthinus seriepunctatus, assembly GCA_963924605.1. Classification (NCBI taxonomy): domain Eukaryota; kingdom Metazoa; phylum Arthropoda; class Insecta; order Coleoptera; family Cantharidae; genus Malthinus; species Malthinus seriepunctatus. The sequence continues at coordinate 16,220,642 of OZ004600.1, forward strand.
CTTCCGGGATCAAATTGAAGAAATGGGTTACCTAAATGAAAAACTGGATGTATCTTTATAGTTAGACACTGGGGATTTAAAAATGCAAGTTTCATATTTAATAATAATTTAATTATTATCGTTTTGAACTGTTTATAGTACTCAAGTTATAAACAATAAAACAGTTTCATCAGTAGCTGCTAAATTTACTTACTTTGGCATTTTTTCACTTTTACGAAAATCTAAAAATTCTTTCTAATAGACGAGTTTACAAGCCTTGATAATGACACTCTAAACTTAGATATTAAATGTCAATTTTTTACAATTTAATGAAATTGCAAGTCAAGGTTAACGTCTTAAATTTGCTTCTTTTAAAAATAACTCTTTTTTTGTGTCTTTTTTTCTACTAATTAGAAAGTTTATAAAAAGACCGAAATTATAGGTTAGGATTAAGAGGAACCTTGCCGGATCCAAAAAAATATGCGTGAATATGTAAAACGTGCATCTCAAACACGTCATCATTACCTACTACTTCCTAATACTTTGGTGATCCATTTTTCCAAAAATAAATCTCAAAATTATTAGGCTAAATGACCATCCTGACGTGAAGCTGTAACGGAGCGACCAAACCTAAAACCCTTAGTTAAAAAATTATTTTACGAGCCCAAAAATAAAAATTAAGTTGAATGAAATGTTCAAAAATAGTCTAAAATTTTGAACTTTGAGGTGAAGATTTAGGAAAGATATAATTTTTGTACAAATTAGAGACTACTTACTTTTAAAGAGACCCTACATGTGGTAATTACCTATTATTGCGTCTGTGTAGTGTTTTATCTAAGTAAATAGAATTTTAACTCTCACATTAATTTTACATATAAATGACAATTCGTGTACATACGAAGGTCAAGTAAAGGAAGCCGCGGTGATACTTTTACATAATATTTGAAATGAACCTTTCAGCTTTCTTTTTAACCGTGCGTTACCATTATTTTAGAGGTACTAGAGGTAAACCTACTCAAGTTTACTAAATAAACAGAAAAGTTACGAATTCTCCGTTTGAGAATTGTGGACCAATACATTTACTCTAAAAAATTATTCTTGTAATTATTATGAAATGATTTAAAAATATCAAAAGTACGATGCGGTAAATTTTATCCCACTTACAAACATTACCATCACCAAAACCATTATTAACTTAAAGCGTTTAGCACAAAAGTTCTTATAGATTAGCCAAGAACCCAAAATACGTGACTCGCACCTCATTAATTAATTACAAAATTAAAGCCAACTCATTTTTTTTTCATAATTTAACCCTGAATGGTAAACTAATAATAACACTCTAGTGAAGAGTAAAATTACCGTGTAAACTAAGTACTTTACTTGCTCTAAATAATATTTTAATAAATTCGTGCCAAAGTGTATTAGCATGTAATAAGAGAAAATTAATAAATCACGTTTATAATATTATGTTAATGAGATGTTTTCGTTTTAAAAGTGTTTTTAATTGTTTAAATTAAGCATCAAAATTTTGTCATCTTCTTACTTTATTATAGTTAGGTGTAGGAGATGATTGCTAAATTATAATTATAAAATTGTGTTAGATAAACTACTAGTTTTTTGTTTTTAATTTTATTATATAAAAAAATTACAAATTTACCTATATTAAAATTATTACGTCAAAAATTTGTACGTTTTTCTTAAATTTGATATCATCTAATCTCATGAAGAGATTTGTTTCAGAATATCCTTTTAGTTATATTTGTAAGAAATGAAAATTACGACGATTTCGTTAGCTTTTAAATTCATTCTTCTCTTCGTTACATAAACTTTATTTTTGTAAGACTTTTAAGGGGGTGTCATTTATTTCAACTAAATTGTATTTTTCAAAGACGATCACTTGAAAATGTGAAAAGTATTCTTATAAAGTGTTAGAGAATTAATCTGGTATTTAAAAAAAAATAGTATGTAATATTGTGTCTCGACTATGCAAATTGACATAAGCACTTTGTAAGCCACAAGGGAAATAAGAAGTGCAAGAGTAGTAACCTGAATACCTTGGTTAAAGAATTTTAGCAAAATATATCATTTGAATTTCAGGATAATTAAAATTAGAACCATTAGGATAGTAATGTGTCTCAAATCTAATGGTTTTAGAACGAATATTTTTTGTACCTATAATGTCATACTTATTATCACTCCAGGTATATCAAGAGTCCTTTTCATGGTTACACAAACGATCAACACCAAGCAGCGCTACTTATGATTTAAAGCGTCATATGGGAAAATTAGTCAGTTTAACCTACTTAGTTTGCTTAGTTTTCACTCTTCTCCTACCAATTTTAAGAGTTTGTATGAGAGAGTAGAGAGTAAACAGCGTAGTGAATTGCTAATGAGTTACAGGATCCCAGCACTGATTAGAAAATTTTTTTTTAAATTCGATAATCGCCGAAACAGCTAATTCTCACTTAGAACATAAAACATCCGGAAGGAAGAGGTTAGCAACCGTTGCTTATAAAAGAAAATACGACGGAAATGACTTTTAAGAAGTCCATGGATGAATCATTCATTCTGCCGAGTTTACATTATGATTGGGTGCATTCACCGGACGTAACAGTTGGTGAGCAGCTACCAAATCGTTCGGTGACTTAACTCTGCTTTGGGAACGCGTGCGTAGCGGTTGACATTTTATTGAGCGCATTTTATTTGCGTTATGTTGAACTATATCGATATCTGCTCACTTAATAGAATTACCGTACGATAGTAGTGCTAATGATGTAGCAGTGGTAGCTGCTCTACAACTGTATCGTCCGGTGAATGCGCTCATCCGCTCATTGAGTGTCATGATCTTTCTTTATAAGTAGGAATATAAGCAATCATTTCTATTGGAGAAATTGGCCGGAAATCCCTATATTTAATCGTTCAATGCGATCCATATTATTAGCTAAATGACTCTTTCCTGGTAGAGTAGGGGGTATTTCTATATTTAATGATTTCTCTAAACCTACAGGATATATGCTACCCGAGCTTAACATCAAAAGTCCCTATATTCGTCTCAAGTAAAGAACTATTATTAGTAACGCATTCATGCCGAGTCTCTAGAAACATAGTTATCGCTTCACGAATAAATATTTTATTCATAAATGTCGAAAGAATGGTTTCAAACAATGTATCGGCCCGTCGTCAAGTTAGGTTAAGGAGTAGTTAGGTACCAGATGCCCACTAGGGTGGCCCTTATTTTAGGTGTTGTTGAATTTTAACCGCCGCCCCTCTAAAAACTTTCGAAATGGATTGAAAAAATTTGTAAAATTTTCAGCACGATATTAATCTCAACGATTTATGATGGTACCGCACGTTATTGTTATTATCTCGTTTTTTAGGCCCTCGAAAAAAAATTAGAAATGAAGTTACAGGTCAGAATTTTTTTTTAGTGAGAGGTATCTTTAGACTACAAATTTAGAAACTCAAACTAATTTTTCGTGAACATGGGTTTTTTAAAAAAATTCAAGGTCAGAAACTTAAAAGCTTCCCATGTTATTTAAATGGAAGAAATAGATGGCTCGTGTCGCACTACCAATCGTTGAGATATTGAGCTGAAAATTTTACGCGATTTTTGCTATCCATTTCGAAACGTTTTAAGGGGGCGTTGGGCGGTTAAAATTCTATAACGCCTTGAAAAACAATAAAAAAAAACTTTTACAATACCGTAAAGAATTAATTTACGGTAATAGCACTGTAAATGTTCCTTTATTAATCTAATCATCGACTCTCCACTTCTATTCAGTGTCTAACAAAATTATAGATTCTTGGTTGATAATACGATTTCGTAATTACTCGATATTATGGATTGCTCGATTGATAAACAAGAGTCGTTAAGTCCACATAAGAAGATATCATACGGTTCCAATCCGGGAAACGTGAAAGCCATGGTCTTTACCTTAACCAACTTCAATTTAATTTAATTAAATGAGGGAATGTGTTCTTGATGAACATTTATGGAAACTCTCCCCTTTTGTTATGACTATTAGCAGTGTTAGCGTTATGACGTAGTTAATCGGCACGAACACCCCTGTAGAAATGATCTGCGCACTAATGCGAGACTTCGTATGATTTTTATGATGTTCATCTAGGCATCTAGGGACTCGAAAAGGCTAATTTAACAATTGTTTGCCAAAGATCCATATCTACAGGGTGTCCCGGGAACAATCTGCCTAACTTCAGGGGTGTATTCCTTAGATCGTTTTAAGCAAAAAAAAGTTATATGAACATAGGTCCGATTCGGAAAGGTCAGCAAGTTATGGCTAGTTGAAGAAAATACAGTAAAAATAATTTAACTTGAGGTAAGTTCGCGCAGGTTTGGCCACGCCCCTTTAATAATTAAAATACTTTGACTACTGCGTTGGTGGGGATAAATACCAATTTAGGTATCTGCGCATTGTCACATTTCCAAATCGGACCTATGTTGATATAACTTTTTTTTGCTTAAAATTACCTAAGGAACACCCCCTGAAGTTAGGCAGATTCTTCCCGGTACACCCTGCATATGTTAAATCTACTTTAAAAAAAAATTATACTGAGTGCAAAACCAATCCTGGTGACGATCTCGAGAAAGTGAAGGCACTCTTTTATTATGTATTTTAAAGAAATCCTATCTGATCAATTGGAAAGGCTTTCTTTTTTTGGCCTTCTTCCTAGTTTATTTGCACTTTTGAGTACTTTCGACTCTAAGGTCATCTTCAGAAAGATTGATTAATTGATTCCATAATAAGACTCTCTAAAGCCTCATTATGCGTCTTAATGATTTGCTATTCTATTTTTATGAAAAATAGAGACTTCGGGTAACTAATAGAAGTTATTTTCAATTAAAAAAAAAAACACTCCCATTAACGCCCACCGTCGTCATATGATGACAGACACACTTTATTTTTTATAGTCTTATACAACTTTTGACTTTTTTTCATTCTTTTGAAATCCAATAATTTGAAATTTTGTACTTCGTGGACCATTTGTGATTTGTGACAATTTGTGGATTTGTGCCCTATATTGAGCAGAATTTGAATTAAACTCGCAAGTTGATGGTAGGCTTTATATTAATATTTAGAAAATATTTTTCAGAATAAATTTCCATGGCTCTAACTACGTGTTTCTGAATGGTAATCAACAGTTTAGTACAGGAAAGATAAATAATTCATTCCCAAAATGCCATAAAACGTATTATAAACGCGAGACAGTTAGACAATAAATAATTAAAAGATAGTGAAACTCGCAAGATATGAATTATTTTTTCAAGTTGCTAACAAATAAAATTCAAAAATTCATGTTTACTTCTGAGCCTGGGTATTTTCATTCCACCAGTCACAAACTGACTCGATGAACAGATAGACTCAAGAGTGAGCTTAGTTTAGCGTATATAGGTCCAAAATAGAGAACGAGATTCTCAAAAAACTTCAAAATACATCAGTAGCTAATTGGATAGTCCGCTTTTGTTATTTGTATCGAATCACTGCAAGTCGATTAATAATAACGACGTCACTATGCAGTTCTCTGCCTACTCCATTGATCCAAGAAAACATGCTTGGTTGTATCCCTAAGGGCTATTTGACATGGACTAGGTATCTTACTAACTGTTAGTAACTGAATCAACTCAAGGAGCAAAAGCACGGGAATCTAAGCTTTAACGGCGTCAGTAGAAATTTTGACGCACGACCGTGGACGATGTTAAAGCTTAGATTCCCTTGCTTTTGCTCCTTGAGTTGATTCAGTGCTAACAAGTTAGTACGATACTTAGTCCATCTAAAACGGCCCTAAGGACCACTTTTTCTTGTACGAGGAGTGGAAACCTCACACTGTACACCAAGCCTCGATTGTCTGGCGGCGAGGGTAGTGTGGGACTTGCCTCTCCTCTACGGAGTTAAAACCCACTAAAACCACTCTTTTTTCGCACACAGTTTATACTCATCTACCTTCATTACATTTAACAAAAGTCCCTACCTATAAGGACCAGTTTTAGGTGACAATTGAACAAGTCACCAATGCCCCGAGATCATGTTTTCACGATTTATAAACCATATGCAAGTTAAAAACTTTATAAGTCACTAAGCTTCACTTCCTTACTGTAGCTGCTGTGGAGACATTAGTAAGGTAGTGACACGGGAGAGGGAGAGTCGATTTCGGTAGATTTCGACGCTGGAAATTGCTTTTGAACTTTACAACCTCTTGATAATAGCTCTTGCTTATATAATTTATTTGCCCAAATAATCAATACAAAAGGAGAAAGACGTGCGATTGTTGATCGATTTAATAGAAATGCACCATTAACAAACCCATCAGGAACACCTTGACAAGTTTCTCAAGTACCACTTCAACGATGTTTTCATTTATTTAAAGTGGTCTTCAATTTTCTAGTTACCACACACAACTAATTTAAGTTTTCTATTATTACAGTTATACTAATAATGGTCATTAAAAAAATAGTGTATTTCTAATTTTATTAACAATTATTTTAAGCGTTTACCAACTTTCGATTTTAAAAGAAAACTCTCATTTTCGTTATTCATTATCTATCAACGATTCGCACTAATTAGAAATATTTTGTATACAATTTTTAAGTTCAAGTGCAAGTTTCGTGTGCGTAAAGTAGGTTAATCTCATATAATCTAATGAAAAAAAGCTAATTCCATTCGTTAATAGTAAGTGAAAATAATAATTATCGTAATATTTGTCGTCGTTGAATGCTATAATTAAATTAATTTATAGCATTGATGATGGATTTTGCAATAAGAAAACAATGTTTTATTTATACCTATGGTTTTTTGTTGGTTATTGTTGGGATGTTGTAGGTCTGCTTGCCTATTAAAATTTATTAAACATTTGGAATTAATCACACATTATGAAACCGTTTGAATAATAATCTTAGTTGAATAATTTTTTTGTTGCATGGTAAACGGTTGTTATATAAATTACAATATAATGGTTGTTAATAGCATTTATTGTCTAGTCCAGAGTCTGCCATTCAGAGTTCACTTACCTAGGTCAATATTAGTAAAAGTTTATTAGCTATTAGAAATATTATCATGTTATATTTTTTACTAGACAGACGCAAGGAAAGTTGGCGAAGTTTGAAATTTTCACTTTTTATAACGCGATACTTCATTTTCAAGTAGATGCAAATAAAGTTTCTTCCTTTCCATTCATTTTTATTCTCATGGCAACCCGCTCGTCTGCTTATGCGTCTGTCTCGAGGTCTGTCTATTAATTTCAAAAATTTCTGTCTAGTTAACGAAGGGATTATAGAGGACATAAAATAGGGTATTTTTAGGGTAAAATAGGAATTTTTTTTCAGAAATGTGTTTGGAGTAGTTAGGAGGTAAAAATACTAAAAGTTCCAGGTCATCATAGCTATTACAGTTAGCTAACGGAGGGAGGGGTGGAAAGGTCTTTTTTTGGGATTTCTTTATCTTCTTCCCTGTCTTCTACATCTCTTTTTTGAGCGTTCGTTGACTGAACTATAGGGTATGATATGGGATTGCAAAATGAGATGAGATGGTAATATTATTGAACTCGACTTAACAATTATTTTTATTATCAGTTCCTAAATTTATATCAGGTAAACGCAATGGAAGTCGGCTTAGGTCAAGAAAATAACTTGCGGTAAACCAAATTTTCCGAATTGATTTAGAACTATTCATACTTCAACAGTCTTTCAATTTGAATTTCTGAAACCAAACGTAAAAAATTAAATTGTTGAAATAGGCCAGATAATTAAAATATAAAAATTAAAATCGAAGATATTGGAAACCTGTTATAATAATAAATCCGAATAAATCTTCAAATTAAAAATAAAGTATTGGAGTATCTCAAGGTAAACCGATATTTAAAAAATTATTATCTCAATTATTGTGGTCATGATCATCAATTCGCCTTTCGTTCTCAAATCAAAATATCACAGCATTTAAGGAAATGTTTAAATTATAACATCTTTCGCAAACACAGGGTTTAACAGAAAATTGTATGAAAATCCACCTTTGGTGACCTTCCCCCAAAATCCAGGCTGGGGGCCCCTACCCACCCTCGTAAATAATTATTTTACTTTACCACATATCGATTTTATAATGAATTTTTATACTAAACAATGTTTTGAGGGCCTTTTCTATCCTGGGGCCCTCACGCAACGCGGGCCCCTCCGTGTCCGTTATTTACGCCACTAAATTGAGGTGTAATTGTTCTAAATTAAATGTCTAACTTGTTACAATGTTAATTCTATCCCCATTCTGGTCATCTTTTAATCCCCTGACATCACTGCTTTTCGTGCTAATGTTGTTTGGCATTACTCGATCTTTACCATATTTTAATTTTCCTCAAACTTTGAATGCTCATAGCGCCTAAATAGTGATTTTGACCTTTTATAGTCTCTATCTCCACAATTTTTAAATAGTTTGCACTATTGGCTTCTTTTTTGTCAAAGAATCCAAATTCAGAAAGTATTATGATTGCTGAGATTTGTTTTTAACAACAGGGGTCGACTGTTTAACTTACCGTCTAAACCACGATATGGAAAGTATCGCAAAAGACAATTATTAAATATTGGTATCTTTTGTACGTCTACTGTAGCAGACTATTAATTATTAATCTTAGCAATTTTCAAACGTTTGGTATATCCAACACCAAACAGCTTTCTCAAAGAAGAAGTTGATAATTAAATCGAAAAATCTGATCAGGGCTGTAGTCAGGGGTACGTCAAAATTTTAAGCCTGTTCTAGCCAGAGCTTTCTAAGGATTTCTCAATAATAATGATTAATGAAACAGTTCCTAATTGATACAGAAGAAGAAAACATCGATTTTGAGAAAGTCCAATTTTTGCAAACTTTGGGCAAAAAGCTTCTCTCTTCAGAAGCGATTTACAGTGTTTACCAGATTTATACAAACCCAGAAGAGAGAAACTCCTGATTTTGGCTTTCAGCCTTTCTTGAAAATTTTTGAGTCTGCCCTGATAGCACAGTCTGGCTACGGCCCTGAATCTGATGATGAATCAAAAGCGCTCATGCTGGTATACCTAGACGGAACAAAGTTTCTATTCGTAAAAATAAAACTTGAAGGGCATAATAAGTCGGCGTTGTGCTTTCTATTTGAAATTAGAACAATCCAATTAATTCTATAATCTTAGAACTTAAACATCGAGAACGAGCCTGGAGAACCGTTGCCTATAGGAGAAAAAGCGACGGACGAACGGATTTTGGACTTCCATTGCTTTTACATTATCATTGGTTGTTATGATCTTTCCTTGCGAGTGGGAGTATAAGCAACCATTTCTATTGGAGAAATTGACCGGAAATCGCTATTTTAACTTTTTCCAATCCAAGAAAAAGTTGTTATAATCGAGACGAAAAAATAATAATAATAATAAAAATTTTTTTTATGCATTTCTCGACGTTTTGAGTTACGCTGATTCCAAAAATGCAAAAAAAAAATTTTCTTTTTTTGAACCAAAATGTCAGGATGTATGTATGTATGCCCCCCCCCTAGAGCAAAAACTACTAAACCGATTTTGATGAAATTTGATTTTAACCACTTTAAAATTATTTTAGCGGCAAAAGTAGCTTTAATAAGAAATATTATACAGGGTGTTAAAAAATAAAGTGGCTATTTTGGGCGCATATTTGAAAATTTGGGCTAAATTCATTTCTACTTGGCTATAACGCTATAAGATAGTACACGTAAGCCCTAACTGTAAAAAAATTTCAAATTTTTTTATTTAAAATGGCGGCCAATAGAACGATTGTCCCATTTTGTGGTGTTTCCATTATAACTTGGCCTAAAAACCTAAAAACCTTACGTCTAAAAATTCTGCTTACACGCAGAAGTCCTAGGTTCGACCCCGGACGAAACCAATTTAAACAAAAATTTAAAAAAAATTATTTTTTTAATATCATGCAATTTATATTAACATAAAAATAAAAATAATAAAAGCGACGGATATGGCCATTGGCCATACGAAGAACTTTTTCCTGTCCGTCAAATACAGGGTGATTCAAAACTCGAGGCGAAAAATAAAATGTCATATTCAGCGTCAAATTTAGAGTCTAACTGTAAAAAAATTTCAAATTTTTTTATTTAAAATGGCGGCCAATAGAACGATTGTCCCATTTTGTGGTGTTTCCATTATAACAAAAAACCTAAAAACCTTACGTCTAAAAATTCTGCTTACACGCAGAAGTCCTAGGTTCGACCCCGGACGAAACCAATTTAAACAAAAATTTAAAAAAAAATTATTTTTTTAATATCATGCAATTTATATTAACATAAGAATAAAAATAATAAAAGCGACGGATATGGCCATTGGCCATACGAAGAACTTTTTCCTGCCCGTCAAATACAGGGTGATTCAAAACTCGAGGCGAAAAATAAAATGTCATATTCAGCGTCAAATTTAGAGTCAAAAATGTAAAATAAATTTTTTTCCTATGAGGTTTCGTTTCCCAGATAATCGTTTTCAAAGTTTCCAGAAGAAATTAATCTTTTGCATATAAACAAGATAGGCCGTGCAAAAACAAAACACTCCAGCTTTTATTAGTATGTGGATAACTTTTGAAAACCTTTAACTTAATTTACAGATATTATTTAAATTATTTATTTTCAAAATTAGTTCAATTGTGGATGAAAATTCTGGATGAAAAACTTTTTGAAGTTCATTATCTCGGAAACGAAGCAAAATCTGTAAAACATTTATTACATATTTCTGCTTCGGAATATGACATTCCATTTTCTTTTTTCAAAGGCCTACCTCGTTTTTAATATTTATAGTTTAATTTCTTCTGGAAACTTTGAAATCGATTATCTCAGAAACAAACTCCACTAGGAAAAAAATTTATTTTACATTTTCTGCTTAAAATTTAATACTGATTATGACATTTTATTTTTCACTTCGAGTTCTGAATCACCCTGTATTATAATTTTATATTTTTTTAATTAAAATTTAATTTGATATCTTATAAATGAAACACATTAAAGAAAATTTTAAACTATAAACTTTTAAAGAAATGCACAAAAAAATTCAACAGGAAAAAGTTCCTCGTATGGCCACATCCGTTGTTTTTACTCTTCTATTGCGATCCATATGATTAGCTAAATAGCTCTTTCCTGGTAGAGTAGGGGTATTTTTTCATTCAATGATTCTCAATCTTTATAACCAAATAACTTGTTTTGGTTTTTAATTTAATTGCAAATTGAAACAATAGAGTACCTACGTCTATCATTTTAAAATGATCACTTTAAAATATCTATTACCATTAGAATTGAAGAGATTGACTCCACAGTGACTTGGTGATATTTAGTTATGTTATGATGAAAAAAAATTATTCTCTAAAAAAATACAATAAAAAGGATAAAAATACAAATTAGTAAAATACCACAATTTTCCTCTAAATGAATACACTACCGGTTTCGCTTATAAGCATCATCAGATGTAGAAGACTGAATTAGAAGACTTTATTTTAGTTAGTATTAGTATATTTTTATTTATTTAAGTAAATAAGTATTTAATTAGTATACTTATTTCAAGATTTTTAATATTTTAAAACACAAATTAAAATTTAATTGCTACGCCACTGTAAAATTATTCTAAAATATTTAAAATTAAAGATAAAATAAATATTTAGTTGATGTTAACAATACCTAATAAATGAAACAATCATCTAGCCTCGCCTTTGGCGAGCGTTATCCGCCTTATCACATTTTATAATTTTGAACAATTTCAAATTTTATTTCATTTTAATTTAAACTTGCAAGTGAAACACACATATTTAAAATTTATACGTAAAATTTTGGTTTAATGGCGAAAAATGGCCTCTGCAATAAAAATTATAATTTTCTAATATAACAGTGCGTGCTCCTGTGTTTTAAGGTAATTATCTAATATTTTTTTGCTAGGACGAAATATGTTTCAGTTAGTAAGTCTATAAATAAAGCATGTAGTAATGTTATTAGAACTAAAAATGTGACTAAAATCAGGTGCAAGATGTCCAAATGTCTATTTAATAACACTCTTTCTCATGGGGTTGATAAACCCCGCTTGTCTGGCTCAAATGTATAAAACCTTCTTGATTATGACTAACGTAGTAATTACGTAATGTTAAATAGATATTTAAAACCGTAACTAAAAACTTGAACTTTTTCGACGATTATTTGGTTTAGAATGCAAATATACCGGGTGACACAGGGGTTTGGAACACTCTTATAACTCCGTTATTTATTAACATATCAAAATCAAATTTGATGTGGATTATATTCACATAAATTGCAATTGTTTTAACTACTTATGAAAATTCTGTCACTTCCGATTACGCCGGAAATGAAGTCAACTTTTGATTTTTAAATGGAACATCGTATATATTTTTACTTTTTTAAAACCTACATTAAATTTTGAATATAGTAGCATCAAAAAAATTATTTTTATAAGCAAAAGGAATTTTTTTTTTCAAAAATTACGCTGGTTTCAAGAGTGCTGTGATGTGGTATAAAATCATCCGTGAGAGGTACTTGTACTACGAAAATTACTTTTACACCACAAAAGCTGAAGGATGATGTTGTGGAGCTTTCAGAAGGTAATTTCGTCACATTTCCTTCAATAACTTCATTTTTTCAAATGGCAACATATCGGAACAATTCTACCTCAGATAGAGTATTTTTTCTAAATACAACGATAAAGTTGTTCCGATATGATGCCATTTGAAAAAACGAAGTTATTGAGGGAAATGTGACTAAATTACTTTCTGAAAGCTCCACAACACCAACCTTTAACTTTTGTGGTGCACACATAATTTCCATAGTACAATTAGCTCTCACTGATGATTTTCTACCACATCACAGCACTCTAGACAACTGATTATTTTTTGAAAAATTAATTTTATTTTGCTTATAAAATTAATAAATTTCTTTGATGCTACTGTATTCAAAATTTAATGTAGGTTTCAAAAAAGTTAAAATATTTATGGTGTTCCATTTAAAAATCAAAAGTTGACTTCATTTCCGGCGTAATCGGAAGTGACAGAATTTTCACAAGTAGTTAAAACAATTGCAATTTATGTGAGTATAATCCACACCACATTTCATTTTGATATGTTGATTAATAACGGAGTTATAAGAGTGTTCCAAACCCCTGTGTCACCCGGTATACCTACCCTTTTCCTAATTTTTTACTTGGACTAAGAAAACAGTTTCTAAATTTTCTTTTATTTAATTCAACTTTATTTTCCAGGTGTAAATATGACGAGGTCGAACTGGAAGATTTGCAATAACTGACTTGCAAGAACTAGAAGAATTCTCTACTAGAAGTCACTTAGAGATATAATTAGGATAAAGTAATGTCAGTGATTCGAATCTTCAATAATGGAACTTCTTCGGGACATTAATAAGGACTAATTAAAGAGGCAGCCGTTAAAGATGAATGTTTGATGGATGCAGAACAAGGTTGCAAAGGTGATATATAATTTTTAACTTTTTCTTTCATTTGTTCAGTTTAATTCATAATATCGTCATTAGAATGCTGATGCTTACTGTTATTTCTTTCATCTTGGAGTAAAAAGAAGAATTTAGTAATTTAAATTATAAATCTCATAATGAATTTTAAAATGATTAAGAACAGAATATTCATTTTTTTTCAAATTGCAGAGGAAATTCTTTCTATTCTTGAACAGTGAACTCTTGTAGTCATAGATAGCAATTTCTTTTATTTAATTAATTTTTCATTTCAACTGTTAGTTTTCAAGAGGTCAAATAAAGGGACGAAGCTTCAAGATGGGGACCTCGCTCAAGGAACTTGAGATATTCTCTACTACAGTCACTTCAAGCTGCCTAACTAATATAAACCAATCTCATCAACTCAAACCTTAACTATAGGATTTTATTGAGATTATAAAAAGCCAAACGTGCAAGATGGATGTGTAAAGGATACAGATGAATGCAGGATAAGATTGTAATGGTAATTATAATTTTTTAACTTTTGCTTTCATTTGTTGCGACTTTTATTTCGTTCATCTTTGAGTAAAAAGCATAATTTAGTAGATAACTTAAAAAATCAATCTTTTAATGAATTTTAAAAATGCGATAATCTTCTATGCGAATAGTAGATTAATTTTTCAAAACTGCTGAGTAACTTCTCTCTGTTCTCGAAGAGTGAACTCATAATGTAGTCCAAGATAGCAATTTCTTTTATTTAATTAATTTTTCATTTCAACTGTTAGTTTTCAAGAGGTCAAATAAAGGGACGAAGCTTCAAGATGGGGACCTCGCTCAAAGAACTTGAGATATTCTCTACTACAGTCACTTCAAGCTGCCTAACTAATATAAACCAATCTCATCAACTCAAACCTTAACTATAGGATTTTATTGAGATTATAAAAAGCCAAACGTCCAAGATGGATGTGTGAAGGATACAGATGAATGCAGGATAAGATTGTAATGGTAATTATAATTTTTTAACTTTTGCTTTCATTTGTTGCGACTTTTATTTCGTTCATCTTTGAGTAAAAAGCATAATTTAGTAGATAACTTAAAAAATCAATCTTTTAATGAATTTTAAAAATGCGATAATCTTCTATGCGAATAGTAGATTAATTTTTCAAAACTGCTGAGTAACTTCTCTCTGTTCTCGAAGAGTGAACTCATAATGTAGTCCAAGATAGCAATTTCTTTTATTTAATTAATTTTTCATTTCAACTGTTAGTTTTCAAGAGGTCAAATAAAGGGACGAAGCTTCAAGATGGGGACCTCGCTCAAAGAACTTGAGATATTCTCTACTACAGTCACTTCAAGCTGCCTAACTAATATAAACCAATCTCATCAACGCAAACCTTAACTATAGGATTTTATTGAGATTATAAAAAGCCAAACGTCCAAGATGGATGTGTGAAGGATACAGATGAATGCAGGATAAGATTGTAATGGTAATTATAATTTTTTAACTTTTGCTTTCATTTGTTGCGACTTTTATTTCGTTCATCTTTGAGTAAAAAGCATAATTTAGTAGATAACTTAAAAAATCAATCTTTTAATGAATTTTAAAAATGCGATAATCTTCTATGCGAATAGAAGATTAATTTTTCAAAACTGCTGAGTAACTCCTTTCTGTTCTCGAAGAGCGAACTGTTAATATAGTCCTAGATAGCAATTTCTTTTATTTAGAAGAGATTGTCTCCAAAGTGACTTGGTGGTATTTTGACATGATTAATGAGATATTGATAACTTAGTAAACACCACGTTAAGAATTTTTAAATAAATTTACACAACCGGTTTCGCCTTTTGGCATCATCAGGTGTAGACTGAAGTTGAGAACTATGTGTGGGGTTTATATATCTTACCGATTATCGAAAAGATAACGGTTAATGATAAGGAGTTACAGCTTTGCGGCGTAGTCAAGAATGGGGGAGTTTTCGTTGAAAAGTATTTCATTGATTATGTTTATTGGGGTATAACTCCTTTTCTTTTACATTCTTGATTAAACCATAAGTTTTGGCTGGCTGTTTTTTGTTTCAACTTCAGTATTTTGAAGGTTTGGAGAAGATGCGCTATACTAGCTTGTTGAATAGAAGAGATTGTCTCCAAAGTGACTTGGTGGTATTTTGACATGATTAATGAGATATTGATAACTTAGTAAACACCACGTTAAGAACGTGGTTCTTTCCGTTCTTCTTAACGTTCTTTTATTTAATTAATTTTTCATTTCAACTGTTAGTTTTCAAGAGGTCAAATAAAGGGACGAAGCTTCAAGATGGGGACCTCGCTCAAGGAACTTGAGATATTCTCTACTACAGTCACTTCAAGCTGCCTAACTAATATAAACCAATCTCATCGACTCAAACCTTAACTATAGGATTTTATTGAGATTATAAAAAGCCAAACGTCCAAGATGGATGTGTGAAGGATACAGATGAATGCAGGATAAGATTGTAATGGTAATTATAATTTTTTAACTTTTGCTTTCATTTGTTGCGACTTTTATTTCGTTCATCTTTGAGTAAAAAGCATAATTTAGTAGATAACTTAAAAAATCAATCTTTTAATGAATTTTAAATATGCGATAATCTTCTATGCGAATAGAAGATTAATTTTTCAAAACTGCTGAGTAACTTCTCTCTGTTCTCGAAGAGTGAACTCATAATGTAGTCCAAGATAGCAATTTCTTTTATTTAATTAATTTTTCATTTCAACTGTTAGTTTTCAAGAGGTCAAATAAAGGGACGAAGCTTCAAGATGGGGACCTCGCTCAAAGAACTTGAGATATTCTCTACTACAGTCACTTCAAGCTGCCTAACTAATATAAACCAATCTCATCAACTCAAACCTTAACTATAGGATTTTATTGAGATTATAAAAAGCCAAACGTCCAAGATGGATGTGTGAAGGATACAGATGAATGCAGGATAAGATTGTAATGGTAATTATAATTTTTTAACTTTTGCTTTCATTTGTTGCGACTTTTATTTCGTTCATCTTTGAGTAAAAAGCATAATTTAGTAGATAACTTAAAAAATCAATCTTTTAATGAATTTTAAACATGCGATAATCTTCTATGCGAATAGAAGATTAATTTTTCAAAACTGCTGAGTAACTCCTTTCTGTTCTCGAAGAGCGAACTCATAATATAGTCCTAGATAGCAATTTCTTTTATTTAATTAATTTTTCATTTCAACTGTTAGTTTTCAAGAGGTCAAATAAAGGGACGAAGCTTCAAGATGGGGACCTCGCTCAAGGAACTTGAGATATTCTCTACTACAGTCACTTCAAGCTGCCTAACTAATATAAACCAATCTCATCGACTCAAACCTTAACTATACGATTTTATTGAGATTATAAAAAGCCAAACGTCCAAGATGGATGTGTGAAGGATACAGATGAATGCAGGATAAGATTGTAATGGTAATTATAATTTTTTAACTTTTGCTTTCATTTGTTGCGACTTTTATTTCGTTCATCTTTGAGTAAAAAGCATAATTTAGTAGATAACTTAAAAAATCAATCTTTTAATGAATTTTAAATATGCGATAATCTTCTATGCGAATAGAAGATTAATTTTTCAAAACTGCTGAGTAACTCCTTTCTGTTCTCGAAGAGCGAACTCATAATATAGTCCTAGATAGCAATTTCTTTTATTTAATTAATTTTTCATTTCAACTGTTAGTTTTCAAGAGGTCAAATAAAGGGACGAAGCTTCAAGATGGGGACCTCGCTCAAGGAACTTGAGATATTCTCTACTACAGTCACTTCAAGCTGCCTAACTAATATAAACCAATCTCATCGACTCAAACCTTAACTATACGATTTTATTGAGATTATAAAAAGCCAAACGTCCAAGATGGATGTGTGAAGGATACAGATGAATGCAGGATAGTAACTCCTTTCTGTTCTCGAAGAGCGAACTCATAATATAGTCCTAGATAGCAATTTCTTTTATTTAATTAATTTTTCATTTCAACTGTTAGTTTTCAAGAGGTCAAATAAAGGGACGAAGCTTCAAGATGGGGACCTCGCTCAAGGAACTTGAGATATTCTCTACTACAGTCACTTCAAGCTGCCTAACTAATATAAACCAATCTCATCGACTCAAACCTTAACTATACGATTTTATTGAGATTATAAAAAGCCAAACGTCCAAGATGGATGTGTGAAGGATACAGATGAATGCAGGATAAGATTGTAATGGTAATTATAATTTTTTAACTTTTGCTTTCATTTGTTGCGACTTTTATTTCGTTCATCTTTGAGTAAAAAGCATAATTTAGTAGATAACTTAAAAAATCAATCTTTTAATGAATTTTAAAAATGCGATAATCTTCTATGCGAATAGAAGATTAATTTTTCAAAACTGCTGAGTAACTCCTTTCTGTTCTCGAAGAGCGAACTCATAATATAGTCCTAGATAGCAATTTCTTTTATTTAATTAATTTTTCATTTCAACTGTTAGTTTTCAAGAGGTCAAATAAAGGGACGAAGCTTCAAGATGGGGACCTCGCTCAAGGAACTTGAGATATTCTCTACTACAGTCACTTCAAGCTGCCTAACTAATATAAACCAATCTCATCGACTCAAACCTTAACTATACGATTTTATTGAGATTATAAAAAGCCAAACGTCCAAGATGGATGTGTGAAGGATACAGATGAATGCAGGATAAGATTGTAATGGTAATTATAATTTTTTAACTTTTGCTTTCATTTGTTGCGACTTTTATTTCGTTCATCTTTGAGTAAAAAGCATAATTTAGTAGATAACTTAAAAAATCAATCTTTTAATGAATTTTAAATATGCGATAATCTTCTATGCGAATAGAAGATTAATTTTTCAAAACTGCTGAGTAACTCCTTTCTGTTCTCGAAGAGCGAACTCATAATATAGTCCTAGATAGCAATTTCTTTTATTTAATTAATTTTTCATTTCAACTGTTAGTTTTCAAGAGGTCAAATAAAGGGACGAAGCTTCAAGATGGGGACCTCGCTCAAGGAACTTGAGATATTCTCTACTACAGTCACTTCAAGCTGCCTAACTAATATAAACCAATCTCATCGACTCAAACCTTAACTATACGATTTTATTGAGATTATAAAAAGCCAAACGTCCAAGATGGATGTGTGAAGGATACAGATGAATGCAGGATAAGATTGTAATGGTAATTATAATTTTTTAACTTTTGCTTTCATTTGTTGCGACTTTTATTTCGTTCATCTTTGAGTAAAAAGCATAATTTAGTAGATAACTTAAAAAATCAATCTTTTAATGAATTTTAAATATGCGATAATCTTCTATGCGAATAGAAGATTAATTTTTCAAAACTGCTGAGTAACTCCTTTCTGTTCTCGAAGAGCGAACTCATAATATAGTCCTAGATAGCAATTTCTTTTATTTAATTAATTTTTCATTTCAACTGTTAGTTTTCAAGAGGTCAAATAAAGGGACGAAGCTTCAAGATGGGGACCTCGCTCAAGGAACTTGAGATATTCTCTACTACAGTCACTTCAAGCTGCCTAACTAATATAAACCAATCTCATCGACTCAAACCTTAACTATACGATTTTATTGAGATTATAAAAAGCCAAACGTCCAAGATGGATGTGTGAAGGATACAGATGAATGCAGGATAAGATTGTAATGGTAATTATAATTTTTTAACTTTTGCTTTCATTTGTTGCGACTTTTATTTCGTTCATCTTTGAGTAAAAAGCATAATTTAGTAGATAACTTAAAAAATCAATCTTTTAATGAATTTTAAATATGCGATAATCTTCTATGCGAATAGAAGATTAATTTTTCAAAACTGCTGAGTAACTTCTCTCTGTTCTCGAAGAGTGAACTCATAATGTAGTCCTAGATAGCAATTTCTTTTATTTAATTAATTTTTCATTTGAACTGTTAGTTTTCAAGAGGTCAAATAAAGGGACGAAGCTTCAAGATGGGGACCTCGCTCAAAGAACTTGAGATATTCTCTACTACAGTCACTTCAAGCTGCCTAAATAATAAAACCAATCTCAGCGATTCAAATCTTAACTATAGGATTTTATTGAGATTATAAAAAGCCAAACGTCCAAGATGGATGTGTGAAGGATACAGATGAATGCAGGATAAGATTGTAATGGTAATTATAATTTTTTAACTTTTGCTTTCATTTGTTGCGACTTTTATTTCGTTCATCTTTGAGTAAAAAGCATAATTTAGTAGATAACTTAAAAAATCAATCTTTTAATGAATTTTAAAAATGCGATAATCTTCTATGCGAATAGAAGATTAATTTTTCAAAACTGCTGAGTAACTCCTTTCTGTTCTCGAAGAGCGAACTGTTAATATAGTCCTAGATAGCAATTTCTTTTATTTAGAAGAGATTGTCTCCAAAGTGACTTGGTGGTATTTTGACATGATTAATGAGATATTGATAACTTAGTAAACACCACGTTAAGAATTTTTAAATAAATTTACACAACCGGTTTCGCCTTTTGGCATCATCAGGTGTAGACTGAAGTTGAGAACTATGTGTGGGGTTTATATATCTTACCGATTATCGAAAAGATAACGGTTAATGATAAGGAGTTACAGCTTTGCGGCGTAGTCAAGAATGGGGGAGTTTTCGTTGAAAAGTATTTCATTGATTATGTTTATTGGGGTATAACTCCTTTTCTTTTACATTCTTGATTAAACCATAAGTTTTGGCTGGCTGTTTTTTGTTTCAACTTCAGTATTTTGAAGGTTTGGAGAAGATGCGCTATACTAGCTTGTTGAATAGAAGAGATTGTCTCCAAAGTGACTTGGTGGTATTTTGACATGATTAATGAGATATTGATAACTTAGTAAACACCACGTTAAGAACGTGGTTCTTTCCGTTCTTCTTAACGTTCTTTTATTTAATTAATTTTTCATTTCAACTGTTAGTTTTCAAGAGGTCAAATAAAGGGACGAAGCTTCAAGATGGGGACCTCGCTCAAGGAACTTGAGATATTCTCTACTACAGTCACTTCAAGCTGCCTAACTAATATAAACCAATCTCATCGACTCAAACCTTAACTATAGGATTTTATTGAGATTATAAAAAGCCAAACGTCCAAGATGGATGTGTGAAGGATACAGATGAATGCAGGATAAGATTGTAATGGTAATTATAATTTTTTAACTTTTGCTTTCATTTGTTGCGACTTTTATTTCGTTCATCTTTGAGTAAAAAGCATAATTTAGTAGATAACTTAAAAAATCAATCTTTTAATGAATTTTAAATATGCGATAATCTTCTATGCGAATAGAAGATTAATTTTTCAAAACTGCTGAGTAACTTCTCTCTGTTCTCGAAGAGTGAACTCATAATGTAGTCCAAGATAGCAATTTCTTTTATTTAATTAATTTTTCATTTCAACTGTTAGTTTTCAAGAGGTCAAATAAAGGGACGAAGCTTCAAGATGGGGACCTCGCTCAAAGAACTTGAGATATTCTCTACTACAGTCACTTCAAGCTGCCTAACTAATATAAACCAATCTCATCAACTCAAACCTTAACTATAGGATTTTATTGAGATTATAAAAAGCCAAACGTCCAAGATGGATGTGTGAAGGATACAGATGAATGCAGGATAAGATTGTAATGGTAATTATAATTTTTTAACTTTTGCTTTCATTTGTTGCGACTTTTATTTCGTTCATCTTTGAGTAAAAAGCATAATTTAGTAGATAACTTAAAAAATCAATCTTTTAATGAATTTTAAACATGCGATAATCTTCTATGCGAATAGAAGATTAATTTTTCAAAACTGCTGAGTAACTCCTTTCTGTTCTCGAAGAGCGAACTCATAATATAGTCCTAGATAGCAATTTCTTTTATTTAATTAATTTTTCATTTCAACTGTTAGTTTTCAAGAGGTCAAATAAAGGGACGAAGCTTCAAGATGGGGACCTCGCTCAAGGAACTTGAGATATTCTCTACTACAGTCACTTCAAGCTGCCTAACTAATATAAACCAATCTCATCGACTCAAACCTTAACTATACGATTTTATTGAGATTATAAAAAGCCAAACGTCCAAGATGGATGTGTGAAGGATACAGATGAATGCAGGATAAGATTGTAATGGTAATTATAATTTTTTAACTTTTGCTTTCATTTGTTGCGACTTTTATTTCGTTCATCTTTGAGTAAAAAGCATAATTTAGTAGATAACTTAAAAAATCAATCTTTTAATGAATTTTAAATATGCGATAATCTTCTATGCGAATAGAAGATTAATTTTTCAAAACTGCTGAGTAACTCCTTTCTGTTCTCGAAGAGCGAACTCATAATATAGTCCTAGATAGCAATTTCTTTTATTTAATTAATTTTTCATTTCAACTGTTAGTTTTCAAGAGGTCAAATAAAGGGACGAAGCTTCAAGATGGGGACCTCGCTCAAGGAACTTGAGATATTCTCTACTACAGTCACTTCAAGCTGCCTAACTAATATAAACCAATCTCATCGACTCAAACCTTAACTATACGATTTTATTGAGATTATAAAAAGCCAAACGTCCAAGATGGATGTGTGAAGGATACAGATGAATGCAGGATAGTAACTCCTTTCTGTTCTCGAAGAGCGAACTCATAATATAGTCCTAGATAGCAATTTCTTTTATTTAATTAATTTTTCATTTCAACTGTTAGTTTTCAAGAGGTCAAATAAAGGGACGAAGCTTCAAGATGGGGACCTCGCTCAAGGAACTTGAGATATTCTCTACTACAGTCACTTCAAGCTGCCTAACTAATATAAACCAATCTCATCGACTCAAACCTTAACTATACGATTTTATTGAGATTATAAAAAGCCAAACGTCCAAGATGGATGTGTGAAGGATACAGATGAATGCAGGATAAGATTGTAATGGTAATTATAATTTTTTAACTTTTGCTTTCATTTGTTGCGACTTTTATTTCGTTCATCTTTGAGTAAAAAGCATAATTTAGTAGATAACTTAAAAAATCAATCTTTTAATGAATTTTAAAAATGCGATAATCTTCTATGCGAATAGAAGATTAATTTTTCAAAACTGCTGAGTAACTCCTTTCTGTTCTCGAAGAGCGAACTCATAATATAGTCCTAGATAGCAATTTCTTTTATTTAATTAATTTTTCATTTCAACTGTTAGTTTTCAAGAGGTCAAATAAAGGGACGAAGCTTCAAGATGGGGACCTCGCTCAAGGAACTTGAGATATTCTCTACTACAGTCACTTCAAGCTGCCTAACTAATATAAACCAATCTCATCGACTCAAACCTTAACTATACGATTTTATTGAGATTATAAAAAGCCAAACGTCCAAGATGGATGTGTGAAGGATACAGATGAATGCAGGATAAGATTGTAATGGTAATTATAATTTTTTAACTTTTGCTTTCATTTGTTGCGACTTTTATTTCGTTCATCTTTGAGTAAAAAGCATAATTTAGTAGATAACTTAAAAAATCAATCTTTTAATGAATTTTAAATATGCGATAATCTTCTATGCGAATAGAAGATTAATTTTTCAAAACTGCTGAGTAACTCCTTTCTGTTCTCGAAGAGCGAACTCATAATATAGTCCTAGATAGCAATTTCTTTTATTTAATTAATTTTTCATTTCAACTGTTAGTTTTCAAGAGGTCAAATAAAGGGACGAAGCTTCAAGATGGGGACCTCGCTCAAGGAACTTGAGATATTCTCTACTACAGTCACTTCAAGCTGCCTAACTAATATAAACCAATCTCATCGACTCAAACCTTAACTATACGATTTTATTGAGATTATAAAAAGCCAAACGTCCAAGATGGATGTGTGAAGGATACAGATGAATGCAGGATAAGATTGTAATGGTAATTATAATTTTTTAACTTTTGCTTTCATTTGTTGCGACTTTTATTTCGTTCATCTTTGAGTAAAAAGCATAATTTAGTAGATAACTTAAAAAATCAATCTTTTAATGAATTTTAAATATGCGATAATCTTCTATGCGAATAGAAGATTAATTTTTCAAAACTGCTGAGTAACTCCTTTCTGTTCTCGAAGAGCGAACTCATAATATAGTCCTAGATAGCAATTTCTTTTATTTAATTAATTTTTCATTTCAACTGTTAGTTTTCAAGAGGTCAAATAAAGGGACGAAGCTTCAAGATGGGGACCTCGCTCAAGGAACTTGAGATATTCTCTACTACAGTCACTTCAAGCTGCCTAACTAATATAAACCAATCTCATCGACTCAAACCTTAACTATACGATTTTATTGAGATTATAAAAAGCCAAACGTCCAAGATGGATGTGTGAAGGATACAGATGAATGCAGGATAAGATTGTAATGGTAATTATAATTTTTTAACTTTTGCTTTCATTTGTTGCGACTTTTATTTCGTTCATCTTTGAGTAAAAAGCATAATTTAGTAGATAACTTAAAAAATCAATCTTTTAATGAATTTTAAATATGCGATAATCTTCTATGCGAATAGAAGATTAATTTTTCAAAACTGCTGAGTAACTTCTCTCTGTTCTCGAAGAGTGAACTCATAATGTAGTCCTAGATAGCAATTTCTTTTATTTAATTAATTTTTCATTTGAACTGTTAGTTTTCAAGAGGTCAAATAAAGGGACGAAGCTTCAAGATGGGGACCTCGCTCAAAGAACTTGAGATATTCTCTACTACAGTCACTTCAAGCTGCCTAAATAATAAAACCAATCTCAGCGATTCAAATCTTAACTATAGGATTTTATTGAGATTATAAAAAGCCAAACGTCCAAGATGGATGTGTGAAGGATACAGATGAATGCAGGATAAGATTGTAATGGTAATTAAAATTGTTTAACTTTTCCTTTCATTTGTTGCTGCTTTGATTTCTTTGATCTTTGAGCATAATTTAGTAAGTAATTTAACCTTGCAGAGCATACGTGAGGCTTTAGAAGCCCATGCCGTTTTATTTTTGTTGTACCATGTATATTTTTTAAACTAAATTTATGAGACTTAATATACCTTTCGACTTTGATTGTAAGTGTAAGATTATATAATAAAAACAATTAAATAATTATTGCAAGTATATTAATTTTCGCATAGAACAGCAAATGGACCTGAAAAGCCTCACGTATAAACTCCCGGGCTTTATTTTAGCTGAGTGTGTGTTAGTTTATTACGAATTTAAGTGTTTATTTTTTCTTGTCACGTTTTAGATTTAAACAGAGTGTATCATTAGTTTATGAGTATTAATTACCGATTAGTTCAAACCTTAAAATTTTTTATTTTAGTTACTTATTGGAAATAAGATAGGAAATAAGGGAAAATATTGCTCTTTTTGGAATAGGCACAAAAGTCGTAATTACAATAAAATGTGTATAACTTGAATTTCTATGGAACATTCTAACTTTGTTTATGCTGATTGTGCGAAAAAAAATTTAAGTTTTGAAAATTCAAAGTGGCTTTTTGTACCTAAAATAAAAAAAGGGTAAGTTATGCGCATGCTATGTAATAATGCCATTTTTATTAATTTGTAGTTACTTGATCACAAATATTTATAAATATTTTATGTTTCTAAATGGTAATGATCATTTTCTACATAAAAAGTTTTTATATTTGCATTTCATTGCACATCACAGCAGTGTATTGTGTGTTGCATGTAGTGTCAATGGAAAATTCAACATTTACGTTGATTATCATATTTCTTCGGCTTTTATTTCATAATTAAATAAAATTTTGGATATTGAAATTAACCAAAGTCTCGGAAAATTGCTCAAGTTTTCACAAAAGTGGGTGCTTACTTTCTAAAATATTTCAAACTATGTTTGAAAATTTAAACTTTTCCAAGCCTCACAGAACCGTTTTACACATCCTCTGATTTTAAACTGTAAATACCTGTATAATTCAGGAAAATTAGCCATCGTCGTAGGGCTTGGACACCTTCTGAATGAAAAATTGAATTTGTATGTTTGTTTAGTGTTAAATCGCGCCAAAGTATTAATAAATAGAACAATAACTTTTTTGTCACAGGTCCATCAAGTGGTAAAAGTGGTTGAGCCAGTATGAGTAAGTAAAGCTTCATTCAAAATTTATTTATTTAATAATTTTAATGAATACAAATTTTTAAATTTTCAGCCAATTCCGAGGCTAATTCTCAATTTCTTGTCCCATACCGCGATCGGGTTAGTGCTGTGTCGAGTTCGATAATACGTATTATAAGCTTTGAAAGCTATAATTAAAATTATCTTTCGCGTTCCTTATCTAATATTTATGTGAAAAGTTACAAGTTTTCAATAATATAAGATATTATGGGTAGTTGAGAAGCGTATAACATTGGATGACTTCATGAATAAAGGTATTTTCATTTTTATTCTTACAACTTGATTGAATGTAATACTTCTTTTTGTTGCAGGTAAGATTTCATTCTTATTTTGGTAACGGTTCTTAGTTCTAAATAGTCTGGTGAGTTTTAAAAATTCTTGGCTAGCATTAAAAAACTAACTATGATTATAATGTTTTAAAAAGTTTAAAACATTTTTAAAAATTAGTTTAGGAGCATCAATACCCCAAATCACATCTAAATGACTAAATCCACTATATAATTTTCTTTCAATTAAATTAGGCAACTGCGTTGCCAAGATTTCGATACTCTAAAATTTCAAATATTAAAGAAATAGATAATTATTTTAAATTTTAATTACTTGATGAGGGGTTAACCAATCGGTATCCCCGTGATAAATTGCAATTGGTGGAGTGGCGTTTGTTAAATTATACTTGGGTGGAAATTCTTGACCATACTTTTTCATATTTTCTTCAACTCCATAATCGTATTTATCAAATACGCCCAAAAATAAATTCATAACATTTAATTGAAAATCCATAATGCCTGTATCTACCATCATCCATTTGGAAATAATGTTGTAATTGCTTAACTGAACATCCTGATGGAGTATTAGTGACCATCAGTGGAATCCTTTCCTAAAACAGTTAAAAAATTGTTTTCTAAATTACGATTAGATATGTAATTTATTTCACTTTGTTTAATTGATGAGTGGTCCAACCACTTAGAACGAGATATATATCGGAACATAAATTTAGATATGGGGACCCTGAGCGACACATATTTGCACCAGCTTTTGCAATTACTTCTGATAGTGGGAAAAATTCGTAATCTTCGTAAACTTCTACGTAATTCTAAAAATTTTGGATTTGAGTTATAATTTAATTTATTAGAATTTTTTTTTTGATTTTGAATTCTTACAAATTTCGTGTGAGGTCTTTTGAAATTAATTTAAAATTTTTTTAAAAGATATTGTGTGAAAATAATATCTCTGTAAGTAATGACATACTTTGATATAGTTTTGAAATAACTTGAGAATGAACGGTGTGAAAAGAGATGAGAGATGTTCAGTAGTGTAGCTCGGAGCCAAAGCTACTGTAGAACGAATTTTCTTAGCATATTGAGGTTTATCAGACAGCATCACCAAGTAAGTTGTTATTCCTTGAGAATGTCCTATGTAATGTAAAGTTTCTTGTTTCGTGATTTGAAGAATATGGTCTATAAATTTTGGTACATCGTAATAGCCTATTTCCTGAAAACTAAAATCTTCAATTAGATCTATCAATTTTAAAATTTGAGTCTCCAGATTGAGATCTGAGATTAGAGTGATAGACAAATAGTTTAGTAAAGTTTATGCGTTCTATGGGGTCCAATCTTAATATTTATGTAAAGAAATTAAAATTACTCGAACCATCAACATCACACTCTTTGTCTAATTTTGGAATTATTTTGTGTAAATATGTTCAGTTTACACTTTTCTAAAGATTCGAAACTACAGGACCAAATTAACTTTTGACTTTTGAATTTGTGGTTACCCGAAAAACCTTCAGTAATCGCTTTAAATCCCAACCAGAGGCTTTTTTTAGAATTTTAGTTTCAGTCATTTTCAAATTCTGTATCAGTCAGCATAGTAGTGATGTGCAGTAATTTTTATGAACGAGGGAAAACTTCCTGACAACTTATTATAGGCACGCGCCGAGGCCGCCAAGTTGAGACGGATTCGCTAAGGTCATTTTACGTAAGAAAATCAAAAATGACTTTAAAAAGGTTTATTAATGATACCAGAAGCTCTTCGTAAAACCCCAACCTGTGTTATTTTATTTAAATTTCAAATATTCGTGTTTGTCTAATAGTAAATTCAACAGGTAGAGTAGTCGCAACGAAAGAAAAACCCATCACGTGACCAAATGTGCGCGAGGCGTGGCTTCAGAGCTCAGTGGCGACAGTACAAAAATACTAAATCACGTGGTGAGCTTTCTTTTGTTGGAACTATTCTAGAGAAGCGTTGATTTTCATAATTCCCTAATTCTATGTAAAGGCTCGTCTACACACACAGACTTGCCATCCGGTTTGCCTGTGCAGGCCGCCTGAACGATGTCCACACTCTTCGGTTTGGCCTGTGCAGGCACTCTAGACAGCGTTCAGGTGACCTGTGCAGACCTGGCCTGCACAGGCAAACCGGAAGGCAAGTATGTGTGTGTAGACGAGCCTTAATTCATATTTTGTTAACATTCTCAAAATTGAATAGTGTGAACTACATACTTTTTATCATAATAAAAATAGTTATTGGGTGTCATATTATCTAAGGTTGTCCTGATAAAATATTTCTCTATCTCTTGTAGGGTTTTAGACCTCAATAGTAGGATTTTAATATGGGACACCATAATACACCCTTACCTTTACCTAAAATTCCAAAATTTTCTTTTATCACTGTCAAGATTTAGAGTGAAGTGTCTTCTTGATAAAGTCGATCCGCGATAATTTGCTATCCAGACGTCATAACCATTATCTGCTAAGATAAAAGCTAAACTCTTAGCCCCCATGTTAACGTAAACTGAAGCGTCACAAAGTATTCCAGGCATCAAAAGAATTGGAATTTTCTTTAATGGATTATTACTTTGATTTTTCCCATAAGAAATTCTTTGCAATGTTAACAAATAACCATCATCGGTTTGTACTGTATAGCTTTTATACGGATAACCATATTTTGATATTAACCCTCTCTGTGAATAAAAATGTATTTAAATTGATTATTAAGGCCCGACCACACACACACAGACCTTGCCTTCCGGTTTGGCCTGTGCAGGCCGTTTGTACATGCCAAACCGGATGGCAAGCCTGTGTGTGTGGACGGGCCATTAGATTGACCTTTTTTCTGCAGAGGCGATTATGCCCGGTTATACTTGTAGAGGCCACTTAAATTAGTGTTAGTCTGCGGAAAATTTCTCAGGATCACATTATTTAGAACAACAAAGGTCCACACAGAAATCTAAGTTTAATTGGTCTGCTTTATTAGATATGAAAACGTGGTGGAGAAAACTATTTATATGTCAAATAATGCAAATCCCACCTCACTTCACTTGCTCCAAGTTCCACTCCACTCCACTCCATTCCAAGTTACCCCACTCGCTTCGCTCATTTCGTAATCTTCTCCACTCACAAAATAAAACGTCCCTTTTAACACATTTATCATAAACTACTATTATTCCTCTGTTTTAGTCATAGATATCGTAACGAATGAAAACTTACGGTATTTAGCCCAATATCCGAAATGTATTCTTCGACATCCTCCCCTTTCGAATTAAATATTAAGCTCACATAAATGATAATTTGGAAAATTTTCATTGCTATTCTATAGGTAATAATAATAATAATAATAATAATAAAAGATTAGTTGCTAGTTGTAGCTACGTTTTCTTTGCTAACGTTTTAATAACTATATGCAATAACAGTTTACCTATAACTGAAATATTTGAATTATTATCTCATACCTTACTTTTTGCTGATGTTGATCACATCACGTTAGAATTCCTTTAACATTGCACTTCTGGTTTTTATTGGTCATCTAAATAGAATAATTATATAATCTTAACAATCAAGGTTTTGAATTTTTTCTATAAATATAAACAAGTTTTTGCAAAACTTGTATAGTAACGCCGATTAACATTAAAAGGGAAATGGTAACATTGACACATTTTCAAATATTGGTATAGTTCTGTCCTGTGCTTGTGTTTTCAAGATAACTGGAACTTTAACACTTCTAAAAAATCCATTTACCTTTTAACCTGCCCTTACGATATTAGTATTATAAATTTGTAGTCTTAGTGTGAGATCGATACATCGACGAATAATTTTTTTTAAATGATCTACGTAAATACTATGTATAATTATTATATGCTTTTGGTCATTATTCCTGAAGTCGTCGGGTAGGTCATGAAAAAGTCAAAAATTGTTAGACTGGAAATAATTTGAAAATCGGAGCACTTGAAAGACAATAAACCCATTAAAGATAATGAGCAAATTCTGTAGGAATTTATTTTACAAATTTAATTAATTATAAATGTTTAAAAACTTTAAAATATCTTGAAAAATAAGTTTAGGGGCATCAACACCCCAAATTACATCCAAATGACTAAATCCAGGTAATAATTTTCTTTCAATTAAATTCGGTAATTGAGATGCCAAGGTTTCAATATCCTAAAAATTTAAAAATTAGTAATCAAGATAATATTTTAAATTTTTACTACTTTATAATTCATTATCCAATCGGTATCTCCGTGATAAATGACAATTGGTGGAGTAGCGTTTGTTAAATTATATTTAGGTGGAAACTCTTGACCGTACAATTTTATATTTTCTACAACTCCATAATCTAATTTATCAAATACCCCTTAAAATTTAAAAGTTTACAAAAAGTAATTTGTAATGAAAATAGGCACCTACCGTCTTTCGATTGTATGAAATGTTGAAATTGGTTAATTGACGATCCTGTTGGATTATTAGTGTAAACGACAGGCATCCTCTCCTATAATTAGGATATTTGAAAAATATTCGAACCAAATTAAGTGTAATTGATTTTACTGTTCTTAATTGATATGGAGTCCAACCAAATATAGCGAGAGTCAAGAATGCACATATATTTTGAAATAGAGACCGAGAACGACACAATATTGCACTAGCCTTTGCTATAAATTCTGAATAAGGAAAAACTTCGTATTTTTGGTAAACCTCTGCCAACGTCTAAAAATTATGATTTGAAAATAAAATTCTTTGCATCTTCCAATAAAAATAGTCTAAATAGTTTTATAAATTCTTAGAGTATGATTGTTTAATCTTGCATCTTCGTCAAGCCTCCTTTCAAACCACTCGTAGAATTTTAAAAATAAACAAATTGCTTAGGGGAAAGTGGGTGAATATCGACTTTTGTCCAATATCGACCAGTGCCCTACAGATCAGCGTAAGCGTAATAAATGAATTCAGCATACAGGTGGTCGATATTCACCACTTTCCCCTACTCTATGTAAGTACTACATACTTTCATATAAATTTCCAAACTGGTAAGAAGCAGTTTCAAAGTAGGTTGCATATGTTTCAAAGTGTAAGCAGGAGATAAAGCTACTGCAGAACGAATTTTCTTAGCATATTGAGGTTTGTCAGAAAGCATGACAAAATAAGTCGTCATTCCTTGAGAATGGCCAAAGTAATGTAAATTGTTTTGGTTTGTATTTGTAAGAATATGATCTATACAATTTGGTACATCGTAGTAGCCTATTTCCTGATAACTAAAATTTTATATTAGATCTAGGAGGGGTAAAATTTGAGTCACCAAACTGAGATATCAGAAACTGTAAGATTAGCCTAGGCCTCGATACTTATTTATTTATTATTTGTTTGATTCAATTCGACAGCGTAGCAATTATTTGAGAAAATAATATTTCAATAAGGAGTGTTAGCAACTGTTGCTTATTTAAGGCTGATTTTCATATATGGGGCCGTGCTCGTGCCGTGCTCGTGTCGTGCTGCGGCCGCGAATCGCGAGCATTTTCACATATAGGGCTGTGTTGTGTTCATGCTATGGTCATGTAGCTGTCACTAATAATCTTGCACTGATGTAATTAAGCATTTCTTCGTTCATAATATAGGTAGATTTATATCTAAATATACACATTTGACTCTTACTCTGTGCAGAGTTGTCACATGGAACTTTAAATTTCAAACTAAAAAAAGCGACGAACGGGTTGTAGCAAGGTTGTGGTAGGGTTGTTACCGTCGAAACGGCTCAGTCTCGTAATAGTACACGGCACGATCGTAGCCCGAACGCAACCCAGCCCCTCATGTGTAAATCGAAAACTGGACTTCAATGTATTTTTTACGGAAATGTCAATTTTGTGATTGACATGGAAACAGCACGGCTTCAGCACGACACGAACACGGCACGAGCACGACCCTATATGTGAAAATCAGCCTTTGTAGGAGAAAGTGCGACTGAAAACGCCATTTTAGGCTGCCATTGCATTTACGTATTATCAGCTGTAATACTCCTTTCTGGATAGAAAAATCTTTTTGTTATTCAATGGGAATCCCAAAGAACCAACCTCTTCGCTTTAAAGTTAAGTTGTTCCCGTTTAGTAATTTAATTCCATATATACACATATACAGCTAATTAGATCCAAGTGGTGACACAAAATATGAAACACTTTGTACTAACGTTAACGTACATCTTACCCAAAATTCCAAAACTGCTTTCTATCGATGTCAGGATTTAAAGTAACGTGCTTTCTCGATAAAGTGGATCCACGATAATTTCCTAACCAGACGTCATAACCATTATCTGCTAAGATAAAAGCTAAACTTGTATTTCCCATATTAACGAAAATTGAAGCGTCACAAAGTATTCCTGGCATAAAAAGAACTGGAATTCTATTTGTTGAATTATTGGTGTCATTTTTTCCGTAGGGAATTCTTAGCAATTTTAACAAATATCCATCATCTGTTTGTACTGTATAACTTTGATACGGATAGCCATGTTTTAAAATTAATGCTTTCTATGGAATAACAAATATTTCAATATTTAAATTGTGGAGACTGTTATTGTAACACTCGGTACTAGAAAGCTTTTGATTAGCTTAGTTCCTCGTTAACTTTAACGTGGAGCTTTTTATTTGTTATTCCAGATCATAATCAATGCTAATCGTCAAGAACAGCTGTGGGCAGATCCTTGGAATTCCTTGTCGTTATTGTAATTCGACAAGTGTTATAAATAGTACTCAATTAAAAAATTCCACATTAAGGTTAACTTCGAAGTTAGTTAATCATAAACTTTATAGTACCGAGCATAAATTTAATAAGGGTTTTCTGCAGATGCTAATTGACTAGCCCAGTTGAATAAAAAAGCTTTGGACTTTGGAGCATTTATTTTTTGTTAGGTACATAAAGAATAAAAAACTTACGGTATGTAATCCAATATCCGAATTGGTGTCTTCGACATCTTCTCCAATCGAATTTAATATTAAACTCGTGTAAATAATAATTTTCAAAATCTTCATTATAATTCTGGAGGTGGATAGTATAATAGTATTTATATAAGGATTTCTTTCATAGGCATTTTTGGTTAAAAGAAAAAAATTAATTAACTTTGTTAACGTTTCGGCGTTTAAGGGTGTAATTTAGTAGGCGTATGCTAGATGGACAACACTTGCTAATTTTGCGTTGTCAATTTCTCAAGAACCAAAAGTTAAAATGAAATGCTGATTTGTTTATCAAATAGTTGCCGTTAAAGTCTCGGAGATGAGTTAATTTCAGCCTCAAATGTGAAGTATTTATATAAAAATAAATAACTGTATAACGAAGTACCAAAATGAAAAAATATTTTTATTAATTGCCACCTTATTTCTCTACAAAAATCATTCAAAAATTACTCATCTCCGAGACTTTAACGGCAACTATTTGATAAAGAAATCAGCATTTAATTTTAATTTTTGGTTTTTGAGAAATTGACAACGCAAAATTAGCAAATGTTGTCCATCTAAGCAATTAAATACTATTTTATAATTTTTTATTTTAATTTTCACCCTCTTTTAGTTGGAATCGAATATACAAGCCTAGCGTTCCTCACGTCTAATGATGTATTATCCCGAATTTGAAATCAACTTTACTGATGTCGTGTTCAAGCACCCACCCATGCACTTTGCAGTTTAGTAAAAAGTCAACAGTCTCAAATGTTTAGTAAAACCAGTTATTGAGTTAATATTGACACATTAATGAGTTACTCTTTAAAAAGTAAATCTCGGTTTAGTAAAGATCGTTGTTCAAAGTTTGGTGGCCTTGTTCGTATTGTATTAGTGTATTAGCTGCTATTATAGTTAAGATTGAACACGTTTTAAAAGTTAGATGGTGCATATCGAAGGAAAATCGCCTTACAGAAATATTTTAGAATTAAGTAGTATGTATCTAATCGAACTTTTACTGATATTAAATTGTTTATATGTTTATATTCACGTACTATAATTTAATGTACGAATGTTTTAACGAAACGACCTACTATATATTTTTAAGAACTTCTAAAACCCGAGCTAAAAGCCTGAGAACTTTCAAAATACTGTACAACGGTATGTAGATTATTAATACTAAGGTTTTGATTTCTTTGAGTCAGATGAAAATGTGCAACACTCAAAGATGGATGACATTTAACAAAGACAACCTAGAACCGAAACTGCTTTCGTCACGGACTCCCTTGCAATCAATGCATGTCGAATATTTATTAACTCTCCACCACTAAGTTCTTAGCACCAATCAGAGCTCAGTTTGTTATTTGGTGGGAACGTACATCTTACTCGGTATATTAGGACATTAAAAAGGAAAATTAAAATGATAGAAAAAATATATGGGGGATGCCTGAAGGGCTAAAAATAAATAATTTTAATTGATCGCGAACAAGGAAATAAAGTGTATGACCTCGGTCCGTTTACTTTAGTTTAAATGTAAACGCCGGATCAAAAATTTATACAATTGCATCGCAGATGATACAAAAACGGAAAAACGGAAAATTAAAATGATAGAAAAAATATATGGGGGATGCCTGAAGGGCTAAAAATAAATAATTTTAATTGATCGCGAACAAGGAAATAAAGTGTATGACCTCGGTCCGTTAACTTTAGTTTAAATGTAAACGCCGGATCAAAAATTTATACAATTGCATCGCAGATGATACAAAAACGGAGGATCTGACAGTTGCTGGTGGATTACCTACGAGCCATTTATAATAAAAAAAAATCGGGTGTGAAAACGATGTTAATTTTTCCAGTATCAGAGGCAGAATCTTAAGGACTCGTAACACTGTGATACGTGTAGAAAAACGCATCGTTACAAAATTATGACGAATTTTACGAAGTGCGGTTTTCATGGATCCACTATTTTTCATAATGGACTTGAATTACTTTAAGACTTTATTATAACAAATGGTAAACCTTCTACTATGAATATGTAAAAAAACTGAATCAAAGAACTGTCAACATAGCTAACTTTAAGCCTATTGAAAAGGAAAAGCTGTTATTGGTAGATCCGTATTAAGACGGTTTATGTAACATACAGTGCTTTTCCGGACTCTAGCTTCTTAATAAGTGATCTGAAATTAATTTTACATCAAATGAAAATTGTAGGGCATAAAATTTTCTATTCGAACCAAATTGCCAGAATTATCAAAAATATAATAAAACGGACATCGTGGACGCCATTTTGAATATCACACTTCCGGTTAAGA
The DNA here is from genome assembly GCA_963924605.1 of Malthinus seriepunctatus. Lineage (NCBI taxonomy): Eukaryota > Metazoa > Arthropoda > Insecta > Coleoptera > Cantharidae > Malthinus > Malthinus seriepunctatus. Next base: position 16,255,680 of record OZ004600.1, read on the forward strand.
TTTCGCTTTGGTAACTGTAATTTTCGTTTTCAGTAGGGTCGAAATATTAAGTAAACATCAGTTACCAAAAAGTTATATGAAATGCCGCATGCATTGAATGATTTCCATTTTGAGCTTAGTGTAATGGGATATAATAATATTAATTTATAATAATTCGTAATAATCTAATAATAAAAGAAATTTAAGAAATTTGAACTTTATTGATTATAATAAATCTTCTTCTGATTGCATGTAAGATTTCTGGCCATTATTCTAAAAGTCGGGTAAGTCTGTCAAAAAGTCACTTGACGGCTCATTTAAGGTATTTAGCATATTCTACAGCTTATATGAATTCATTTTATAAAGTTAATTAACTATAAATTGTTAAAAACTTTAAAATATCTTGAAAAATAAGTTTCGGAGCATCAATGCCCCAAATCACATCCAAATGATCAAATCCAGAATATAATTTTCTTTCAATTAAATTCGGTAACTGAGATGCCAAGTTTTCAATATCCTAAAAATTTAAAAATTAGTAATCAAGAAAATACTTATGGGAATTGTGGGCAAAATGGCACACTTTTTGTGTAAAGCAGTTTTTGGGCGTATTAATATTACTCAAACGTTTTGTAAAAAAAGTTATAGCTACTCAGACTTTACTCTGCTCATGTTTGCTATTTAAAAATGGTTAGTACAAAACTTGATTTGCCTATTCCATCTTTAAGAACATAAATAAAAAGTTCATTTTGCCGCGAGATATCGGGCAAAACGGCATAAGTGTGTTATTTTGACCAAACGTGGAAAACGAGTAAATAACATAAATGTTGTACAGAGTTTACATGTACGTATATTGCTTTAATTTTCTGGAAACTTCAGCGCTTTGATTTCATATTAAACTAAAAAAAATATCAGAGTAAAATGGCATATTTGTTATTAATAGAGAGGTTACCAGTGTTTCAGAATTGTAAAATTTTCTAAAAATTAATTTTGAAGGACTAAACACGATTTCTATCTATCAACTGATACCGCTCAACATTAACTCATTTGTATTTTTCTGCAATTTAGTACACTTAGTTGTATCTACATTTAAGCCAGTTACTCAAGAAGCTCGCTATGCCATTTTGCCCTGGTATGCCACTTTGCCAATAATTCCCCTAACTTTAAATAAATTTTAATTACTTTATAATTTATTATCCAATCGGTATCTCCGTGATAAATTACAATTGGTGGAGTAGCGTTTGTTAAATTATATTTGGGTGGAAACTCTTGACCATACAATTTGATATTCTCTTCAACTCCATAATCTAATTTAGCAAATACACCTAACAAATTAAAGTTTACAAAATTTAATTTGTGATTAAAATAGCCACTTACCGTCTCTCGTTTGTATGAAATGTTGAATTTGGTTAATTGAGGATCCTGTTGGATTATTAGTGTAAACGACAGGCATCCTTTCCTAAAATTAAATTTTTTTTAAATTATCAAACCAAATTAAGTGTAATTGATTTTACTATTCTTAATTGAGAGGGAGTCCAACCAAGTAAAACGAGAGTTATGAACGCACATATATTTTGAAAAGGAGACCGAGAACGACACAATATTGCACTACTCTTTGCTATAAATTCCGAAGAAGGAAAAACTTCGTATTTGTCATGAACCTCTGCCAATTTCTAAAAATTATGACTTGAAAATAAAATTCTTTGCATCTTCTAATAAAAATAATAATGGCTGTGTTCTAAATAGTTTTATAAATTCTTAGAGTAGAATTGTTTAATTTTGCATCTTTGTCAAGGCTCTTTTGAAACCACTCTTTGAATTTTTAAAACGAACAATTTGCAAATTCTTTGTGTTTACTTGCTACATACTTTCATGTAAATTTCCACACTGCTAAGAATCAGTTTAAAAGAAGGTTGCATATGTTGCAAAGTATAAGCAGGAGATAAAGCTACTGCAGAACGAATTTTCTTAGCATATTGAGGTTTATCAGAAAGCATGACAAAATAAGTAGTCATTCCTTGAGAATGGCCAAAGTAATGTAAATTGTTTTGGTTTGTAATTGTAAGAATATGATCTATACAATTTGGTACATCGTAGTAGCCTATTTCCTGAAAACTAAAATTTTCAATTAGATCTCTTGAAGGTGTAAGATTTGAGTCATCACATTAAGATTTCAGAAACTGTAAGATAATAGCGTATGCCCCAAAATCTTATAATGCCTATAGGAGAAAGTGCGACCGAAGCCGCCATTTTAGGCTGCCATTGCGTTTACATATTATTAGCCTTCTTCTTGGAGCATATTTATATTTAAATACTTTTATTATTTAATGGGTATTTCAAAGACCCAACCTCTTCGGTTTAATGTTAACTTTCTCTCGTAATTTAACTCCATATTATACAGCTTATTAGATCCAAGTGGTGACACAAAATATGGAGCACCTTGTACTAATGTTAATGTACATCTTACCTAAAATTCCAAAATTGCTTTCTATCGATGTCCGGATTTAACGTAACGTGCCTTCTCGATAAAGTGGATCCACGATAATTTCCTAACCAAACGTCATACCCATTATCTGCTAAGATAAAGGCTAAACTTGTATCTCCCATGTTAACGAAACTTGAAGAATCACATAGTATTCCTGGCATGAAAAGAACTGGAATTCTATTTGTTGAATTATTGGTGTCATATTTTCCGTAGGGAATTCTTTCCAATTTTAACAAATATCCATCATCTGTTTGCACTGTATAACTTTGATACGGATAGCCATGTTTTAAAATTAGTCCTTTCTATCGAATAAAAAATATTTCAATATTTGAATTTTTGAGACTGTTAGTTTTAACGCTCGGTACTATAAAGCTTTCGATCAACTTAGTTCCTCGTTAACTTTAACATGAAACTTTTTATTTGTTCTTCTAGATCATATTCAATGCTATTTGTTAAGAACAGCTGTGGGCAGGTCAAATTAGTTGTAATCAGACATTAAAAGTTTTATAGTATGGGTTGTAACAGCGTTAAGAACAACGAAATTAGTTAATTACAAACTTTATAGTACCGAGCGTTTTATTAAGGGTTTTCTGCAGATACGTATTTACTCTACCCGGTTTGAATAGAAAAGCTTTCGACTTGGAATCATTTATTTGTAGATTTTAATTCGTTTCATTGACTTGCCCTTTTCATCTAAATATATCAAATTTAATATAGATGAGGTCTTAAGCAAAGCTCAAATAATCGTCCTGAGTATATTGATATGTTAATGGATATTATTTTAAATTTGACAAAGGTAGCCTTATCATCGAACAAAAAGTTGAGAATTAAAGCGTTGGAAGTTATCACCTCACCTTAAATCTGCCTATGATTTGATACTAAAAGATAGGTAAAAAATAAAACACTTACGCTACTTAATCCGATATCCGAATTGATGTCTTCGACGTCTTCTCCATTCGAATTTAATATTAAACTCGCGTAAATAATATATTGCAAAATCTTCATTATAACTCTGAAGGTGGATAGTATAATAGTATGTTTAATAATTTTCACTCTCTTGTAGTGGGACTCGAATATAAACCTAGCTTTTCTGTAACGTCTAATGATATATTATGCGAAATTTGAAATCAGCTTTGAGTAAAGAGTCAACGGTTTCAAAATTTTTTTTCAATAATATAATCAGTTATTAATTAGTTTTGTAGTAATATTGACTCATTAATGAGTAAAGGCCCGTCCACACAAACAGGATTGCCTTCCGGCCTCCTTGCTGCCTGCACAGGCCACCTGAACGCTGTCCAGACGCTCGGGTGTCTAGACGGCCTGTGCAGGCCGCCTAAACGGTGTCCACACGGTGTACACAGGCCTGTGCAGGCGGCCTGCAAACCGGAAGGCAAGCCTGTTTGTGTGTGTGTGGACGGGCCATTACTCTTTTAAAAGTAAATCTCTGTTTAGTAACGATCGTTGTTCAAAGCGTTATTTTAGTGGCCTTGTTCGTATTGATATTAGTGATTTAGGTATTATAGTTAAGATTGAACATGTTTGAAATGTTAAATGATGCATATCAAAGGAAAATTACATTAAACATTTTACACTTAAAGTACCTACCTAAGCTTACAAATTTATATAAATATTCTTTGGAGATTAATAATGAATCGTGGAAAAATGTTGGTTGCTCTTGCTTTAGACAAACAAATTGCAGAAAGAAACTGTAAAAAACTAGTTAAACTATAAAAATTATACCCTAGAATCGGAGTTTTCAAGTTCAGAATCGGACGAAGTAGCAAGTTCTACTAGGCTTATGAAAATTTATTTTACAAGTTTAATTAATTATAAATGTTTGAAAACTTAAAAATATATTGAAAAGTAAGTTTTGGAGCATCAAGAACCTTCAACCATCTATGATTTAATCCACAATATAATTTTTTTTAAATTAAATTTGGTAGCTCAAATGCCAAAATTTCAATACTCTAAAATGTAAAACATTAATAGCAGTTTATGAGATACGTGTTAAAAGAGGCGTTTTATTTTGTGAGTTGAGAAGATTACGAAGCGAGCGCAGGAGTGGAGTAACTTCACGAACACGTTACACATTACACGTTACACGTTCTCGATTTCAATTACTTTAGGAGGAGTTAATCAATCGGTATCGGTACTTTTTATACCATGGAAAAACCGTTGTAATTTTCTTCTTATTAGATTTTGATTAAAAGTTTAATTAAAAAATAACTATACTTGGTTCCCTCTAGGTGCCCTATTAGTTTCGTCCATACGTTAGGGTTCACCCTATAGAGTAAACTGTTTTAAAAGTTTATCTAGAAGAAAACTAAAGTTATTTATTTCAGAAATAGTGGTACAAAATTTATAGATTAAGTTAGTCAATCGAAATCGCAAAATATAAAAAAAAATATACGTTTTTTAAATTTTTTGATTCTTTTTTTGATATTCAATAAAAAATCAGTTTTTTATTGTATTTTTTTAGTTTTTGGAGCTGGATAAAAATGAAAATAAATATTCTTATTATCTATTTATAGCCTTATTTATCAGTCACTACTTGGAAGTTACAGGGCCTCCCTCTCATTCTAAACAAAAATTAGTTTGCTCTTCCTCAGTTACTACCATCATCACTTTTTAGTTAAGAATTAACAAGAATCGAATATAGAGTAATCCTGAACAGCTTAGCCACTACTAGTACTAGCACATTTGTTTAGTTTAGCTCTACTAAATATCCATTTATAACTACGATTAAAATAGTAACCCTCTCTATTCTTGACATAAGCACAGATTCACTTTACTTAATAAATAACTATCTCTTCAACATTTTCATTAAGCAGAAGAGCACCATGGTGATTTCACACCAGTGTGAGTGTGTACGTTCGCACCATTGGTCTCAATCAAAAAAATTTAAAACATCTCTAAAAATTCGTGTAGACGCATCAATACCCCAAATCATATCAAAATGATTAAATCCACGATATATTTTTCTTTCAATTAAATACGGTAACTGCGATGCTAAGTCTTCAATGTCCTAAAATTAAAAAAATTAATCTAATGAATAAATACTGTAAAAGTCAATTACTTCACGAGGAGTTAACCAATCAGTATCACCGTGATAAATTGCAATTGGTGGGGTAGCGTTGATTAAATTATATTTAGGTGGACTCTCTTGACCGTACTTTTTTATATTCCCTTCAACTCCATAATCGAATTGATCAAATACGCCTAAAAATTCAATTTGAGTGAGGCTGAATTCTACATTACACATTTATGCCCAAGCTTTAATTTTAGTCCTAGTATAAAGAGGTTTTCACAATAGCGTGAACCGGTTTATACTGAGACTAAAATTAAATCCTAGGGATAAATGTGTAATGTAGAATTCAACCTAATTTAGTTATCAAACTGTACCTACCATCTTTCAATTGCAAATAATGTTGAAATTGCTTAATTGAAGAGCCTGATGGCGTGTTACTGACCATGTTAGGAATTCTTTCCTAAAAACGTTTTTTAAAACATCGTTTGGCTAAATTATGTGATTTTACTTTGTTCAATTGGTGAGGAGTCCAACCACTTATGAAAAGATAAATATCTGCACATAAATTTAGAAATGGAGACCAAGAACGACACCATTTTGCACCAGCTTTTGCAATTTTTTCTGAATGTGGGAAAAATTCGTACTCTTCATAAACTTCTACGTAATGCTAAAATTTGAATAATTTCACGTATTAAAAATACAGGGCTGGGATCTTGTAATTATTAGCGTATTACTACGCTACGCTCAACTACTTACTCCCTACCCCTCTCCTAGAAACTTTTAGCAATTGATAGGCGTAGGTAAAAGGTAGGTAGCTATACGCTAATAATTATAGGATCCAAGCCCAGAATAGAGTGAATTTTTAATCCTGGAACTTCTAAATGAAGGTCTTTTAAACTGATTCTTAGTTTTTCATACAAGGACGTTTCCAAAAAATTTGTCAAGTGACTATACCTACTTACTTTAATATATTTTTCAAATAATTTGATGGCGAATGGTTTAAGAAGAGCTATTGTTTGTTTGGTAATATAGGTCGGAGCCAAAGCTACTGCAGAACGAATTTTCTTAGCATATTGGGGTTTCTCAGATAGCATGACAAAATAAATTGTCATTCCTTGAGAATGTCCAATGTAATTTAAGCGTTTCTGTTTTGTTATCGTAAGAATAAAATCGATACTATTTGGTACATCGTAGTAGCCCATTTCATGAAAACTAAAATTTTAAATTTAGTCCTAAGAGATCTAACAGTTAAGTCCCATTATTGAGATTTGGAATACTGCAAGCTATAGAGAAATAATTATTTATATAGGTCGTAGTTTTTATAAGATCCCAATCTCAATTAATTGTAAGACGTAAATGTCGGACCATGATACACCTCTTACCTAAAATCCCAAAATTTCTTTCTATCGATATCAGGATTTAAAGTGACGTGTCTTCTCGATAAAGTGGATCCACGATTATTAGCTAACCAAACATCATAACCATTATCAGCTAGAATAAAAGCTAAACTCTTAGCTCCCATATTAACGAACACAGCAGCATCACAGAGTATTCCTGGCATTAAAAGGACAGGAATTCTTTTTGATAAACTTTGTGTGTAATTTTTTCCATAAGGAATTCTTTGTAATGTTAACAAATAACCATCATCTGTGTGTACTGTATAACTTTGATACGGATAGCCATATTTGGATACTAATCCTTTCTATCGAATAAAAATTATTTTAAAATTTAAATTGTTGAGATTAGGACTAAAGGCTAGTTCACACACACAGGCAGGCCTTCCAGTTTGCCTGTCCTGAACGCTGTCCATATGCTCCGGTTTGACCTGTGAACGCCACCTGAACGGCGTCTACATGCTCCGGTTTGACCTTTGCAGTGTGCAGGCAAGCTGAACGATGTCCACACGCTGTGCAGACCGCCTGCACAGGCTAAACCGGAAGGCAAGCCTTTGTGTGTGAACGGGTCATTAAACTTTAATTTTGTTTTGTTTTTGTGCTCACCAGAGCAAATTGCATTTGACATATTTTTCTCAAAGCTCTTAAGGCCGCGCTACATACACAGACTTACTTTCTGGTGCAGAGCAACCTGCACAGTTCGCCTGAACCGTGTCCAGACGTACCGGTGTGGACTGTGCAAGCCCGTGTATGTGGTGCAGACTTTATGGATTTTAATTGTAGTAAATTTGGTTAGAGAACCCACCACACACCATATAAGGGACGACAAATTTTAAACTTATGCCAGAATAGATTTTTTGCCCCAATAGGGTATTTTCCAATTTTTTAAAATGTAACTAGAAAGTTACCGTATTGATAACGTAATCCCAAAACCACATTAAAGAAAAATTGCGACTCTAGGTTTGGCCAAAAAAATTATTTCAAATTCAAACTATAAAGTTTCCCGCATAAAAGCGGCATGACGACACGAATCGTTGCTGTCAATATTCAACTTCATCAGCTCCAACTTATTTTAACCTTGATTACACATTAACTGACATTTAACACATGTAACTAAGCAACAAACGTGACTTGTACGATTCGGGACGTCACTTCCGTTTTAATTTTCACTTTGAACCTGTAGCATTTAATGCTTTTACTAAAGCACTTTTTAATAAAACTTTTTTGATTAACATATTTTTAGTGTGGCCAAGTCATGGATAATCGACTTTGCTATGCAATAACGCAGTAATAATCGATATTTAAAAAATTGGAAAATACCCTATTAGCTATATTAGAGTCAAATGTAAATATAAACTTTCGTTCCTGAAATACTTACCGTATTTAAACCAATATCCGATTTGTAGTGCTCAACATCTACACCTCTTGTAGTAGATATTAAGGTCGCATAAATAATAATTTTGTAAATCTCCATTGGTACCCTGTAGGTAGATAATAAGGTATAATAAGGATAATAAGGCTTTTTTAATAAAATTTTTTGACCCAACTCTCTACGACTAATCATTTTTGTAAAAAACTCCTCATACGGGTATTCTGATGCACCCTGTGTATCCAGGGTGGGGTGGTAGCATATAAAATCATACAATTTCTAGCTTAGTGCTTATGTAGTATTTTCAAAGAAGTTGTGAGGCATAAAACTCTGCATCTAATCAGCGACCAAAATTAATTTTTTTACGTTTATTATAATTGGAAACTGTGTCAATGAACTGTTAAGTAATGAATGATTGAATCGGTTTATTTCTGGCTACTGCTCTCAAGAGCAACGTATATGAGGTTCATATACGTTGTCAAGAGCCTATTTTATAAGTAAAACTACCTATGTAATACAGTAATTAAAATTTTGAAATCACTCATACCTTATATACTTTTGTGTCAATTCTTTTATTTGGAAAATTAAAAAAGGTTGATCACTTCAATTCACGTTAAAACTTCTTTTAACATTGTACTTCTGGTATCAAATCCATATGCGAATTTCAAAATCAAGTTTTTAATTTTGTTTTATAACAGTAAACAAGTTTTTTAATCGTCGTAGTGGCCAGTTCAATGGTAAAGGTGCGTAAGAACACACCTAAAGTATGTAATTTAGTAATATAATAAATAATTAATTGAAGTGGGCCTTCTTTTTTAAACAAAAGAATTCAAATAATTTATGTATGCAGACTGTTTCCATAAACACTTACTAACGTAGGGATCTCGGTAGGTTGTTGAGTTAGAAAGGTGGTTCAATGGGAAAAAAATTATTCTTGGATTAAGCCTAACTAAGAACTAGAAACAAATTAATCATATTTGAATGAGTTTAAATGAAACAAAATATAACAATGATTGGTGGTTGATCAGTTAGTTCGAAAGGGGAATTATAATGTAAACTAGTATGTTAGTCAAAAGTGGTGGTTCTAGTTACAATTTCGTATTTAAGAAAAAATATAATATTTATGAAGAAGTAACAAAACATGTGCTTAATTAAGGATATAGTTTTAAAAATTTTAAAGCATCCTTAAAAATAAGTTCAGACGCATCAACACCCCAAATCACGTCTATATGATTAAATCCACGAAGTAATTTTCTTTCAATTAAATTCGGCAGCTGCGATGCCAAGGTTTGAATGTCCTAAAATTTAAAAAATATTAAAACAATCAATAAATGCCAGTTTTTCAATAAATTGTGCTTACTCTATGATCGGTTACCCAATCGGTATCTCCGTGATAAATTGCAATTGGTGGACTAGCGTTTGTTAAATTATACTTAGGTGGAATCACTTGACCATACCTTTTCAAATTCTCTTCAGCTCCATAATCGTATTTAGCAAATGCGCCTAGAAATTAATTTCCAATTTACACAATTAAATTTGAGATCAAAAAAGATACCAGGTATTGTTTGCACGAAATGTTGAAGTTGTTTAAAAGAAGATCCTGATGGAGTATTAGTGACCATTACAGAAATTCTTTCCTAAAAACAGCTTTTAAGTTTTTTTGGTAAATGAAATATGTGATTGATATTACCTTGTTTAATTGTTGAGTCGGTCCAACCATAGTAAGAACTACATTTGCACATATATTTAGAAATGGTGAATCAAAACGACACATTTGTGCGGTAGCTTTTGCCATTACTTCTGAAAGCGGGAGAATTTCACAGGCGTAGTTAAGTTCTATATTATACTTATTCTAAAAATTAAGCAATTGTAAAATAAATTTCGTTGCATATAAAATACGTGATTTTGTGATCCAGCAACTTCGTATATAACTCAGAATTTTTGAGACAAGGAAGGCTCTGAATTGTCTATACCGACTGATTCACTAATCTTGTTCCATTTGGATATCTCAATAACGGATAAAAATATCAAAGTGAAATTTACTATGTGCTAATGGGGCAATAAGACGGAACTTTAAATGTAGTGACTTTTTAAATTTCTCTATTTTTGTAGCTCTGATGATGTCATCGATGATTTTGTTAAATACAACACTCTGTATATTATTGGACATTTGTATACAGCTCTTCAATACAAATTTAACTACATAACATTTGATGCATTTGTCTTTCAAAGCTACTGAGATAGTAAGGATTATTTAAAAATCCTTGAAAATACTCAACTTTTTTAACTTAATAGTACTTACATAATAACTTCATCATAAATGTTTAAAGTGATCCACATCTACCCCTAAACAACATGCTTCACTCGTCGTGGTATGACATCATTAGAGCCACAATAATGAAAAAATTTTAAAAATGGCTGTACTGCAAGTTGCCTCTCATCGTCCCATTAACTCGTAGGAAATTTAATTTGAATATCTATTAATTTTTTAGATACAGTCAAAACCGGTTATAGCGAGACCGCTTAGTACGACTATCGGTTATAACGACTGAATTTTGCAATCCCTCTTTAAGTCGTTATAACCTGTTTTGACTGTATCTAATTGCTAAGCAGGTACATACGTTTAAATAGTTTTCAACAATGACAAGGAATTTTTTTATAAAGGTCTTCGTATGTTGAAAAGTATAAGCAGGGGCCAAAGCTACTGTAGAGCGAATTTTCTTAGCATACTGAGGTTTTTCAGACAGCATGACAAAATAGGTTGTCATTCCTTGAGAGTGGCCAATGTAATGTAGACTATCTTGTTCCGTAATTTTAAGAATGTGATCTATAAATTTTGGTACATCGTAGTAGCCTATTTCGTGGAAACTAAAAATTTTAAAATTAGGAGTCGTAGGTCTCAAGTTTGAGTGACAACACTGAAATTTAAAAAACTGTAAAATGTACGAGGTACAGTCAGCCTCATAATTAATGGTCACCCTGGCTATATGTTTAGCACGAATTGTGGATAACACTCCATACTTAAATTGAGAGAAAACTTAATTTAGCCAACAAGTAGTAAATCAACAACCTCTCATTCTGTCTTTTTGTCGTTGTCGGCTAAGCACTACCCTTGTCACTGTGGCCAATAATTGTGAGGCTGACTGTACATCTGTACGATGCTTTGTTAGTTCTTTTGTTCTTGCGACTGTGCAGTACTTATCAGCGAACCCTCGGGGTTTAAAATGTAAATTTTAAAAAGTCGTAGCTGCAGGTTGATTTTATTTACGAAGGCACTGTAGAGTGTTTGCCATATCTAAGCGACCTGCGCAGAAAGCAAAATTGTGTGCTACCTCATAACCAAGGAAAATCATTGTGAAAACAATGTTTGTGCATCTTCTTCTCCAGCTTTCTCACTTGCTCTTTTGCGCATATAAAGTGACTTACTTTGGCAATTGTTTTACATAATGCGACAGTTTCTATTATTTCAGTGTGACACCCTCGGTACTGTAACATCTTACCTAAAATTCCAAAATTTTTTAATATCGGTATCAGGATTTAAAGTAACATGTCTTCTTGATAGAGTCGATCCACGATAGTTTGCTAACCAAACGTCATAACCATTATCTGCTAAGATAAAAGCTAAACTATTATTTCCCATATTAACATAAACTGCAGCGTCAAAAAGTAATCCAGGCATTATAAAAACGGGAGTTCTCTTTAATAAACTTTTTGCGTCATTTTTTCCATAAGGTATTCTTTGCAATGTTAACAAGTAACCATCATCTGTTTGTACTGTATAACTTTCATACGGATAACCATGTTTTGAAATTAATTCTTTCTATCGATTAAAAATTTTAAATGTAGAGATTTACCTGCCGAGTGAAGATGAGGCGGTTGTAGATTATCATTCAAACGAGGAGAAACCACCTCTTGTCATTGCATATATAAAACTTAAATGTTTCATGCATAATCACGTAGGCAGGTGGGTTCTTTTCGTTTGAATACAACTCTATTAAATTAGAAATTAAAGGTTAAGCGTTAAGAATAAAGTTTTGATAACAAAATTAATATTCTAGTAGATTGATAGCCACATATTTTTTTAACGCTGAGAGCCTTTAACCCGGCATCCGACACGTGGGGTGTGACAAACCCCAGAGCTCGAAAGCTGCATAGCAATCATTCAAATATCGCTCCAATCGACTATAGGGCCTCAATAGCTTTCAAAAACACGTTATTCTACATATTAAAGCAAACACCGCAGTCAAAAAATTGAGATTGTGGCAGTAGTACTGTTTCAAAACCGAGTTGGGTTTGTCAGACCCCACGTTTTTTTTTCTTTATGTTTTGGGTGAAAATCCCAAACCACTCCCCAAAAAGAGAAAGTCTAATCAACCCGAGAGGATTTCATAATGTCCTTGGGCTCAAAATTGAAAAATTAAGTGCGTGTGTGAAGTTTTTGACGCATTTTTATATATCTGTCTCTCTCACGCACATGGCAAAATTGTATTAACTTTAACAACTAATACCTTTTTTGCTATTGGATTAAATTACATGCGGGTTCTTTTATTGAAAAATATAGAATTGCCTTTTTAATTTTGTGTTTTTTTAAATAATTTGTATGTTTCAAACATTTTTTATAAAATAAATAGTTAACTGCTTTGTTTCTTAGCGAAAAAAATACGTTGTAATTTGCAATTTGTGTTATGAAGCCAAAGTAAAGTCTTTTTGGCAAAAATTTTTGTTTTACTGATTAATATAATGTACCTGACGATATAAAATACTTAAATTTTCCAAAAAAATTGACTATAGATATATGAAACGGTTATTTTAAGTTTTGGGTTTGTCACACCCCACGTGTCGGAACTCGTAACAAATGTTCACCTGTCGGATGCCGAGTTAAGAATAAGCTCTCTTCTACTATACTATCATACTAAAGACTTATAAGGAAGAACTTACCGTATTTAATCCGATATCCGAAATGAATTCTTTAACATCTTCTCCGCTTGAATTAAAAACGAAGATGACGAAAATAATAATTTGGAAAATCTTCATTGGTACCTACTCTGTAGATGGATCATAAAATATACAATAAAGTGCCTGTGTTACATTATTTTATTTTTGTTATTGATTTTGATAGTTTATTTTTGATCGTTAGTTTTATAATTTTGGCCCTTTCATATTAGGATTCAAAAACAATCCGAACCACTGAACAATGAACATTAAGTAAAAGTTTCTCTCTATTGGTAGAAAATTCTAATTTTCATCAGTTTTACAAAACTGTTCTTAATATTTCGATCGTATTCAATAACTGCTGTACAAAATATTAAAAAATTTAAGGTATTAATCTTGAATCTTACCTTTTTTATATTTTTTCTAGTTAGGTACTCATTTGATGTTGATTACATCATGTCACTGTTAAATCTTCTTTAATTTTGTAATTCTAGTATCAATTTGATATTCAAATCGAATAATTCTATTCGGGGTTTGAATAATTCAATAGTTTTTTTTGCTTCAAATTCCAGTTTTTGTTATTTTCTTATAATGATATATTTGCACAAGATTACATGTTTTTTAGTTTCAGTACCATTATTTCTCATAAGTTAATTTTAATTTGACCATGAGAACAAAATTATGTAAATATATCGGAAACAAACAGAATTCAAAGAAATATGTAATATGTAATTTATTGATCAGAAAAAAATATAATAGTTTAGTATCTAAATAAAACTGTAGGATGTAGGTGACTTACATTATTATTACTCGTTTTAATTATATATTTTCAATTTGATTGGTTGGTAAACAGAGTATCGATGCGTGAATAAGTTTACTAACGACAAAGCTAATTTAATTTTAAGTAATTTGACATAATAAGATAATATTCAATAAAAGAAGAGAATTGCTCAACTTTATTCATTCTAATAAATCTTCTTTTTGTTGCAGGTAAGATGTCATTCCTAATCTGGTCATTATTCTAAATCTGGTAAGCTAAGTCAAAAATTCTTAGAAAGGTGACAACTTAAAATTTTGAAAAAGTTATTGCTTTTTTAGAATTTTACAATCCCACAATAAAAAACAGGTGGTCATAGGGAATGTGCAATTAGGTTCGAAAGGGACAGATTTATATAAAATAAAAGAGACAGAGATAGAGAGAGAGAAACGGATTAAAATAATTATTGGTTTATCAAAATTGGGAGTGAGGGAAGTTCGATAGGGATTGATTTAAAAAATGTGGAGTGGTCCGTTACCATAGTAACTTATGCTTCATATATTTCAGTCACCATAGTTACCATATACCACCATGTTTCATAATATGTTTCTGTCATCATAGTAACCATAAGTCACTGTCAGGGGGGGGGGGGTTAATCTGTCAATGTCAAATGTCGGGAATCATCTGTCAATGTTACTTTTGTCTGTCACCATAGTTACCATATGTCAATGTCTTATCCGCAATATATCTTTCTTTCAATTAAATTCGCTACTTGAGATGCCAAAAACAAGGTAACCCTTCGGAACTTTTTTTTTTAACTTTCTTAAATATAGGCAAACATGATCGAATTGCCTACAATATTTAAAATACGTCGGGAAACGCCCGGGAAAATTCTACAATCAACTTTTATAATACTTTGCTTTTTAATTATATGTTCGGTGTAAGCTCGCAAAAAAGTGTGACAAGACAACCAGTCTAACAATATTAGTGGTTGAACAATTAGCCCGAAAGGGATATTATAATGTAGGTACAGCAAAAATATTTTATTCTTAGGACATGCGCAGATACCTAAATTGATATTTAACTTCACCAACCCAGTAGTCAACGTATTTAAATTATTAAAGGGGCGTGGCCAAACCTGCGCGAACTTACCTCAGGTTAAATTATTTTAGCTCTATATTAGTCCAAAAATAGTGCTAAAAGTTACATTCTCATATTTAAAAAATATATACTAATAATACTTATGAAAAAGTAACAAGTCATGTCCTTAATAATTACTCCTATTAACTATACAGTTTTAAAAAATTTAAAACATCTTTAAAAGTACTTTTTGGAGCATCATTACCCCAAATCACATCTAAATGATTGAATCCACGATATAATTTTCTTTCAATTAAATTCGGCAACCGCGATGCCAAGACTTTAACATCCTAAAATTTCAAAATAATCAATAAATGCCAGGTTTTCTATAAATTGTGCTCACTCTCAAATCGATTATCCAATCGGTATCTCCATGATAAATTGCAATTGGTGGACTAACGTTTGTTAAATTATACTTAGGTGGAATCTCTTGACCATACCTTTTCATATTCTCTTCAACTCCATAATCGTATTTGGCAAATACGCCTAGAAATTAACTTTTAGTTTACACAATTATGAGATCAATATATACCATGTATTGTTTGCGAGTAATGTAGAAGTTGTTTATAGGAAGATCCTGATGGAGTATTAGTGGCCATTACAGGAATTCTTTCCTAAAAAGAGCTTTAATTTTTTATGCTAAATTAAATGTGATTGACATTACTTTGTTTAATTGTTGAGGAGTCCAACCAACCATATAAAGAATTATATCTCCACATACATTTAGAAATGGTGAATCAAAACGACACAAGTTTGCGCCAGCTTTTGCCAATACTTTTGAAAGCGGGAGCATTTCATAGGCGTCGTTAAGTTCAACATAATTCTAAAAATTAAGGAATCTTAAAATAAATTTTGTTGCATTTAAAATGCAGTTTCTATTTTTAATACGTTTGGTTAATTCACAGAGTGATTTCGTGATACTTTGTATATAATTCTCAGAATAGTTTAAACAAGGAAGTTTGTAAATTCTCTATATAATCGGGAATTAGACTGTATCTGAAATTTTAATTTTTGATAATGCCAATATAAAGAGCAAATAAAAGGGATCAAATATGTTTTTTTCATTTTTCTATAACTCGTAAATTAAGCCCAAAAATAATTGTTAAAAGTTCTCTAGCCGAAAAAGGTCGATTTAGTTATGTTTCAACAGCGCCTACAAAGCGTGTGCGATATAATACAATCGAAAGTAGTTAGACAGAGATAGGCAATACGGTTATATATTTCAAAAATGTAGTTAAAAGAGAGGTGTAAAATCGAATCTTGTTATTTGTTTTATTCGAGTTGTCAGAAAACTGACGGAAGTATTACATAGATTATGATTTTTCTGACAGCTTTCAGAAAATAGTATATTATATATGAAGGGAGTGAAATGCAGGATTATTCCTTAGGTGTAATTTGTAGCCAGAGGGCGCAGCCCGAGGGCTACATAGCACCGAGGGAATAATGGCATTCTCTCCTGAGATATATATACTATTTTTTACACGACACAAGCAAAATTAAAACGAAAAAAAGTTTTTTCTTAAAATGTCATTTACTAATATTTAAATTCATATAAAATTAATAGTAGCCTGATTAATTAAAAAAATTCGTTCACTTGACAACCGTGAAAATTTATGTACACAAATTTGGGTTTGGTAGACATTTTACATTGTGGTCGAAATTATTTTCTTCAGTTAACGGCAAAAACGTTAAAATTTTCGTATTTATGGGCATACAATTATTAATGCAAAAAGAATGTATGGTTGTTTCTCGAATTATTTTTTAAAAAGAAATCAGATGAATATTTGCCCAAGAAATTCTAACAAGGGAACGTTTGAACTATTGATCTGAAGCGGATGACAACGAACATCTCCAGATGAAGGTAAAAAATCATTTATATTGAATATATAGTACTTAATATAAACATTTCTACATCCTTTTAGGTTTGACCAAACTTGAGCATCGCTGGCGCCTGGCGCACCGTAGAACTGACTAATTTATTCATAGACGACATTCAAGACGTAAACCCTTTTCTAATAATCGATAAGATAAAGAATAAATCAACCAAGAACTGTGGATGTCTTCGTTTACTATTCTAGCTCACGCAAGAACAACTGGGACCAGCTAGCGCATAACAACCATCACGGAGGATGGCGCTCAACAACAAACTGTTGCAGAACGTTAATATTGAGAATTTCATTGACAGCAAACCAGCTATTGCAAAACTAAGGGCTGCAATGTATACAAGTGGTCACTGTGATTGTGAAGAATTCAATAAATTTAATTTCAAGTAAAACTTATTAATTTCATGAATTTTCCGCTAACTTTACTAATATTGAAAATGTACCTACCAGTTAATTTTTATGTTAATAAAAACTTTACTAAATTGATAAAATGCAACGTTTTTCTAGGTTTTTGTTTGCAATAGTAGTTTGAAAAGTTACCTAAAAAACACAAAATTTCTTAATACTGTCTTTATTTTCGACTCATAATAAAAACTCCCTAGGGCAAATTTTTAAATATTATACACCGAGGGTATAAATCGTCATTTCTGTTACGATTTATGTATCATAGAAACCGACAAATACGCCCGGTCGTGTAAAAAAGATTATTTTTGGGCTAAATATTGAAGATAAAGAGAAATTAAAATAGCCAAAACTATTCTTTTTATCTCTATTTTCATAAAAAACATTGAAAACGAAAAACAGTCTAATTCCCCATTGCTAAGTACATACGGTTAAAAATTTTTCAATAGCGAGAAGGTACCGTTTCAAAAAGGTCAGCGTATGTTGAAGAGTATAAGCAGGAGCCAAAGCTACTGCAGAACGAATTTTCTTAGCATATTGAGGTTTATCAGAGAGCATGACAAAATAGGTTGTCATTCCTTGAGAGTGACCAATGTAATGTACACTTTCTTGTCTCGTAGTTTTAAGAATTAGATCTATAATTTTTGGTGTATCGTAGTAGCCTATTTCGTGAAAACTAAAAAAAATTAAATTAGTCTAAAGTTGAGTGACAACACTGAGATTTCGAAAACTGTAAAATATGTATAAAGTTAGTACCTAGCCAACGGTTCAGAATTTATTTTGTCTGATTTGAGAACATGCTTGTTTGGAATATGTTTACTTTAGAATCTAACAAAAATGCGCAATTTTCTTGAAATATAAGATTCAAAGTTCTCATTAGAAGTTTTCACTAGAAAAATACATCTAGAGAAAATGGCGTTATTTTCCCGTGATAGTTAATTCTCATAATTTAAAGATTTGGGTCCCAACAGTGTCTCTCTTCATCAACAATTTAATTTTAATTTCCTTTCCTTGATTTCTATCTAGTTTCGGCACTCATGGGACGTTATTTTCAACACGAAGCTCCAATTATAGTTTTCAGATTTCCATGTACGGAATTTAATAGAGTAATTAATAGGTGCTAACTACGACTACATTCTGTTATGTGCTAAGTTCTCCCCAAATACATAATATTTAACAAAAGGTTCATACGCTCGTTAACAACACGCGACTCGCGACCCCAGTAGTGCTGATATTTATATCTTCACCGATGGATCAAAAACTAAATCGATTTATTCACCTGAACTATAACTAAATATCAGGCAGTTAGCACTCTCAACAGCCTCGTAAAATAAAAAACCCATCAAGATCACGCACGGTGAATGACACATTTAGTTTTATAATATATGTTAGACTACATAACCGTGACTTTCCCGTGAACTTTGTGGGTACAGAACGCACTATGATACAGTTTTCATTATCTCAGTGTGACACCCTATACTATAAATACCTCTTACCTAAAATCCCAAAATTTCTTTATGTCGACATCAGGATTTAAAGTGACATGTCGTCTAGATAAAGTCGATCCACGATAATTAGCTAACCAAACATCATAACCATTATCCGCCAAGATAAAAGCTAAACTCTTATATCCCATATTAACGAAAACTGCAGCATCACAAACAATCCCTGGCATTATTAGAACAGGAATTCGCTTTAGTAAACTTTGTGTGTAATTTTTTCCATAAGGAATTCTTTGCAATTTTAACAAATAACCATCATCTGTTTGGACAGTATAACTTTTATACGGATAACCATATTTTGAAATTAATCCTTTCTATGGATTAAAATTTATTTTAAATTAAGTGGTTTCCTTCTAGATTCTCATTTATAACGAGAAGAACCCATGTCTTCATTGCACAAAAGATCTAGATTGGTCGAGTGAATCCCCCAATTGCTATTGGAGGCATTGTCACTAAACGCAGGAGCGTACTGATGACCTGATGAGTCTCAGTCGCCGGCGTCGATACCCTTAAAGTTGTATATTTGACGACGCTCCTAAATATCATCCCGCCACTTTTGGTGCACAGTGACGTAGACAAGTGGGTTCTTTTCGTTTGAACACTACTCTACTACATTAGACTATCATACTAAAGACAGATAAGGAAGAACTTACCGTATTTAATCCTATATCCGAAATGTATTGTTCAACATCTTCCCCGCTCGAATTAAATATGAAGGTCATATAAATAGTAATTTGGAAAATCTTCATTGGCACTCTGCAAATGCATAATAAAAGTTATTTGTCTGTCTTATATTATTTTATTTTAAACGTTTTTCATTCCAAGAAAAAGAAAAAAAAGAAAAAAAACTTTTTTATTGCATTTCTCGACGTTATGATCCCTGATTCCAAAAATCCAGAAATTCCCAAAAAAAATTTTCTGGCTTTTTGAACTAAAATATTCAACTTTGTGGAGCAAAAACTACTGACCCGATTTTGATGAAATTTGATTTTAGCTACCTTAAAATTATTTCATCAGCAAACTAAGCTTTTATAAGAAACCTATAATGGGTGTCTAAAGATAAGGTGGTTATTTTGGGCGCATATTTGCAAATTAGGGCCAAATTCATTTTTAATTTGCTATGAAATCGTACATGGCGGCCATAGAACGATTGTCCCATTTCTCAAAAACTGGTCTGGCCGATTTATACATAATTATTTAAATAATGTTATAGTATAGACAACGTAATTCTCTATCCAAATATAAATTTTTATCAAAATCGCTAGAGCCGTTTCAAAATTATGATTTTTTGAATGTCAAAACTTTAAAAATCTGTAATTTCTTTTGTAATAAAAATGAAAACTTGAAAATGGATGTATTTATCAATCCCATGAATATCTATTACTTGACACTTTTTTGGTAAACAAACGGTTCCGGTTAAACCGGAAATTACAAAAATATCAAAATTTTTAGTCACACTATGTATATTTTCAAATACTTTAAAGCTCGTAAAATAAGCTGTTCCACGATACCAAACACTTTGTATTTTGACTTTCGGTTTAACCGGAAATGGGATCAAATTCATTAATTTTAGCCTGTATATTTTTCAATATTTTGAAAGGTCATTAAATTTTAATTAATAAAAATACAAAATTAATTATGACCACATTCGTTTTATTATTAATTTTATGAATTTAACGTGGTTTCTGATGGCATTATTTACTTTTATAAATTTAACTTTTTTAGAATAGGATTCTAAAACAATCCAAGTCACTGAACGTCTTTATCTTTTTATCATAGTTTCTCGCTATTGGTAAACAAAATTCAAATTTTCGATCATTTTACAAAGCTCTTAATATTTAATACCTTGTGTTCTACAACTGTACAAAATAATAAAAATTTTTATGTTTTATCTCTAGTCTTACCGTTAAATATTTTTTCTAATTATGCATTTGATGTTGATTACTTCATGTCACTCTTAAATTAATATTCTTTAACGTCGTAACTCTAGTATCAATTTGATATTCATATTAAATAATTGGCCCTTGAATAATACGTAAATCACATTGGAATTTTTTATCCCTTTTTTATAAAATTAAACAGGTTTTTTTAGTAATTTAAATAATACAAATTACTCGTTTTAATTATTTATTTCTAATTTAATTTGACGAGATTTAGACAAGTCTACTAAACAATACTTTTGCTTTAATAGGTTATCAAAGCTAAGTTAATTTTATGTAATAACAGGGTATAAATAATATAATAATTAGTAATCAAAGAGTGTGGAATTATACAGAGTGTCCTCGAATAACACCGACATACGTCTACAGTAGTTTCCTGGGACCAAAATAGGACAATTATTTCTCTTGCAATAATTTGGTAGGGGTGAGTTTTTTAACATATCCTCAAGAGAAGCAACTGTCCTATTTTGGTCCCTGGAAACTACTGTAGACGTTACTCAGTGTTATTCGGGGACACCTTGTGTTTATGTTAATGCATATTTTGTTGCTAGTTCCTAAAGTCGTAAAAAATTGTATTTATGTATAGTTTTTAACTCCACAATCATATTTAAATATAGTATAAATCATTACGATATTTAAAATATGTCGGGAAAAGCCCGGGAAAATTATGGGAAAATTCTACAATAAACTTTGATAATCCTTTGCTTTTTGATTTTAATTTTGCTGTAGGCTCGCACAAAAGTGTGACAAGACAACAAACTAGTCTAACAATATAATATTGGTGGTTGCTCAATTAGTCCGAAAGGGAGATTATAATGTAGCTATAATAGTATATGTTAGTCCAAAAATGGTGATAGAAGTTACATTCTCATATTTAAAAAAAATTAAAAATATACCTATAATAGTACTTATTATGAAAAGTAAACAAGCCATGTCCTTAATTATTAACGATACAGTTTAAAAAAATTTAAAACATCTTTAAAAACACGTTTTGGAGCGTCATTACCCCAAATCACATCTAAATGATTGAATCCACGATGTAATTTTCTTTCAATTAAATTCGGCAACTGCGATGCCAAGACTTGAATATCCTAAAATTAAAAAAATAATAAAATAATCAATAAACGCCAATTTTTCTATAAATTGTGCTTACTCTATGATCGGTTACCCAATCGGTATCTCCGTGATAAATTGCAATTGGTGGACTAGCGTTTGTTAAATTATACTTAGGCGGGATCTCTTGACCATACCTTTTCATATTCTCTCCAACTCCATAATGGTATTTAGCTAATACGCCTAGAAATTAACTTTCAATTTACACGATTAAACTTGAGACCATACCATGAGATACCATGTTTTGTTTGCAAGATATGTTGAAATTGTTTAAAGGAACATCCTGATGGAGTATTAGTGAACATTACAGGAATTCTTTCCTAAATAGCTACAGCTTTAATTTTTTATGCTAAATTAAATATGATTGATATTACTTTGTTTAATTGTTGAGGAGTCCAACCAGCGATATAAAGAACTACATTTCCACATAAATTTAGAAGTGGTGAATCAAAACTACACAAGTTTGCGATAGCTTTCGCCAATACTTCTGAAAGCGGGAACATTTCATAGACGTCGTTAAGTTCAACATAATTCTATAAATTAAGGAATCTTAAAATAAATTCCGTTGCATTTACAATGTACTTTATATTCTTAATACATTTGGCTTATTAATTTAAAGAGTGATTTTGTGATAGAGTAATTCGTGTACTATTCTCAGAATATTCTATATAAAGAAGTTTGTAAATTTTCTATACACCGAGTGCCCACGATCAAAGCGGAGCATAGCCAGTTTATATTGGGAATTACATTAGCAGGTTGCTGCTCACCAGCTTCATCTACAAGAACTGTAATGATATCTATTGAAAGTGAATTATTTTCTGAATCTGTTGATACCTGTTTCTTGTTAATATCTGTTTTTCAAATTATGAAAATATTTAAATTACTTCTTTAATGTTAAAAAAGTCATTAATTAAGAAGTACTCCGCTGGTGAGCAGCAAACTGCAAATTTAATTCCCTATATAAACTGGCTCGCTTTGATCGGGGGCACTCGGTATAATTAATTGCTAAGTAAATACCTTTATAAAATTTTCAAAAGCGACAATTTTCAAAAAGGTCTGCGAATGTTGAACAGAATAACCAGGAGCCAAAGCTCCTGCAGAACGAATTTTCTTAGCATATTGAGGTTTATCAGAGAGCATGACAAAATAGGTTATCATTCCTTGAGAGTGACCAATGTAATGTACACTTTCTTGTTCCGTAATTTTAAGAATTTGATCTATAAATTTTGGTGTATCGTAATAGCCTATTTCGTGGAAACTAAAAAATTTTGAATTATGTGTCGTGAGTGTTGTATATACATATACAGGGTTAGGAGAAAGTATAGATCCATGGAAATATCTTTGTAGCTGAATTGGCGATTGCAATGAAATTTTGGAGAGAGGGGTAAATACATAAGTGCATACGATAGGCATATTTTTGTTTTGATTGAACTTCCGGTTTAACCGCAAATGGCATCAACTTTCTAACTTCAAATGAAACACCCTCTATGTTTTTACGTATTTCAATAGCCCTCATTCTCCTGCATTCATCAATAGTGATAATCATGAGTAACAGTCAAAAAGATAAACCCCTAAAAACGCATTTTTTTGTTTGATTTGAAATTTTTATAGAACAAAATATATATTAATTATTATAAATTAAGTAACTAATCATAAAATAAATTACAATAAATGTGTTTTTGTAAATAAAAATAGTGAACATAACCTGAAAATCAATGTATCTTTTCGAATGTTATCCATAACTATCACTATGGATGAATACAGCAGAACGAGGGCTATTGAAATATATATAAAGTATACGGGGTGTTCTATTTGAAATAAGAGAGTTAGTGCAATTTCTGGTGAAACTGGAAGTTTAATGAAAAGAATACTATGCCTATCATAAATGCGTCATGTATTTTTATCTCTATGTTCAAAATTTCATTACAATCACCAATTCCATTTCAAAGATATTTCTATGAATCCAAACTTTCTCTTAACCCTGTATAAGTATGAACAAGTTTGAGTGACAACAAACTGATTACAGATTTCGAAAACTGTAAAATGTGTATACCGTTAGTGTCAAGCCAACGGTGCGGAATTTATTTTGTTTTATTTGAGGTCATGCTTGGTACAACTTGGTAGTTGTACTAACTAACTAACCAAGTTCACATTAAGATTTTTATAATAAATTAAACTACATAACCTTGACCTTACCGTAAAGTTTGTGGATGCGAATCGCCAAGGGCGATTGGCAGGTGTCTCAGTGTGACACCCTATACTAATCTAATATGTCTTACCTAAAATTCCAAAATTTCTTTAAGTCTACATCAGGATTTAAAGTAATATGTCTCCTTGATAAAGTTGATCCACGATAATTTGCTAACCAAACATCATAACCATTATCCGCCAAGATAAAAGCTAAACTCTTATATCCCATATTAACGAAAACTGCTGCATCGCAAAGAAACCCTGGCATTAATAGAACAGGACTTCTCTTTAGTAAACTTTGTGTGAAATTTTTTCCATAAGGAATTCTTTGCAATTTTAACAAGTAACCATCATCTGTTTGAACAGTATAACTTTGATACGGATAACCATATTTTGAAATTAATGCTTCCTATTGATGAAAATAGATTATTACTTAAAGTGAGAAGAACCCATGTCGTAATTGGCGTAATTGCTTGAAAGACTTAATTTGCTTAAATCGTCGAGTGGATTCAAATTCCTATTCAAGGCATTGTAACCAGACGCATGAGCGTACTGATGAGTCTCGGACGCCGGTGTCGGTACCCTTATATTGGTATATATGACAACGCTCCTAAATATCATCCCCCCACTTTTGGTGCACAGTGACGTAGACAAGTGGGTTCTTTTCGTTTGAACACCTCTCTACTACTACATTAGACTATCATAGTAAAGACAGATAAGGAAGAACTTACCGTATTTAATCCTATATCCGAAATGTATTGTTCAACATCTTCCCCGCTCGAATTAAATATGAAGGTCATATAAATAGTAATTTGAAAAATCTTCATTGGTACTCTGCAGATGCATAATAAAATTTATTTGTCTATTTTAGTATATTATTTTATCTTAACTTTTTCCATTCCAAAAAAATGTTACTATAATCGAGAAAAAATCAAAAAAACAATTTTTATTGCATTTTTTGACGTTATTTGATTCCAAAAGTGCAAAAAAAAATTTTCGAGTTTTTGAACTAAAGAGCAAAAACTACTGAATCGATTTTGATGAAATTTGATTTGAGCCACTTTAAAATTACTTGAAACTATAAACTATAAACTAAGCTTTTATAAGAAATCTATGTAGGGTGTCCAAAAGTAAGGTGGTTATTTTGGGCGCATATTTGCAAATTTAAAATAAGGAACAAAATGATATTTTTTCCAATTAATTTAAGTTGGGGGGCGGGTATGTTAAAACTATTTAAACAATTAAATTGTTATTATTTTTCATTTGTTAACAATAAATAAAAAATTTTTAATACACTTCGAAAGCTAACCTAATAAAGTGTAAAATAAAAAAAAACGACTTTGATCCGATCAATACAACTGGAGATAATAAATTTGAAGTACGAGAAGATTGGAGAAAATCCAGCAAATTATCGAAAATTCATGTGAATATTTTCGAAAAAAATTTTTTTCATCAAAATCCTGAAATACGAGTCAATTAAATTTGTTGAAAGATGCAGAAAAATTTTTTTATTGCATTTGAAGAAGTCAAATATTTTTTTCCCTGAAATTTGTATAAAGCTCTTAATATTTAATACCTTTTGTTCAATAAAAACCGTACAAAATAGTTAAAAATTTTATGTTTTATCTCGAGCCTTACCTTCTAATATTTTTTCCAATTATGAATTTGATGTTTATTACTTCATGTCACTGTTAAATCTTCTTTAACGTAGTAAGTATGTGTAGTATCAATTTAATATTCATATAAAGTAATTGGCTCTTGAATAATAGCTAAATCAAATAATTAGAGTTTTTTATTCATTTTTTATAAAATTAAACAAGTTTCTTCAGTAATTTACGTAATACAAATTATTCGTTTTAATTATTTATTTCTAATTTAATGGGGAACTGGACTACAATCGAATTTTGTACTTTTTTCTATAAAAACGTAAAGAACTAAACAAAAAACTTATCACTTTTTTAAATTTTTTCTCTAACTCGAATATTAAGCCTAAAATAAATTTTTTAAAAAAGCTATGACGTAGCTACTACTAACGCACTAACCGGCAATCTCACTTAGGAAGAAGAGAGCTGGATATATATTAGTAGCTACGTCACAGCGTTTTTAAAAAATTTATTTTGGGCTTAATATTCGAGTTAAAGAAAAAATAAAAAATGCTATGAGATCAAAATAAACTCTAGTTGCAAAATAAAAAATAAAAAAACAAGTGTTCAGTTCCCCATTTGATGAGATATAGACGAACTATACAATACTTTTGCTTGAATAGGTTATTAAAGTTGAGTTAATTTTAAGTAATACTAGGGTATAAAAATGAAAAAGCTACAGGTACAGACATGATTGCTAATGAATTTTATAAGTACCTAAATATAGATTGGATCAATTATTTAATGCGCGCTTTTAACGTAATTTTGGAAAGCGAAAAAACACCAAGAAATTGGTCAACGATCAAAATGTTTCACATTTATAAAAAAGGTTTAAAAACTAACCCGGAAAACTATCGTAGTATAGCTTCAATTAACCACATCATGAAAATTTTTATACAAATATTACAAAAACGAATAGCAAATTTCAGTGAAGAAACAAATTTATTACCAGAAAGCCAAGCTAGATTTGTTTGATAAGTTTTGGAATGTTAGGGATCCATAACTAAGCAAAAATGTACCAGAAACTGGCCATAAGTGGGTAATAGCTATGAATAACATAAAACAAAATAAAATAACATTCTCACTCTCTCTTTATACGGTTGCTTCGTCTGAGCCAAAAAAAACTTTATATTAACAACCTGAACTTGATGTTTGAACTAATTTTTATTAGTGTCACGAAGGGGCGGGGTGTTTCCTCGCGACCCCTGAATAATAATTTCAGGGTGTACCGGAATATTAATTTAACAATAAAATCTAGAAACACATTTAAACAATATTTTATTAATAATTATACTTACCAACAGAGTACAAAATAATCCTTAACATAATCCTTGTAATTGCAATTGAAAACTAAATTAACAAATTACTAATTTTCGACCGATCATTAATTCATCATTCAAACGCATCTTGAAGCTAACTACCCGACTCGACTCGTCCAAGATAACTCCAGGGCTAACTCCCAGACCAACTCTACTCCAACACTAACTCTAAGACCAACTCTACTCCAACACGTAACTAACTCCAACAACTAACTCCTTCACTGACACCAATCGAGGGTCTTTTATCAGCTTGGTCTACGTGACCACTAGCACTGACGATTAGACATTCCCGACTTATTACAATATGTGAATATTTTTTTGATTTTAATTTCGGTGTAGGCTAGCACAAAAGTGTGACAAGACAACTAGTCTAACAATATAATATTGGTGGTTGCTGAATTAGTCCGAAACGGAGATTATAATGTAGGTATAATCGTATGTTTGTTTAAAAATGGTGTTAGAAGTTACATTCTAAAATAAAAAATAAATAAAAACATATAAAGAAGTAACAAGTCATGTCCTTAATTATTAACGATACAGTTCTAAAAAATTTAAAACATCTTTAAAAATACGTTTTGGAGCATCATTACCCCAAATCACATCTAAATGATTGAATCCACGATATAATTTTCTTTCAATTAAATTCGGCAACCGCGATGCCAAGACTGTAACATCCTAAGATTTCAAAAATAATTAAATAATCTATAAATGCGTTTTTCTATAATTGTGCTCACTCTGAAATCGGTTATCCAATCGGTATCTCCATGATAAATTGCAATTGGTGGACTAACGTTTGTTAAATTATACTTAGGTGGAATCTCTTGACCATACCTTTTCATATTCTCTTCAACTCCATAATCGTATTTAGCGAATACGCCTAGACATAATTTTCAGTTTACACAATTAAATTTAAGATCAAGTTACCATGTTTTGATTGAGAGGAATGTTGAAGTTGTTTAAAGGAAGATCCTGATGGACTATTAGTGACCACCACAGGAATCCTTTCCTAAAGATAACTTTAATTTTTTATGCTAAATTAAATGTGATTAATGTTACTTTGTTTAATTGTTGAGGAGTCCAACCAACGATATAAAGAACTATATCTCCACATACATTTAGAAATGGTGAATCAAAACGACACAAGTTTGCGACATCTTTTGCCAATACTTCTGAAAGTGGAAGAATTTCATAGGCGTCGTTAAGTTCTACATAATTCTAAAAATTAAGCAATTTTTAAACAAATTTCGTTGGTTACTTCATAAAGTGATTTTGTGATACAGCAAATTCGTATACAATTTTCAGAATATTTTAAACAAGGAAGTTTGTAAATTCTCTATACGTATAATTAATTGCTAAGTACATACGGTTATAAAATTTTCTAGAGCTACAACGTACTGTTGCGTAAAGATCAGCGTATGTTGAACAGAATAACCAGGAGCCAAAGCTACTGCAGAACGAATTTTTTTAGAATATTGAGGTTTATCAGATAGCATGACAAAATAGGTTGTCATTCCTTGAGAGTGACCAATGTAATGTAAACTTTCTTGTTTCGTAATTTTAAGAATTTGATCTATAAATTTTGGTGTATCGTAGTAGCCTATTTCGTGAAAACTAAAATTTTTAAATTAGTTGTCGTGGGTGTCGTAGGTCTAAAGTTTAAGTGACAACACTGAGATTTCGAAAACTAAAATGTATATAAAGTTAGTGCCCAGTCAACGGTTCGGAATTTATTTCATTTGTATAGTGCCACAGTTTCTTCAAGTATCCCTATTTTAAGTGCGATTTCGGTTTTACTCCAAAACAAGTTCTAGAAATTCTTCTTAAGCTTGATGACGAGGAAGACGAAGAATATTACACAAAAGTTCATTAAAAACTAAATGAACTACAAATCTGTGACTAAACTAAACGCGCAAAGTCGACAGATTCAATTAGAGCATAATCTGAATTATAAATACTTGCTTCGGATCTACAACTGCTTTTACAGTTCTAGAACCGTTCCGAATCAAAATTCGTTTATGCTGGAACGTCAGACAGTTCGCAATTTGTGTTGCTGTTTAGATTGCGCATGTCTAGAACAGTTCTGAACAGTTCTATTACAGTTCGCATTGCTGCTGGAACGAACCTGTAAATTCGAGTCTGGTCTAGGACTGCATCGTAGCACTAAACGAGATTTCGACGAGTAATGCTCTTGAAATCTGCTGGATGAAAGAACACCAACGAAGGCAATAAAAGAGATAATGAGCTATCAAGGTAAGGCTGAGGTTCCTTCGCGAACGACCGGGACTGATCTGACCACCAGAGTCAGAATCTCTTAGAGACTCCGACAGAATAGGCTCGTAAAACAAAAAACATCAAGAATATGTAAATACATATGGCCGAAATATACGAGCTGCTGTAGACAAGGCAAAGCAGCAATTGCAGCGGCTTCGACATGACACTCAAAATACTACATCAATCTGTCTCAATCTGCAAACACTTAAAGGCATCTTTATAGGACATTCTAAACATACACCTCCAGGTTCTGGGATTAATCGATAGCCGTAGATGCAGATGCTGTAATAAAGAAAATGAAACTGCGGAGCACGTGCTTTTCTCGTGTTTTGCGGTAGCATGAACTAGATTCTAGTTACTAGAGGATCTATACTTGGTGACTACTGACTACTGGCTGGATATAGTCAGAATCAGATACACCCTACCCGCCAAACTACTCTAGTTTATCTTAAAGTTGGGTTGACTCGAGGAGTAACGGAGAAGCTGGCGCCTCTGGGAAGGTGCTGCATAATTGGCCCGATCAAGCAGCACAAGTGTAAGCTGGCTTAAAAGTCAGCCCTGATGCTGTTATAGAAAGTTTCTACTTCTTCTAGAACAACTTTTGTCAGATACCATTACTAGAATAGCTTTCCTCTCATTCATTTTTATATTGAATTTGATTATCTCCTGAAGCGTATTTTGCTATGATTATTGGAGGGCTGCTGCTAGTATAACGCATTGACATCCTGCCAAAAAACTTTGTGAACAGATTTAAACAAAACTTCATAACTTCCTAGTGAAAAACTGTGGTTTTGTGGGATGTTTCTTGTTCTTTTAGTACTTGCAGCTGTGCAGTGCTTAAGAGCCAACCATTGTAGATTAAAATGTAAAATTGAAAAGGCCGCAGCTGCAAATAATAACTAATAATTGACTGAAGAATTTTGTCAGTAAAATTGATTTTATCAAGAAACTTTGTTCCGTTTAATACATTTATATGAGCACATGGGCAACTGGAAGTAGACAGGTTGTACCAACGACTTTCACGTTAAGATCACGCACGGTGAATGACATACTTAGTTTCATAATTTGTTAAAGTATATAAACGTGACCGTGAAGTTTGTGGCTACAGAACGCCCTATGCTACAGTTTTCATTATCTCAGCGTGACACCCTATACTATAAATACATCTTACCTAAAATCCCAAAATTTCTTTATGTCGGTATCAGGATTTAAAGTGACATGTCTTCTAGATAAAGTCGATCCACGATAATTAGCTAACCAAACATCATAACCATTATCTGCCAAGATAAAAGCTAAACTCTTATATCCCATATTAACGAAAACTGCAGCATCAGAAAAAATCCCTGGCATTAATAGAACAGGACTCCATTTTAGTAAACTTTCTGTGCAATTTCTTCCATAAGGAATTCTTTGCAATTTTAACAAATAACCATCATCTGTTTGAACAGTATAAATTTTATACGGATAACCATATTTTGAAATTAATCCTTTCTATAGATTAAAATTTATTTCAAATGGAGTAGTTTCTTTCTAGATTAATATTTATAACGAGAAGAACCCATGTCTTCATTGTACAAAAGATTTAGATTGGTCGAGTGAATCCCAATTGCTATTCGAGGCATTGTCACTAAACGCATGAGCGTACTGATGACCTGACGAGTCTCAGTCGCCGGCGTCGATACCCTTAAATTTGTATATTTGACGACGCTCCTAAATATCATCCCGCCACTTTTGGTGCTCAGTGACGTAGACAAGTGGGTTCTTTTTGTTTGAACACTACTCTACTACATTAGACTATCATAGTAAAGACAGATAAGGAAGAACTTACCGTATTTAATCCTATATCCGAAATATATTGTTCAACATCTTTCCCGCTCGTATTAAATATGAAGGTCATATAAATAGTAATTTGGAAAATCTTCATTGGCGCTCTGTAGATGCATAAAAAAAGTTATATGCCTTCCTTATATTATTTTGGTTTTATTATTAATTTTATTAACTTATAGTCTTGGGGCCTGTAACAGAAAAAAGGAGGTGATCATATTCAGGCTGAGCTCTTGGGGATAAGTTATTTGATACTCACCGAATACGAAAATCCGGTTGGCTTCCGTGGACACTGGCTTAAGCCCTCACAGTCCTTCAATGAAATTGTTAAAAATATTCGGTAAAAAAGTTTATAGCATTCAGGTTGCCACTTTGCCATTCTTTCATTTATATGAAATTAATCGACCAAAAAATTTGGCTTCCCTCCACAGTGGCTTAGTCAGCGTTGAAGCTGGGCCGAAGTCAACATTTTCAGACTATACAACTTCCAAACAGTATTCGGGCTGCCTTTTGGCAAATCAACTATTTTCGACCTAACAAGTCAGTATTTTCATTTGGCATCCTTCTCTGGTGGCTTACCCTCTCTCCTCACTAATTAAAAGTTGTGTGTGAAGAGTTGATAAAATACCTGACAGTATTTGGGCTCAAATTTTTATAGTAAGGTATTTGCACTGTACAAGATCAAAATATGTCATTGGCATCCAAATTGCGTGGCTTTAAGGGGAGGTAGGAGGATTTTATGTTGTACGTGCAGATGGGAAATATAAGGTGATAGTATTCAGGAAGCCACTTCGTGTAATTGTTAGTCATATATATTTTAGTTTCTATAGAAAAGTTAAGTCGTTTCCAGTGGCTTTAGCAGTGCTCAAAGAGGTTAATAACAGGCACTTTAAGTTTTATTCTTGAAAATCCACATATAAAGATACAAATTTGGAATTAGGTAGGATTAAGGGTGTAGATAAAGCTTGTGAAAAGGGCACCACCCCCAGTTGTGCATCATAGGGTAAATGTGCCCTTAACATTTGAAGAAATTAACTCGATAAGAAATAAAAATATCGAAATGGTGTTTACTCCATTTGATAGAACATGAAATTCTTAGTAATTTATGTTTATATGAAACTTACGCTAAGAACAATACTTTTTACGCGCACGGTGTCTTTAACTCCATAAGAAGCAATCTAACAGTAATGGGCGATAACGTTCATTTTAAAACCACGTTACAAAATTGATTGTCGTCATTGGTGGTAACTTGCTAAATTAAGATATACAAATGCGAGCACGTAGAGTAATAGCTTATGGCGAGTTGCTCTAATGTTATGGATCCATAACATTCCACAACTTAACTATTTTCATTGTTTGAAACATTTTTTTTTTTTTCTTTTACCTACACTGCCAGTGAGTTACTATAAAAATTGGAACCCAAATACTGTCATGTACCTATCGCAAAAAGCAAAATTTTAAATTTCTTTCTTTCTTGGGAAGCATTCGGAAGCATCCACTGAATTCGGATGCCAATTACATTTTTTGATCTTGTACACTGCCATTGAGTTACTATAAAAATTGGAACCCAAATACTGTCATGTACCTATCGCAAAAAGCAAAATTTCAAATTTCTTTGTTTCTTGGGAAGCATTCGGAAGCATCCACTGAATTCGGATGCCAATTACATTTTTTGATCTTGTACACTGCCAGTGAGTTACTATAAAAATTGGAACCCAAATACTGTCATGTACCTATCGCAAAAAGCTAAATTTTAATTTTCTTTCTTTCTTGGGAAGCATTCGGAAGCATCCACTGAATTCGGATGCCAATTACATTTTTTGATCTTGTACACTGCCATTGAGTTACTATAAAAATTGGAACCCAAATACTGTCATGTACCTATCGCAAAAAGCAAAATTTCAAATTTCTTTGTTTCTTGGGAAGCATTCGGAAGCATCCACTGAATTCGGATGCCAATTACATTTTTTGATCTTGTACACTGCCAGTGAGTTACTATAAAAATTGGAACCCAAATACTGTCATGTACCTATCGCAAAAAGCTAAATTTTAATTTTCTTTCTTTCTTGGGAAGCATTCGGAAGCATCCACTGAATTCGTATGCCAATGACATTTTTTGTTCTTTTACACTGCCAGTGAGTTACTATAAAAATTGGTACCCAAATACTGTCATGTACCTATCGCAAAAAGCTAAATTTTAAGTTCATTTCTTTCTTGGGAAGCATTCGGAAGCATCCACTGAATTTGGATGCCAATTACATTTTTTGATCTTGTACACTACCAGTGAGTTACTATAAAAATTTCAGCTCAAATAATGTCAAGTACCTATCGAAAAAAGCTAAATTTTAAGTTCATTTCTTTCTTGGGAAGCATTCGAAAGCATCCACTGAATTTGGATGCCAATGACATTTTTTGTTCTTTTACACTGCCAGTGAGTTACTACAAAAATTGGAACCCAAATAATGTCATTTACCTATTGTAAAAAGCTAATTTTTAAATTTATTTCTTTCTTGGGAAGCATTCGGAAGCATCCACTGAATTTGGATGCCAATGACATATTTTGATCTTGTACAGTGCAAATACCTTACTATAAAAATTTGAGCCCAAATACTGTCAGGTATTTTATCAACTCTTCACACACAACTTTTAATTAGTGAGGAGAGAGGGTAAGCCACCAGAGAAGGATGCCAAATGAAAATACTGACTTGTTAGGTCGAAAATAGTTGATTTGCCAAAAGGCAGCCCGAATACGGTTTGGAAGTTGTATGGTCTGAAAATGTTGACTTCGGCCCAGCTTCAACGCTGACTAAGCCACTGTGGAGGGAAGCCAAATTTTTTGGTCGATTAGTTTCATATAAATGATAGAATGTGTGGTAAGAAGTGGCAACCTGTATGCTATAAACTTTTTTACCGAATATTTTTAACTATTTCATTGAAAGACTGTGAGGGCTTAAGCCAGTGTCCACGGAAGCCAACCGGATTTTCGTATTCGGTGAGTATCAAATAACTTATCCCCAAGAGCTCAGCCTGAATACGATCACCCCCTTTTTTCTGTTAAGGGCCCACGGTCTATTAGCTGTTTTCTTTTTTTTATAATAGTTTTATATATTTTCACTTTTAACTTTTTCCAAGAAAAACTTATTATTTATTAAGGTAAGTCGGGGGGAAGACGCCACCAGGCACCAGGCAAGGTGCCTACTCAGCTTTTTTCGAAACTCCTCCAACATATATCCGGAAATTGTTATCTGTTATCAATATCAACGAATTGTTAGCTGAAAATAAGGTACTTTTCACATCTATTGTAATTTTTGCAAAAAAATGCGCATCAAATTTGATTTAGTTAGCGAGTTTTGCATTTTCTTCCAAACAAGATGCCTAATTAGTACAAAGTATGTAATTTATACTCATTTTATTAGGATTTATAGTAATAATGGGGACAATAGTGCCGACGATGATGAAAATGTCTTAATAGTGTGTAATAAAAACTATTACGACTACTACAGTGGACTGCGTAGATCGGATTTGCTGCTTAATTTGCAAGAAGTGGTTACACCATGCACACACATGCACATGGATTGATGACCCATGTGACGATTGTGGTCAATATAAGGATAAAACAGTTTTTTTTTTCGTTTGGTACCGTTCTCGACGTTTTATTCGGGCGATAACTTACTTGCGCGTTTTACCCCAATGCCTGGGGTAAGATGCCAAATTGTCAAAAAATACAAAAAAATTTTTTTCATTATGTTAACTAAAAATTTATGTTGATTTGATATTGCTATCTAATAGTGTAATATTTGAGGAATCAACACATATTTTCAAATTAATCTAAATCCGTATAATAACGTTTTTATAAATTAAATAAAAAATGTTGGGCATCTTCCCCCGACTTGCTTTATAATCAAGAAAAAAATTAAAAAATATTTTTTATTGCATTTCTCGATGTTTTGGGTCTTCCTTATTCCAAAACTGCAAATAAAATTTAAATCAAATGAGTACAAATGGTATGTACTCTTCCCTTCTCGCGCATATTTGCTAATTTGATCCTAACTCATTTTTACTTGGCTATAAGATATTAGATCTGAGTCCCAAGTGAAAAGAAAATTCACATTTTTTTATTCAAAATGGCGGCCAATTGAACGATTGTACCAAAATATAGGGCTTTCGTCCTAACCAAGTCGATTTTTAAAATTGTTTTAAAATGGCCTACTTTTAAGGGGCCCAGGTATGGGCCATTTTTACATCCTGTCGTAAATAATTAAATTTTATTATTTTATTGAATAGTTCTAATTTTAACTTGTAACCGTTTAATTAATTTAGTGAAAATAAATTACCTTTAAAACGAATTATTTATGCCAAAACAAAAGTTGTTTCACTCCTATAAATATCTATTATTGGACACTATTTTTGGTTAACACGATTAAACTGTGGAAATTACAAAAATATAAAAAATTTTAAGAACACTTTGTATATTTTTCAATATTTTGAAATCTTGTAAAATTAGCTTTCTGAAGATATTAAATTAAATCTTAAGTAATAAAATTACAAAATTACAAGATTTGACGGGCGGTAAAAAGTTCCTCGTATGGCCACATACGTTGTTTTTTAGAATAGTAAAACAATCCAAGCCACCGAACTTCTATATCTTTTTAAGCTAGAAAATGATAGAAAAAGTTTCTAAAGACTATTGATAAAAAAAATTCAAGTTTTCATCATTTTACAAAACTCTAATGTTTTAATACCCTTTGTTTAATAACAACTACTGTACAAAATAGTTAAAAATTTTATTTATTATCTGGAACCTTACCTTTATATAGTTTTTAATTACGCATTTAATGTTGATTACTTCATGTCACTGTTAAATCTTTTTTAACGTCGTAACTCTAGTATCAATTTGATATTCACATCAAATAACCGGCCCTTGAATAATTCAATAGTTTTTTGCTTCAAATGAGAGTTTTTAATTCCTTTTTATAAAATCAACAAGTTTTTTTAGTAACTTATACAAATTACTCGTTTTAATTATAGCATATGACCCTACGTCATTAACATACCGATTAATTTTTTGTGACATACGAAAGAAACTTTCTTATAAATCTGTAGAACATGATATACACTGATACCAAATTTGAAGTTCATGGGATGCCTAGAAGTACTAGAATTTTGTCATGCCTTTTTGAAATATTTTTTCCGTAAACTTGTTTTTTAGTTATATTGCGGAACCTAGGCAAAATGATGCTGCACTTTTGGTTAATGGCATGAAACTCCGCTAATCTAAGATTTATAAAAAAAGGGTGTGTGCAGCACCCCCTCTCAAATATTTTTTTGGTCTCATCGGACAAGATTGTAAACTAAAAAACTAAACTAAAAGTCTCAGTAAACTATGTTCCGAGTTTCATTTCATTAACCAAAAGTGCAACGTACCTGAGGTATTTGCCTAGCATCGCCCGCATTAAAGGGGGTGTGCAGCGACTCCCTAGAATTTCTTTTGGTCTCATCGGACAAAATTACCCCATTATAGTTCCAATAAAGTATGCAACCAGTTTTATTCCCTTAACGAGAAGTCCAATATAATTTAACCCGACCTCTTTTAAATTTTTTGAAAGAGCGCTCTTGCAGACCCAGAGGAAAAAATGGCGGTTACGTGCCAAATAAGTTTTCGAATGCGAATAATGAACAATTACGATAATAGTATTTTTTACAACATGAGATGAAACATACGTTTTTTTCGTGAGATAGAATTTAATTCACAAGCCCCGTAGGGGCGAGTGAATTAATCTTTCGAACGAAAAAAACGGATTTCATCTCGAGTCGTAAATGCTATTTTTTCTACGACGATAATTAGTACATTTTAAAAAAATAATTCTTTTTACTAAAATGTGAACCGACCACAAAAAAACTGGTTTCACCTCATGTTGTAAATAACATCTGCTTGTAATAACACTTTTTCTCACTAGAGACGAAAATGCTATTTTCGTAACGAGTAAGTGATGACGAAATGCTTAGTTTCACATATGGGAGTAGAAAAAAGTCTTTATTCAACATACGGAGTTACAGTTGTCGATTTGGGGACTTAATCTGAACTAACTTATGGTTTAGGAAGTATTTTACATCAAAGGTAACTTCCCTAAACATTATTTAATTATTTAATACTGTTCAGCAGTTTTCTAACCTTGCTTTGAATATTTCCTTACTAAACTATTACATTGTGCAAAAATGCTATTATAAATATAAATAAATAATATTACAATAATTGTATTAGAACTGACCTACAACTATTGATATCGTCGGGTGACAGGTAAAACTCACTAAGTACAAAAATGATAAAAATGGTATTTTTTCACTAAATACATTATTTTTTCACAATCTTGCTCCGGTAAAACTCACTATCTTCGAAAAGTATCTCAAAACGGATTTAAGAATTAGAATAATTCATTAACTGCGTGTTGTGATATGTATCCGGCAGGAAAAACTCATCGCAGCACCTACTGGGTTTTTCCTGGCAACATTACACGTCACATTTTTAGCAAGTTGAATATTGATAGTGAATTGCACGTGCATTATTCGCGGCTTTTTAACGGTGTTGGTTGTAAATCAGAGATAATCTTCTAAATAACTCAATAAAAATGACTTCAAGGGGTATGAGAATACTTGCAATGATAAATCAACAACAAGAGTGCAAGGAAAATATTCAAAATCTGGTAAGTAACGTAACCTACAATTTAACTTCCCCTGTTTTTGAAATTTTAAGAACAGTTTTTTTTTATTAACAGAATGTAAAATGTATACAACAAGTAGAAAATTTAAATTCTAATTTAAACCTAAACATGCAGAATCACCCTGAGACATCTTTGAATTGGAATGAAGAAATTGACCACAGCCATGTAAGTTGCATTCATTTTGCAACTGCTGAAAACGAAATTGAACTTAGAGAGTCTGTGGTAAATGATAATAAGGCAATAAGGAATCATAGTAAGCTGGTAGATTATGATTTTGAAACAGACGATGATTTTTCTGCCGATTCAGACGCAGACCCTACATTTCAGTTCTCACCTCAGGACGATTCATCTGATATTACTGATTTCTCAGATTATGAAATCCAAAGTAAAGAAAATCTGTTAACAAGAAAGAGAAAGAGTAATGATACTGACTGGAAAGCTAACATTACCAAATCCCAAAGATCTCGATGTTTGCCTTATAAAAATAAAAAAAAAGAGTGTCCAGCAAAAGCTCCTAAATCGATTGACTGCACAAATTGTAAATTTAAATGTACTTCACATTTTACAGTAGAGCAAAGAAGTGAAATTTGTAAAACTTATTGGGGTTTTGCAGAGTACAAAAGGCAAAAAGATTTTATTATAAAATTTGTTCAAGTCGATAAACCAAAACGCCGAAAGGTTAGTGAGGCCAGCGAACAGGCTCGCTCTGTGTCAAAGACATATTCTTTAGAAAATAGCAACGGTAGGCACAGAGTATGTGCAAAATTTTTTGAAAAAACATTATGTATTTCTAATGGCCCCATTAACACAGCGATAAAAAATTTAAGTTCTGTTGGCTCCTTCTCAGGAGAAGATAGACGAGGGAAAAAAACACCTGGAAATAAAACAAGCGAATTTGACATTGGTATGGTAAAGCAACACATTGAAAGTTTTCCTGTAATGGAGTCCCATTATGTGCGTAAATCTTCTAAAAAGTTGTACTTAGACCACAGTATACTTATTTGCTACGCATACAGTAGTGACAACGCCATGGTTACCATTGTATTTCATGTCGCCAAAATCAGTGACCTTGAACACCGTCCGCCATTAATCGGATAGTATGAAGTATATAAGCGCGCGTAAATTCAAAATTATTTTTATAGGTTCTGTCAGCTGTCACTGTTATTTTTATATCTATTTGTAAAGGGTAGCATAAATAAGTATCTGAATGTATTGAAATCATGTTTCATTAGTACAAGGTACCTTCCGTTTCGGTTTTTGATGCAAATAAAAAATATTTAATTTATAAAAAATATAATAATAACGTGCACATTCGATTTGTCATTCATGCTCGTTCATGCTGACATAAAATTTATAAAAAATAGTTGCCTGGTTTCTTTTATCATAGGTGACTATATTGAATGTGCACTGTATTCAACAATAACCCGCCATTAATCGGATAGTACAAATTCACGCATGCGCAAAACAATATTAGCGACACAATTTTTGCACGTCGGCACTACTGTATGCGTAGCATATTATTATACTGTGCTTAGACAGCAACTTGTCAATTTGTAAAATGTTTAATTTGTATAAAAATAATTTATGCGAAAATAATGAAAATATTAAACCAGTCAGTGAAAAAACATACCGTCGCATATTTTGTAATAACTACAACTACTCATTTTTTAAACCAAAAAAAGACCTTTGTGCCACGTGTTCCAAATATGATCAAGCTTCTGCTACTGAAAAGGGCAAGTTAGAAAGTGAATACACCTTCCATTTGATTAGGAAAAACCAATGCAATGAAGCCAAGGAAAATGATAGATTGAGATGTAAAAATGAATCGTCATTCATCACTTGCTCTTTTGACTTACAAAGTGTATTAGTCGAGTCAATAAAGCTTTTAACCCGGAAGTCCGCTGGAACAGCTCCGATTTTGATGTGTTTTTTTTTTAAATTTTGTTTTTTTATATTATTCAAAATCAGAAACCTTTGGGAGGGGGGAAATAAATTTTTATATTGTTTAAACAATTTTTATGCTATTTTTGCAAAAAAAAAAATTTTCATAAGATATTAATTGCGAACTCGGAAAAAAAATATATTTATGTTATTGTTTTGATATTGTTATCATAAATAATTTAAATTAATACGTCATTATACCAAAAACTTTTAAAAACAATGAATTATAACTTCTTTTATTTGATATATTGACATGACGCAACTATAATACATGACAAAGATGCAATATATTTTATTAAATATGAAAAATCAATTGTTTTATTATTAACATAAATAAAAAAAATAATATTTATAAAAAATTTTTTTTTAATAATTATGCTTACAAGTAATTATATGTGGAAATAGGCTGAAATAGGTTTAAATTAATGTATACAGCAATGTATACAGCAACGCGTGTACGGGTGCCTCCGCACACGGCTGTCGTGGACCCTCTCGCCCCCTAGAGGGCGAGAGTAGTTTGTCGAACGGGCGACTTGCTCTTTCTCTCCTCGCTCGCTCGCAATCGCGAGCCAGCGAAAAAAAATCGAAAAGGGATCTTCGCCTCTCTACGAGACGAATCCCCAAGCTTGAGGGCTGAGTCTCAACAGATCGCAGCGTGGTAACTGCTCTACCGAGTACAACACCCTGCCAGGTACGTAAGTCGTCTACAGACGATTCAGAGTTCCATCATCGAACATAAGTGACCCACGATCGACCGTCAGAGACCGGACGATTTCGCGCGAGAATCCCGCTATCGTCCCGGCGTCCCAATACGGCAATCGGGCTCGTGCGACGGCCGCGCTCGAAGTCGCGACCGCCTAATAAAGTAACGTTTTATCGAGCCTCTCGACTCTAGGAACTCGTAAAAATATCGTTGCCTCCTTTGTCTAGAAAGGATACGGCCTTAGAGGCGTTCAGGCATAATCCAGCGGATGGTAGCCTCGCACCATCGCCCGCTCGAGCGAGTGCGTGAACCAAATGTCCGAACCTGCGGTTCCTCTCGTACTGAGCAGGATTACTATCGCAACGACTAGTCATCAGTAGGGTAAAACTAACCTGTCTCACGACGGTCTAAACCCAGCTCACGTTCCCTATAAGCGGGTGAACAATCCGACGCTTGGCGAATTCTGCTTCGCAATGATAGGAAGAGCCGACATCGAAGGATCATTACATTGCCAGGTAGGGAGTACCTGAGCAACAAAAGGTCAATTTCTATTGTGCGTAAAATTCTACAACTCAGTCAAGTTTCTAATACAACGTAAAATATTCATATAATATATGTACATGTTAGACTCAATCCCCGAATTCGCTCAATTGCCGAAATAAACGACCAATCCGAGGATTGAGCAATCGAAAATGATAAATTGCCGAAATGAGTTGTTATTTCGGCAATTGAGCATATAATTTTAATCATTCTGCGAACTGTGAAAGATGCGTTTGCTCTACAACCGATTATTTAATCTTTTCGGCAATTGAGCAACTGAAAAATCTCCTTTTGCAGGTTGTTCAATTTTTAATTGCTCGGATAGATGCAAATTGCAAGACATACGAATAATGATAGCTAAAATAGGCAAGTATCCTGTAACTATTAGCGCGATACGATAGCTAACGCTAAGCTACTTACCCTTTATTCTTCTCCTACCAATTTTTAAACATTTGTCGGAGAGCGATAGAGAGCAGGTAAGTAGCGTTAGAGTATCTTTAGTTATCTATCTATCTAATAGTTACAGGATTCCAGTCATGAACAGATACACAAAAAATGGCTTCGTAAGAACTTCTTTGTATACTTTTATGAAGAGATCGGTTTTTCTTTAACTGCACAAATCTTAAGCTTTTCGCCTATTTTGTTGTGTTGCTATCTTTCATCCAGAAAATATCAATAACATTCTGGTTTCCACTCTCCAGCGATCCTTGACTTTGGGAATGGCGCGGTTTGCCGTGAACTACTTTAGCATTGAGAATTTCTAAGACATTCTTGATTACAGTATTAGCAAATTCTTTTCCTCTATCGCTATGAAGAAGACATGGAGCATCAACAATGATAAATATGCCCATTAAATTATAATCAACCTTTTCGACTGTCTTAGTTTTTATTGGTCTGAGAAACAGGAACTTGGTAAAACGATCCTCATAATTTATTATGAATTTCTCTTTTTTCTTGACCCGTTTATCCCCAGTGTCCTGGTGGGTTTTTCTAAAATTCCAATATAAACGGTCATAGCTTATAATTATGCTTGCTCACACTGCAGTGTGATGATTTCTAATACACTCAATCTCAGAACTGTGCAAATTGTACTAATTGATCACCGAAATATTATAAGAATCGGGAATCGTGCAACAGCATCTTACACAGTTCGCGAGTTGATTAAAATTTTGTGTTCAGTTTACGAAATAACAACTTAATTCGGCGATTGAGCATTTTCGATTACTCAATTCTAGGACTGCTCATTTATTTCGGCAATTGAGCGAATTCGGAGATTGAGTGTAACATATATAATAATATATACCTATAATATATGAAGTAACTTACATTGATATATCTAAATATAACGTAAGTCCTCAATGCATTTGTATTGTTGACCAACACATCGTATTTTTAGGGTTTGAATATTAAATTATTATTAAAAGCCTTATTTTACTATTTTTTATATTAACATTAACATAAAAACAATTTTTCCTGGAAAAATAGCGATAAAACTGATTTTTTAATGAAAATGTTGTAAATATTGTTTAAACAATATAAAAATTTATTTCCCCCCTCCCAGAGGTTTCTGATTTTAAATAATATAAAAAAACAAAATTAAAAAAAAAAAATTTATCAAAATCGAAGCTGTTCCAGCGGACTTCCGGGTTTTGCCTATTTTATGTCTTTATTTACTCGACTATATTGCAATTGCCATTTTCAGGTGTTTCTTTATTCTATTATTCTAGAAAAATTTGTGTCTACAATTTAACCATTTATGTTGGAGACGGGGAGATAGCTCACTGTTACACATGGAATGAATTGCACGGCAAGAGAGGAAGTTGTGAGATAGGATCGATTTTATATCAGTTTTTGAAATCACTGCCTTCCACTGTGTCAGAAATCTCCCTTTTTTGTGATACATGTGGTGGGCAAAACAGAAATCAACAAGTAGCTGCCATATTGCTTTATGCCGTAAAAAATATTACCCACTTAAATAAAATCGAGCTTAAGTTCCTAGATTCAGGCCACTCTCACATGGAGTGTGATTCCATGCACTCAGCCATCGAATCTGCAAAAAAATATAAAACAGCTTTTACTATGAACGATTGGATAGACATATTCAAATCTGCCCGTAGTTCTAAAGAACACAAAAAGAAAACAAACAAAGCTTACCAAGTGCATCACCTTAAATTTTCAGATTTTTATGATTTGTATGATCTGGCTAAAACTACTATTAAAAACCGGAACAAAGATGAAAACAGTGATACAGTGTCATGGCTTAAAATTAAAAGCATCAAATTTGAGAAGGAATACCACGACACGTTATTTTACAGGTATGACCATACTTCAGATTATAGAAAAATTAATGTTGCCGGTAAGGGCCGCCGAAGAACTTCTACAGAGCTGAAACCTGCTTATAATAAATTAATCCCTATAAGTGAGCAGAAGAAGGCTGACATTGTTAAGTTAGTAGATGCCGGGCATATACCAGAGGAATTGAGTACATGGTATAAAAATTTGCCCACCAACAGTTTGCTCAAAAAAAATCGTTTGCCAGAGCCCAACTTTGATGAAGAAAGTGAAGTAGATGACGAGGATGACTAATAATTTTTCCATTTCTGTTAAGTCACAATGTCAGTAACTTAGTCTGTAACAGTTTTTTTGCTTAATTAAAGATTAAAGGTCTATGTTTTCGATTTAATCATATTTTTTATTGCTAGTAATTTGTTCATTATGTTCCTATATTCCTACAATTTTACTATTAGTAAAACTCATTAAGTACTTTTTCCTTTATAACTTCTAAACTATTGAGTAAATTAACAAAAATTACATACTCAGACGTAAAGTAAAACAAATTTTGTTATTGCTATAAATTTTGCGGTGATTACTTTAAAAATGAATTTTTGACAGGATATTAAGTACTAAATCTTAATTATCTCCATTTCTTCAATACGACACTTAGTGAGTTTTACCTGTCACCCGACGATATACAGTATGTCTAAATATAACAT
Organism: Malthinus seriepunctatus; assembly: GCA_963924605.1. Classification (NCBI taxonomy): domain Eukaryota; kingdom Metazoa; phylum Arthropoda; class Insecta; order Coleoptera; family Cantharidae; genus Malthinus; species Malthinus seriepunctatus. The sequence continues at coordinate 16,299,744 of OZ004600.1, forward strand.
GCCTATGGAGATGTTCAGATGGATCCGTTATTGGGACAGATTGATTCAGTACTCTCAAAATATTAGCTCAATAATTAAAGCAGACGAACATGCATATATGGGAAATTTGCCGGAACAGCAATGTTATGATTGAATCTTATAGATTTTGGGGCGCTGAATACGATAAAAATAACGCGCCAGCGTGAGATGTGGGGCTTCACCCCTAAAAATAGGGTTAAAGTGTCAAAATCGCACTTTTCCACCGTTATTTCGCTTTTTCTCGAAAACTAAATGTTGGAAAAGAATTACTGTGATAGAATATTATTGCTGACACCGAAACGAATCGATTGACATAAATTTTATATAATTTCTTTAAAACTGAACCCCTCCAGGAAGCGAAGAAGTCGTTACAATGCTCCATTTCTGATTAGTCGGTTAAAATGTTATTACGGAGGCTGTGATTGACCTACAGGAACGTGCTTGGGCTTAAATTCTTCCTAAAGCTCCAGAGAACAAGTACGAACCATAATACTGTAGAATACTAATAGTAGTAATAACGAAATTGCCTAATGTTTAAAGGGGTGGGTCGACAATGTGTAAAAAAATTGTATTTCACCAAAAACTTAATAAAAAAATCAGGGTTTAATATTTTTTTACGAAAATTGCTGGATAAGCTCTATTTGTGTCTGCGAATATGACCTTAAAGTCAAAAAAAAATTCACTCACCCAAACGCTTATAAATGCGTATCAAAGATTGTCGAGTCGCGTTTTCTTCAATAAAATTACAAAATATTATTCAACGTGTATATATGAAATCACAACAACAAAACACATGTATATGCATTCATATTCACCCATAGTCACCCACATCAACCGAGTTAAAAGGGCAAAAGAAATTAAAAGTTGTTGTTTGCGTGTTAGTGCAGTTCATTGTAAATAAACCATTATGAACAAAAAACAATGAGAACTTTTACGGAACAGTAATGTTAATATTGATTATAATAGATTTTTGGGTGCTGAATATGGAAAACAATACGCGCTCGTCCGGAGGGTGGGGCTTCGCCCCTAAAAATGGGGTAAAAGACCGAAATTAGTTTTATTTCATTTGTTCTCTTTTTCCTCAATAAGTTAATCTTGGAGGAGTAATAAAATATGATTAGATATTATTATTGGCACTATCGAAAAGAACAATGAATTTAGAGTATAAACTGTCATACGAGTTTTGTCCTAACATGAAAAAAAAATTACCGTTCTGGTATTTTCACTATTTTTCAGTATTAGTCACTTGGCACGAACACCCTGTATTTTTGCTAGTTTAGTACCTATCTATATTTTACCAGTAATCCAAATCTGTATAAAAATACACGGTGTCATACCAAGAGACCATTATTACCCTATCCGTTTAATACTGTAAATACGAGAACGGTAATTTTTTTTTCATTTTAGGACAAAACTCGTATGACAGTTTACACTTTAAATTCATTGTTATTTTTGAAAACATAAAAATATATACAGGGTGTTCTATTAAAAAAAAGTTATTTTTATAAATATCTTAAAAACTAGACGTTCAATTGTTGTTTTGTGTTGACCATCGTAATCAGTAGTAAAAATTATGCTTCTTTGCTAATTTAACCAGCTTTGTAGCTCTAATAATAAGAAAGTTAGCAATAGTGCGCACTTCGTTTGAAACAGCCTGTATAGTTCTTTATTCTGCTGAAGTGCCAATAATAATATCTAATCATATTTTATTACTCCTCCAACATTAACTTATTGAGGAAAAAAAGAAAAAAAGAAATAAAACTAATTTCGTTCTTTCACCCCATTTTTAGGGGCGAAGCCCCACCCTCCGGACGAGCGCGTATCTTTTTCCGTATTCAGCACCCAAAAATCTATTATAATCAATATTAACATTGCTGTTCCGTAAAAGTTCTCATTGTTTTTTGTTCATAATGATTTATTTACAGTGAACTGCACTAGCACGCAAACAACAACTTTTAATTTCTTTTGTCCTTTTAGCTCGGTTGATATGGGTGACTATGGGTGAATATGAATGCATATACATGTGTTTTGTTGTTGTGATTTCATATATATACGTTGAATAATATTTTGTAATTTTATTGAAGAAAACGCGACTCGACAATCTTTGATACGCATTTATAAGCGTTTGGATGCGTAAATTATTTTTTGACGCTGAGGCCATGTTCGCAGACACAAATAGAACTTATCCAGCAATTTTGGAAAAAAAATATTGAACCCTGATTTTTTTATGAAGTTTTTGGTAAAATACAATTTGTTTGCACATTTTCGACCCACCCCTTTAAACATTAGGCAATTTCGTTATTACTACTAAGAATATTCGACAGTATTATGGTTCATACTTGTTCTCTCGAGCTTTAGGAAGAATTTAAGCCCAAGCACGTTCCTGTAGGTCAATCACAGCCTCCGTAATAACATTTTAACCGACTAATCAGAAATGGAGTATTGTAACGACTTCTTCGCTTCCTGGAGGGGTTGAGTTTTAAAGAAATTATATAAAATTTATGTCAATCGATTCGTTTTGGTGTCAGCTATAATATTCTATCACAATATTTCTTTTCTAACATTCGGTTTTCGAAAAAAAAGGAATGAACGATGAAAAAGTGCGATTTTGACACTTTAACCCTATTTTTAGGGGTGAAGCCCCACATCTCGCGCGGGCGCGTTATTTTTTTCGTATTCGGCACCCCAAAATCTATAAGATTCAATCATAACATTGCTGTTCCGGTGAATTTTATATCAAAATGTTTCATTTATTGAGCTATATACGGCAACGATACTTTTCGCGAAAAAGTACGTCGAGTATCACATTTTGAGAAAAAGGAGGTGTGTCTGTGTAGCGCCCCCCTCGAAAATATCTCTGGTCTCATCGGACAAAATTTGCCAATACAGTTCCTACAAACTATGTTTCGAGTTTCAATTCATTAACTATAAGTTCAAAGTACCTGAGGTATTCGTCGTGTACAATCCGCATTAAAGGGGGTGTCCAGCGGCTCCCATCAATTTTCTTTTGGTCTCATCGGACAAAATTACTCGATATGGTTTTAGTAAACTATGTACCGAGTTTCATGTCATTAACCGAAAGTGCAACATTCCATAGTTTTATGTTTCGTAGGCTCCGTGCTATTACTAATTATCATAAGTGCATAGAATAAGCACACTATATATATTATATATACTGATAAAGAAATGACACTCCCTATGATTTTGGGGTATCAATTTCTAGTGCGCAGGTTTACCAGAACTGTCAGATGTGGAATTATGGACACTAGTTTTGAAGACGTTGTAACCTGACGTTTATAATAAATGTCAAAATAATAATGAAAACTGACGTAACCGTACGAATTTTCATTAGTATTATAGACATTGTTATTATTGTGACATTTCCAGCAGACATACGCGCTATAATAATATCAAAATATTTAAAATTTAGAGCGTATTTTTATTAGAATCTACTACTTATTTAAACGTTTGTTTCAAATTGATTTAATAATGTTAGTAAAAATTCATTAGTTTGCTGCAAAGTGATATTTAGCAATGAAAGATCATTCTCTCAAATTCAAATTTCCCGTATAAATACCCTAGGAAAATTGCGCCTATAGTTCAAGGTAAGGTAATTTCCTTAGGCTCTATAGTATACAATAGATGCATTTATGATTTGTAATTAATAATTAATATTTATATAATATAATATAGTTACTCTAAAAAAATTAATTAGTTTAATTTAAAAAGCATAATTATTCCTAATAAAAAAATGTAATTTATTTGAACGTATTATTAGTATTTTTTTTATTATACAACGTTTGTTAACCTAATTCAGTAATGTCAAAAGATATTTAAAAATGATATGAGATCTTTTTCTCAAATTCAAATTTTCCGCTTAAATACCCTAAAAAAATGGCCGCCGTAGTCCAAAAACACCAAAAACTACGTTTGTTAACCCAATTTAATAATGTCAAGTGACATTTAAAAATGAAATATCTTTCTCTCAAATTCAAATTTACCGCTTAAATACCCTATCAAAATGGCCGCCATCGTTCAAGGTCACCAAAAACGGTGTATACGATTTCAATGGGATTTAATGCGAGTGTCATTTCTTTATCAGTATATATATAATATATAGTGTGCTTATTCTATGATAAGTGTAAGCATTTGCATTCAAAATTATGAGAGAAAGATTCTTTTTCAGCTAATAGTGAAGATTTTAAAAAATTGAATCCACAAGAAAATGATGAGGCAAATGCACAATTTTTTACAGTATAGGTAAACTTTGATCTTTAGAGTATTGAGAAGTCAATAAAAAATATTTCATCAAAATTCATTCAAAGAGTGGGTTTCTCTCAGTAAAACCCTCGAGTTACTCTACTAATGACGAGTTTCTCTAACGTTATGTACCCATAACATTTCACAACTTAACTATTTTCATTGTTTGAAACCGCTTTTTAAACACTAGGGAATAGATTTCAATTCGTCAGTACATAACTATCTTTAGAAAAACCCAACATAATGGGTGTAGCCACTGTAGCTGTCGGTTAAGACCGTTATGGACGTTATGGTGACAGATAGCATCTACGGTTCGTTCATTAATGTTTGGTCCGGGTTCTTTGAGTGGTATGATACCTTGCTAATTGACTATAGACTAGACTTTTGTATTGTCGAAGGATATGCAACCAAACTTACAAAAATAAAAATAAATAATCGCATAACATAAATTAAAGAAAATCCTGTCTTATGCATCGTAGATTACCGAAATAGTTTAAAAGACATCAACTCAAACGTCCAAAATCTATTACAAGGATCAACTACCACACTGTCTGTGATAGTTAATATGATAATCTTAGAAGTAGGGGAGAGTGAGGTATAATGATCCCTCTAAGAAGAATGCCTCATAGAGGAACTAAAGTAAGTGTTAAAAAAACGGATCTTTTTATAAAAGAAAGAGTATAGTTTAGTTAAACTTTTGGCAAGGTCACCTGGGTTAAATGATTAAAAAGCTTTTATAGCAATGGACGTAATGCACAGCCAGCGAAAGGATCATTTTGCCCCAAAGATGAGGGTAAAATGATACCTTCAGTCAGGTAAAACGATCCCACACTGAATAGCACCTACCTACCTATTTGTGATTGAGTTTCATAATTATAAGCATAACAACATTTTAGGTAAGGCTTATTAGTAAAGTTATGTTTTTACGCATTTAATAAATGTTGTAAAACATTTCCCTAGGAGTGGGGTAAAATGATCCTGGGATCATTATGGACTACCAACAGGGGATCGGTTTGCCCCACATGCACTTAGTGGATTTAATCTAACCTACAAATTTTCAATGAGGAAATACGCGTGTAACTATCTAAGGTTTCTAAAGTCCTAATATACCATAGCAAGTTGTACACACATCCGATTCAATAAATAACAATACGTAGGTTTAATACAGAATTTAAAAAGCTCTTACCTTATATCAATGAGTGAAAAAACACACAAACGAAAATAACCGTTATACGAGAGTCTAAGAACTTACTACATGAACTGCACGTAAGTGTGAACAACTTGAACTATGACATTCTGTCACGGCAACCTAGATGACACCTTTGGTTTCCTTAATTATTGGGGGGATCATTTTACCTGAAGGGATCATTATACCCCACTCTCCCCTACCTTCCTCTGATGGAAAGATATAAATAAATACGAAACCAATATGCGATTTGTATTCGTCAACATTTTTCACTCTCTAATTAAATATTAAGTTGACATAAATCATAATTTGGAAAATCTTCATTGGTAGAATAATCTATAGGAGGGTTTAAAAATAATTACTCGTAATAAGAATACTTTTTTGTTTTCGGATAATCAAAAACGTGTTCTTTAACTATGCAGCACAGTATAATTAAAATTTTCGTCATCTCCAACCTTACTATTATTTATTATTAACATTTGATGTTAATCACCTCATTTCCCTGTTTAAACTTCCTTTAACTTTGAGTTTTATTATCACATTGATGTTCAAATGCAATAGCTACCTAATTATTAATTATTTTAAATTCCATAGTTGTTTTACTTCAGAATCAAGGTTTAAAATTGCTCTTAAAAAATTAGATAAATTTCAAGATTACTCTTTTTAATTATTAATATATTATGATATTCTTAATTGCAAGGTTTGGTTTGATAAGAAATACATATTCACACATATTAATTATTATTTCCGGTATATTAATATACCGTATGGTGACCCTTCCTCTCGGTCATAAGGATTTAACATGTAGAATCATACTTAATTTCCTGCTTCCTAATTGATTTTAGAAAAAAAATCTTTTAATAATAATATTATTTTGGATGCTTAATAACGCCAAAAATTTAATTTGAAAATTTCGAAAATTAGACGAAATAGCGATTGTCATGAAATGCTTCAAATAAAAATTATCAAATGTGTAGGTGACGGTAACCACTCTGTATTAATTGAAGAAATCCTAGAGCTTATTTCCAAAATTTTCCAAAGACCAATTGGAAAATTGTTAAGAATCGATTTTTAGCTACATCAGGATAGGTTAATGCCAAGCAATGACTTTCTTTGCTTTTATGAAAAGGACGATAAGCAACTTTTTCTTAATTAACTATAATTATAAAGTTTAAAAAAATTTAAAATATCTTTAAAAATAAGTTTAGGAGCATCAACACCCCAAATCACATCTATATGACTAAATTGAGGATATAATTTTCTTTCAATTAAATTCGGTAGCTGAGATGCTAAGATTTCAGTATCCTAAAATTATAAAAATTAGTACTCAATAAATACTTGACTTTAAATTTGAATTACTTTATAATTAGTTACGTAATCGGTATCTCCGTGATAAATTACAATTGGTGGAGTAGCGTTTGTTAAATTATATTTCGGTGGAAACTCTTGACCGTATTTTTTCATATTCTCTTCAACTCCATAATCGAATTTATCAAATACCCCTAGAAAGTTAAAAGTTTTAAAAATGTAATTTGTGGTCACTGATCGAAATAGCTACCATCTCTCAATTGTATGGAGTGTTGAAATTGCTTCATCGAAGATCCTGAAGGTACGTTAGTGAGTGTGACAGGCATCCTATCCTAAAATTAAGATTTTTTAAATAATTGTTAAACAAATTTAAGTGTAATTTTACTCTTATTAATTGATTTGGAGTCCAACCACATACAGAGAGAGCATAATACGCACATATATTTCGATATGGAGACCCAGGGAGACACCAATTTGCACTAGCCTTCTTAAGAAATTCTGAAAGAGGGAAAACTTCGTACTGGTCGTAAACTTCCATATATTTCTAAAAATTATCATTGGGAATACATTTCGTGCATTTTCTAATAAAAAATATAAGGTTGTGTTATAAATAGTTATATAAATTCTACGAGTATAATTGCTTAATATTGCATCTTCGTCAGAGCTCTTTTGGAACCACTCGTAGAATTTTTAAAACAAAAAAATTGAAAATACTCTGTGTAAATGCTACATACTTTCATAAAATTTTCCACACTGCTGAGATACGGTCTAACAACAGGTTCCATATGTTCAGTAGTGTAACCAGGAGCTAAAGCTACTGCAGAACGAATTTTCTTAGCATATTGAGGTTTATCAGAAAGCATTACAAAATAAGTTGTCATTCCTTGAGAATGGCCAATGAAATGTAATTTTTTTTGTTTTGTTATTTTCAAAATATGATCTATAAAACTTGGGACATCATAGTAGCCTATTTCCTGAAAACTAAAACTTTATATTAGATCTAAGCGATGTAAAAGAGTCAGTGAACGAGAGAGTAAGTCGAATGAAATTTCAGCTCGACAATAATTATTAATTTTAAACTTCTTTTAATTTGATTCTACTCGATAAGAATTTCTTTAGAAAATGAAATCTTAGAAGGAAATCGTCATTTTAGGCTGCTATCGCGTTCACGTACAGTGTCTTGAAGAATACACTCAACCCTCGTGACCAATTCGTCTAGACAACCAACATCTAATAGACCAACATATCTAATAACTACAACAAACTAGTCACGTGGGTTGAGTGTATTCTTCAAGGCACTCTATTAGAGTAGTCCCAAGGAAAGATGAGTGCACCACGTTAAAGTTGCGCAGTAGTTTTGTGCTGCCGTTGTTGTAGAAATCTAAAGACAGTGTCGTCATATAGTTATTACATTTCTTTTGTTACTTTTGTTGAAGCAAAATAATTACAAGCATTTTAATAATGTCAAAATCTCATTCACAAGGTATTAAAGTATAATTATTAAAAATAATTTTTTTAAAGAAGAAATAATTAGCTCCGCCACTGGGTTCTGAAGCCACGCCCCGCGCAGCTTTAGTCACGTGGTGTACTCATCTTTTGTTGGGACTACTCTACTAGCTGTAATGCTCCTGCTTGAATAAGTAAATGTTTTTTTTTATTCAATTGGAATTACAAAGACTAGGCCTCGTCAGTTTAGCCCTAGAAAGGCCACGATTTGAAACGACCAAGAACTACTATTGGGGTCCTCGAGACTCAAGTTCTCTATAAAAAAAATACGCCTCACCAATGACGGCAGTTTTGAATTTTTTTTAGGTTAGGAAATTATTTTAACCCAAGCATTTTTAAAGAGAAATTCATTACAAACAAAACGAAAAATTTTTGGTTCCGATCCGACCAATGCAAGCGAAGTTATTCAAAAAATAGTGAAACGGAAACTAGAAAAACTCAAAATTTTACACTAAAGTCGAAGAATAAGTGCCTTTCGGTCAAAATTGGGTTGAGACATTTTATACACCAACTCACAGGCATGGTTTCGACTAAGTCTTAATCTAATCTAAGTCTTAAAATGAAATCGGGTCTAAAAGACCCCATTGGCCTTTCTAGGGTTAAGGTGAACTTTTTCCGTTTACTAATTTAATTACGTGTATCTTATCGCTTTTCACATCCCAGTGGCAAGGTTCAATTAGGATAAATGTCTTACCTATAATTCCAAAATTTTTTTCTATCGACATCAGGATTGAAGCTAACGTGTCTTCTTGATAAAGTTGATCCACGATAATTTGCTAACCAAACGTCATAACCATTATCTGCTAAGATAAAAGCTAAACTCTTATCTCCCATGTTAACGAAAATTGATGAATCACAAATTATTCCTGGCATTAAAATAACTGGAATTCGACTTTGTGTGTTATTGGTGTAAATTTTTCCGTAGGGAATTCTTTGCAATTTTAACAAATAGCCATCATCTGTTTGTACTGTATAACTTTGATACGGATAACCATGTTTTGATATTAATCCTTTCTATGGATTAAAAAATTGTTTCAATATTTTAATTCTTGAGACTTTAAATTGAACCGGGGTACTCTACCCCGGTTGGATAGATCAACTTTTCAGCATTTATTTGTTAGGTTTTTATTGATTTTCATTAATTAGATCTTTTCATTTAGGTACTAGATGGGATCTTTTGAGCTAAGCTGAAAGCCTCTCCTTGCATTTATATTTGACAAAAATGGCTATGTTATCGAACAAAAAGTTCAGAACTCAAGCTTTAACAATATCACCTTAAGGGCATCTTAAATCCGCCTGTAATTTGATACTAAAAGATAGATAAAGAATAAAAAACTTACGCTGTTTAATCCAATTTCCGAACTGTAGTCTACGACATCTTCTCCTCTCGAATTTAATATTAAACTCACGTAAATAATAATTTGGAAATTCATCATTGGAACCCTGTAAGTGGATAATAAAATTTATTAATAATAGTAGTTTATGATATACATGTAAAAGGGACGTTTTATTTTGTGAGTGGAGATTACGAAACGAGCGAAGCGAGTGGAGTGACTCCACGAACAAAATAAAATCACTTTTAACACAAATATCATACAGTATTTTTTATATTTCGGTCTTTTAAATCAAAAATTGTAACAAATTTAGAATTTCAAAGTTCAAAACAAGAACGCTCTCTCGTTGTCGAGGTCAGCGGTTCAGGTCCAGATAAAGTAAAAAAAACACCAAAAAATGAATCAACTTCGAAGAAAATACTACACTTTTCGGACACACCTTCATATATTACGAAACTACTTTCGGTGTCGTAATAGCTCCATTACAGAACCAAAATATAAAAAGTATTATAATAATAGCTCTGTTCGTTTAACTTGCACTAGTTACTCCGAACCGTCAGTGAACCAATGAGAATAAAGAATACAGAATAAAGTCTTCAGTCATTGGTTTACGAACTGCTCCGACCAACTAGTGCAAGTCAAACGAACAAAGCTAGTGTGTTTTATAATTTTTAATTCTAATTTGCACCCTTTTCCACAGCGACATTAAACTGCAATTTTGAATCAAATTTGAATTGAAGAAAAATAATTTTTAGCGTTAATCAGTAGCCCGCAGGCTATAAAAATAATTTACAGTAATTTCATTTAATAAATATGTAATTTTGGATATTATCTCCTACCTTATTTTTATGTCTATTTTCAAATATTGCATTTGATCCTGATCACTGCAGCTCACTCTAAAAACTTCCCGTAACGTTACACTAACTTCTGGTTTCAATGTGACATTCAAATAAAATATATCTGAGCTCCTTGAAAAATAGTTATTTCATTCACAAAATCAAGTTTTTAAATTGTTCTTAGAAAACTAAACCACTTTTACCTTTTTCTAATTAATAACCATTTCCTAATTTCATTTGCAAGGCTTTGATGAAACAAATAACACCTAGCCCAACCAAATTAGAATTTTGCTTCGGAATAAATATAGTATCGAGCTGAATTTTTGCATACAGTATTATTAAACCGTTATAAACAACATGTCAAAAGTCCCCATCGATAACATGTGAGCTTCAAGCTATCTCGCTATCTCGCTTTCTATTGTTTTTTCGGAAAACTGTTATGTATAATAATTATAGTGGACGTAATTATCTATAAAAAAGATGTTATGCTCTTTTTTAAAATTTCAATTCAATAGTTTTTGAAAAAGTTAACCTATTGTAAGAGCACTGAAGTACCAATGGGTTGCGCGATGAAAATGGTACTGAGCACCCTATTTTACATTACTGGAAATTACTCATTACCTATCAGATCTAGAGAAACAAAAAAAATAAGTGGTTGAAGAGAACAGTTTGAGCTTTAAATTACATGCACAATTTTTGATTTCAAGTAATTTATGGTGGAGAAAAAAATTAATGAATGGAACCTAACCTAATTTTTCTAAACATTATACTATACCGGGTGACACAGGGATTTGGAACACTCTTATAACTCCGTTATTTGTCAACATATCAAAATGAAATTTGGTGTGGATTATACTCACATAAATTGCAATTGTTTTAACTACTTGTGAAAATTATGTCACTTCCGATTACGCCGGAAATGAAGTCAACTTTTGATTTTTAAATGGAACACCATAAATATTTTTACTTTTAACCTACAGTAGGTTTACTTGAAACCTACATTAAATTGTGAATACAGTAGCATCAAAGAAATTAATTTTATAAGCAATTCAAAATTTATTTTTCAAAAAATAATCAGTTGTCTAGAGTGCTGTGATGTGGTAGAAAATCATCGGTGAGAGCTAATTGTACTATGGAAATTATGTTTGCACCACAAAAGTTGAAGGTTGGTGTTGTAGCTTTCAGAAAGTAATTTAGTTACATTTTCCTCAATAACATCATTTTTCAAATGGCATCATATCGGAACAACTCCATCGTTGTATTTAGAAAAAAATACTTTATCTGAGGTAGAATTGTTCCGATATGTTGCCATCTGAAAAAATGAAGATATTGAAGGAAATGTGACAAAATTACCTTCTGAAAGCTCCACAACACCATCCTCCAGCTTTTGTGGTGTAAAAGTAATTTTCGGAGTGCAAGTACCTCTCACGGATGATTTTATACCACATCACAGCACTCTTGAAACCAGCGTAATTTTTGAAAAAAGAAATTATTTTTGATTTAAAATTAATTTTTTTGATGCTACTGTATTCAAAATTTAATGTACATTTTAAATAAGTAAAAATATATACGGTGTTCCATTTAAAAATCAAAAGTTTACTTCATTTCCGGCGTCATCGGAAGTGACAGTACTTTCACAAGTAGTTAAAACAATTGCAATTTATGTGAATATAATCCACACCAAATTTCATTTTGATATGTTAATAAATAACGGAGTTATAAGAGTGTTCCAAACCCCTGTGTCACCCGGTATAATAATCACTGTGATTCTTTTCAAATTAAAAAAAAATATCTTCAGCACTCTACCACCCGTCAAATATTAAAAAAAATTCGAAATGGAAATTACAATACGTCTGTACCAGTCAAATTAATCTTACACTGTGGTATAGTCGCTCTATTTTTTAAATTTTTGTTTACTTATGTCTTAAATTTCTTAAAAACGGTGGTACTCAAAAATAATTTTTTTAACTGGTCTCAACAAGAAATATTCTTGGTAAGAACTTTTATACAGTAAATAAATGCATCAAAAGTCTTATTCCGATGGAAGAACAGACAAAATTTAATGCAAATAAAAGAAGTAACACATCCACCTAACTTTATTGAATCTAATAATTTCTTTTGTTACAGGTAAGATTTCATTCTAACTCTGGTGATGGGGTTGATGGTGATGGATAGTCAGTCCGGTGAGTAAAATCATTATTTCGAATAATCCACAAAAATGAGGCATTCGTTCCACTTCAACAAACTTACCTCGTAGGGTGTTCAAAGCTACCTTAACAAATTGTCCTCATGCCCTCAATAAATTATTGAGGCAATCCTAGTATTTATAGAAATTTATTTTTTTAAATACATATTATAGAATTTCTAGAAATCAATTAAGAAATATCTACAGGGTATAATTTAAATAAGTAATTGAATCGTTTGTATAATATAACGATATTTTATAAGAACCTAAAAGAGAGTTTTTAAATGAAACGAAAAAGTCCTTAATTAATCATACTGTTTTCAAAAATTTAAAATATCTTTAAAAATAAACTTAGAGGTATCAATACCCCAAATCGCATCTAAATGATTAAATCCATCGTATACTTTTCTTTTTTACGTTTGGTAACTCCGATGCCAACTTTTCAATATCCTACAATTTAAAAAATAAACCCTAGGATCATAAGTAACTTCTTCTGAATTAACTATTATAAAGTTTAAAAAAATTTAAAATATTCTTAAAAATAAGTTTAGGAGCATCAACACCCCAAAGCACATCTATATGACTAAATTCTGGATATAATTTTCTTTCAATTAAATTCGGTAGCTGAGATGCTAAGATTTCAGTATCCTAAAATTAGAAAAAATAGTACTCAATAAATACTTAACTTTAAATTATAATTACTTTATAATTAGTTACCCAATCGGTATCTCCGTGATAAATTACAATTGGTGGAGTAGCGTTTGTTAAATTATATTTCGGTGGAAACTCTTGACCGTACTTTTTCATATTCTCTTCAACTCCATAATCGAATTTATCAAATATCCCTAGAAAGTTGAAAGTTTACAAAATTTAATTTGTGATTACTGATCGAAATACCTACCATCTCTCAATTGTATGGAATGTTGAAATTGCCTCATCGAAGATCCTGAAGGTATATTAGTAAGTACGACAGGCAGCCTATCCTAAAATAATTTTTTTTAAATTGATATTTGAAAGTTTAACAAATTTAAATTTAATTTTACTCTTATTAATTGATGTGGAGTCCAACCAGTTACAGAGAGAGCATAGTACGCGCATAAATTTCGAATTGCAGACCCAGGACGACACAATGTTGCACCTAACTTTACAACAAATTCTGAAAGAGGGAAAACTTCGTATTGTTCGTAAACTTCCATATATTTCTAAAAATTATGATTGGAATACAAATTCCTTGCATTTTCTGCAAACAAAAAAATGCTGTAAGCTACATACATTCATAACATTTTCCAAACTGGCGAGATACGGTCTAACAACAGGTTCCATATGTTTGGTAGTGTAACCAGGAGCTAAAGCTACTGCAGAACGAATTTTCTTAGCATATTCAGGTTTATCAGAAAGCATGACAAAATAAATCGTCATTCCTTGAGAATGGCCTATGTAATGTAATTTTTGTTGTTTTGTAATTTTTAGAATATGATCTATAAAATTTGGGACATCATAGTAGCCTATTTCCTGAAAACTAAAACTTTATATTAGATCTAGGCGGTGTAAAAGAGTCAGTGATCGAGTAACGCCCAGTATTAAATTTGGGAATCATAGTAGCCTATTTCCTGAAAACTAAAACTTTATATTAGATCAGTGTGGTGTAAAAGAGTCAGTGAATAAGTATAAATCGAATTAAATCTCAGCTCACCAATAATTTTAAACTTGTTTTAATTTGATTCTCCTCGGTAGAAATTTCCGTAGAAAATGAAATCTCAGAAGGAAATTGCCAGGCTGCTATCGCGTCCACACACAATGCCATCAAGTATACACTCAACCCACGTGACCAATTCGTCTAGGCAACCTACATCGAATAGGCCAACACAACACATCTTATAACTACAACAAACTAGTCACGTGGGTTGAGTGTATTCTTCAAGGCACTGTATTAGAGTAGTCCCAAGGAAAGATGAGTACACCACGCTAAAGTACCAATATGTAGTTATTTCATGTTTGTTAACGAAAAACTGATGTATGACTACATATTACTTCAAAAATAAAATTTTAATAAAATTAGAAATTACAATACACACACACAATGCCATCAAGTATACACTCAACCCACGTGACCAATTCGTCTAGGCAACCTACATCGAATAGGCCAACACAACACATCTTATAACTACAACAAACTAGTCACGTGGGTTGAGTGTATTCTTCAAGGCACTGTATTAGAGTAGTACCAAGGAAAGATGAGTACACCACGTTAAAGTAGCAATATGTAGTTATTTCATGTTTGTTAACGAAAAACTGATGTATGACTACATATTACTTCAAAAATAAAATTTTAATAAAATTAGAAATTACAATATCTATGTATTTGAATTTCGCGGGCAAATAATTTTAGTACACGTTCTGATCGTAATATGGCTTATGGCACTTACAAGGAGCTAGCAAAATACATTGTGGGTCGCGTTCTTCCGTTTAGGTATAGTATACCGGGTGATTAGCACCAAACCTGGCCGTAGGGCGGCTTAACATTACGCATATTTCCAAAAATATATGAATTGCCATGAAATATATTTCTTTTAATCACTTCTTTTCTTTTTCTTCTTTCAATCATTCCTTTAAAATTTTCAAACTATTTCCTATAATAAATAAAATCGCTATTGCCAGGTTTGGTAACCATGGCACCTTACCATGACAATTCATATATTTTTGGAAATATTCATAATGTTAAATTGCCCTATGGCCAGGTTTGGTGCTAATCACCCGGTATATTCAGTGGGTAATACAAAACAATTTCAAATTTCAAAACCACCCTCTAAGTCTATTCTTTCTACTTTTCTAAAACTACTTTTTTCTAAAGGAGGCGCCAAGCTTATAATAGAGCCTATAGCCCAGACGCCAATGTATTATGAGTAATAGGAGCTGCCATGATAAAAGTCATAGCGTGGATTTTTACCACTTTGAGAGTTGAGAGAGAAAAGTAAAGATGGTGTATGCGTTCACTTTTTTAATAAAATTAAGGGCCATTTTGCACCAGTTCCAGTTAAATTTAAGTTGTAGTTAAACTAGTCGTTGCTTAGGATACGCCCATTAACAAGTCTACTAGAGAATAAATTTATGTTGTAGTTAGTAGTTAACGGGAACCGGTGCAAACGGGCCTAAATCATTTATCGGTATTGTCATGGTAGCAACGTGTGCTTGTTTTTCATCACTTTTCCCGATTAGTAATGTAATTGGTAAGACTCAATATAGAACGTACGTTCTTACCTATAATTCCAAAATTTCTTTCTATCGACGTCAGGATTGAAACTAACGTGTCTCCTTGATAAAGTTGATCCACGATAATTTGGTAACCAAACGTCATAACCATTATCTGCTAAGATGAAAGCTAAACTGCTATTTCCCATGTTAACGAAAGTTGATGAATCGCAAAGTAGTCCTGGCATTAAAATAACTGGAATTCGACTTAGTGTGTTATTGGTGTAATTTTTTCCGTAGGGAATTCTTTGCAATTTTAACAAATAACCATCATCTGTTTGTACTGTATAACTTTGATATGGATAGCCATGTTTTGATATTAATCCTTTCTATGGATTAAAAATATTGTTTCAATATTTTAATTGTTAAGACTTTAATTATAAATGTATACTGCATAGTAAGGGTTTCTACAGATGCGGATTTACTCTATCCTGGTTGAATAGATAAACTTTGCAGCATTTTGTTTACTAGATGGGATCTAAAACCATCTCTTTGCTTTTATATTTGACAAAGATGCTTATATTATCGAACAAAATGTTCAGATGTAAAGCTTTAACAATTGTCACCTTATATTAGGGCATCTTAAATCCGCCTGTAATTTGACACTAAAAAAATATATAAAGAATAATAAACTTACGCTATTTAATCCAATTTCCGAATTGGAATCTTCGACATATTCTCCTCTCGAATTTAATATTAAGCTCACGTAAATAATAATTTGGAAATTCTTCATTGGAACTCTGTAAGTGGATAATAAAATTTATTAATAAACTAAATTAAATACTGTTTTATAATGTTTAATTCTAATTTGAACCTTCATCTAAAGCGACTTTGCAGCTGCAATTTTAAATCAATTTTGAATTTTGAATTGAACAAATATATCGAGCATAAGAATAAATTATCGAGCACTGCGCCAATAAATTAGGGGAACACTTAGAAAAGTAGTTGTAATTTTTTTGTAGGTGAAAAATAAACATCGTAGTGTAGTAAGTTGGTTACCTTATAGTTTATTTAAATAAATTTGGACTCTCCAACCTTAGCATCACATCAAATAAACAAGCTTGGCAGAATCATATGGTTATAGACTTAAATTAGCTTACAAAAAAAATACACAATGAATGAAAATTATTAACGCGTCATACTTTATATTAACGTCTTAATGTCCCAATGTGGTACATTAACTCTTTCTTCTTGAAAAGTTATCAAACGCTCTTGAAGATTTTCTGAGGCCACAGGTCTGTTTCTGATCTTTCGATCAAGTTCATCCCATAAGCACTCGATGGGATTGAGATCTGGGCTAAAAATTAAACTAAAAATTAAGTTCATAACTGGTATTTGTTGTTGTTATAGGAATTGTCTTGTTAGATCTACTACATATGGTTTTTTTACCATGCTGGAGCAGAAATCCAAGGTCTATGAGGGCTCCAGCAGGTATCATATGGTTTCTTAGCATGTCATCGATGTATAGAGTAGCATTCATTTGCCTAGGTACAACAACTTGGTCTGTACGAAGTACGAGTATTAAATGACATACCTACCCACACCATGTGAAATCTGTTGTGCACTTCCTGAACCAATCCTTCACCATGGCGTTTACCTATGCATACCCCAACTCGAAGGCGACTATAGCAACGAGTTAACCGAAATCTGAACTCATAGCTGAAGAGTACAGGACCACTGCGTGATCCCCCGAATCACATGTTCTTTCTTGAAAATCAGCAGGTTTATTTTATGATTTAAAGTCAATTGTGGCTTTAACCGATCTCCTCGACCTCAAATTGCTTTCTCGTAACCTTTTTCTTATGGTTTCTGTACAAATTTGAACTCCACAGTGACCACAGTGGCTCTTCTGAGGTCATTTTTCAGGTTTCTAGCAGTAGAAGTGCGACATTTAAGAGCACAATTACGCAAAAATCTGTTTTGCTGACTAACTAATGATGGATGACTAATGATGGATGACGCAAAAATCTGTTTTGCTGACTAACTAATGATGGATGACTAACTAACTGTAGCCTTTATTTGAATTAATTGATTATCTGGTTTAAGATTTTATTGATATTATTTATGAAATTTTACAAGTGTCTTATTGTTTTTATTAATACTTCACAATTGTTTTTTTATCACTTCTCAAAAAGTCCTTAATTAATCATACTGTTTTAAGAAATTTAAAATATCTTTAAAAATAAGCTTAGAGGCATCAATGCCCCAAATAACATCTAAATGATTAAATCCATGGCATACTTTTCTTTTAATTAAATTTGGTAGCTGCGATGCCAACTTTTCAATATCCTACAATTTAAAAAATTAAATCCAAGCCATAAACATATTTGTTACTACTTTAGGATCTATCACCCAATCCATATCCCCGTGATAAATTGCAATTGGTGGGGTAGCGTTTGTTAAATTATATTTGGGGGGATGCTCTTGGCCATACTCTTTCATATTCCCTTCAACTCCATAATCGTATTTATGAAAAACGCCTAAAAAATTAATATTAAGCTTATAAAATTCCGTCTGAGATCGTGATACCATTTTGTAATTGTAAGAAATGTTGAAGTTGCTTAATTGAAGATCCCGATGGAGTATTAGTGAGCATTACGGAGATCCTTTCCTAAAAATAGATTTTTATAATATTATTTTTCTAAATTAAGATTATAATTTTACTTTATTCATTTGATGAGGAGTCCAACCAACAATGAAGAGAATTATATCTGCACATAAATTTAGAAATGGAGACCCAAGGCGACACAGCTTTGCACCAGCTTTTACAATTTGTTCTGAAAGCGGCAAAATTTCGTAGGATTCGTAAACATTTGTATAGTTCTAAAAATCAAGTAATTTTTAGATCTTTGGTTTTGTAGTTGTCTAACGTATGACAACAGGTACAACTCGAGGTTCGTAAAATCGTAAAACGTTATTCTACACAGGTTACTTCGATGATGAAAATATTAGAGAGTTACAGTGACGTCACATTTATGACATATTACAGACAACATTGTAGCCATCATCACAGTATACTTATTTGCTACGCATACAGTAGTGACAACCCCATGGTTACCATTGTATTTCTTGTCGCCAAAATCAGTGACCTTGAACACCGTCCGCCATTAATCGGATAGTATGAAGTATATAAGCGCGCGTAAATTCAAATTATTTTTATAGGTTCTGTCAGCTGTCACTGTTATTTTTATATCTATTTGTAAGGGTAGCATAAATAAGTATCTGAATGTATTGAAATAATGTTTCATTAGTACAAGGTACCTTCCGTTTCGGTTTTTGATGCAAATAAAAAATATTTAATTTATAAAAAATATAATAATAACGTGCACATTCGATTTGTCATTCATGCTCGTTCATGCTGACATAAAATTTATAAAAAATAGTTGCCTGATTTCTTTTATCATAGGTGACTATATTGAATGTGCACTGTATTCAACAATAACCCGCCATTTAACGGATAGTACAAATTCACGCATGATGCGAATTTATAAAAAATAGTTGCCTGGTTTCTTTTATCATAGGTGACTATATTGAATGTGCACTGTATTCAACAATAACCCGCCATTAATCGGATAGTACAAATTCACGCATGCGCAAAACAATATTAGCGACACAATTTTTGCACGTCGGCACTACTGTATGCGTAGCATATTATTATACTGTGGCCATCATTTTGCCTCTCGCAAAATCGGAATAGCGAAAATGTACGACCTAAAATGGCTAACGAGTCAGCTGTGTTTTTGGTTTTATACAGTAACTATAATAGATAAGCTGACGTGGCCATCTAGACCTTTTTTTATTTAATTTAATTACTGCTTTATAGTAGAATTTAAATAATTACTAAAATATTTTTATTTCTCCAATTTAATATGCCCCAACGCCCCTGTAGTATTAGAACAAACTGTGGCTTTTAATTTTTATTTCATTTTGTACTATAAGGCAGTTATTACATTAAATTAGAAAAAGGTACAAAATGTGCCGTAACCCACCTTCATGCCGTGTCATTTGACATCACTGTAACTCCTCCCATTTATTAATCACCGAGGTAACCTATTAATATATTATTATACGGATCTTGGGCTCATGAAACATTTAAAATAGTTTTCATAGAGTGGTTTGTTTAAAACTTCAACTTCTAAAGAGGTGTCTTTGGAATGACTCTGTAGACAGTTTTTATTAAATTAGGTCCTACATACTTTTATAAACTCCTCAAACTGCACTGCAAATGACTTAACAACTGACGCCGTATGTTTAGTAGTAGTAGCAGGAGATAAACCTACTCCAGCACGAATTTTCTTTGCATAATGAGGTTTATCAGATAGCGTGACAAAATAAGTAGTCATTCCTTGTGAATGACCAATGTAATGTAAACTTTTTTGTTTAGTAATTGCAAGAATATGATCTATAAATTTTGGTACATCGTAGTATCCTATTTCCTGAAAACTAAAATTTTAAATTAGGTCCCAATGGTTTAAAATTTGAGTTACAACATTAGATCTCTAAAACTGTAAGATATAGGATCTTTACTTTTATTATCAATTTTGGCTTTTTGAATTCATTGTTTAATGTCTGATTTATCTATTTCATCCTTTGTTATTGTTCTTCGGAGGTAATAGAGTGTCTCGGCTTTTAAAAGCCTCTAGTCTCATATTTAATTTCTGGACCACTTTTCATTGACGCTTAGCAACTACTTAAAGCAAGTTTTACCAACCAAGTTCACGGTGATCTAGTAAACTACTCAAAAGTAAATTATCTGAGGACGGGTTTTATTGACCAAGTTCACGGTGAGCTGTAGTTCAGTAACCAAGTAAGTCTACGATTGATCTACAGATTTCCGTAATCTTATCGTGAACTTAGTTGGTATAACCCGCCCTTAAGAATTGCCTAAATAAAAGGTCAAATCGGTCATAGTCATTTAACTTGAAATTTCGCTTGTTATTTAAATATTCTGTTTTAATTTTTCAGCTACTTACAGCTTTTGGGATCCCAATAGTAAAACATACCCGCCTACAGTTGTTCCAGGGAATCTTTGCCGTTGTATGTCAAGATAAGTCGACATACGTCTTTACAATTTAGTGTTGTATTACGTAGTGCCAACTGCTACACTACTTATCAGATTGCGTGTTTTTACGTACTTAGCCGAGTTCTCCACCGGCAAAGAACTTTTGGAACAACTGTATGTCATTGATCTTACCTAAAATTCCAAAATTTCTTTTTGTGAACGTCAGGATTTAACGTAACATGTCTCCTCGATAAAGTCGATCCCCGATAGTTTGCTAACCAAACGTCATAACCGTTATCTGCCAAAATAAAGGCTAAGCTCTTATTTCCCATATTAATGAACACCGCTGCGTCACAAAGTAACCCTGGCATTAAAAGAACGGGAATTTTATTTAATAGACTTTGAGTGTAGTTTTTTCCATAAGGAATTCTTTGCAATTTTAACAAATAACCATCATCTGTTTGTACTGTATGACTTTCGTAAGGATATCCATATTTTAATATTAGTGCTTTCTATTGATTAAACTTTTAATTGGAAATATAACTTGCCCTTTCTAGCAGAGGTGAATTTACGAAATTGTAGCATTAAATGCAAAATCGAAGTTTACTTGAGTTATATTTCTCCTAGCTTAACATTGCTCAAGAATTAAATACTTTTTTTTCGGAAAAATAAAATTCTTGGGCAATGGATCTAGCTTTCATATCAATGTCCGCGTCAGACATTTTTCTGGTCCCCTTACATTGTGTTGCGCGAGCACTACAGGGTTAAAGGTACGGTTTTCAAAGTTTTAAATTCACCTCTGCTTTTATATTGAAAGATAGATTTAAAACAGAAAACTTACGGTATTTAATCCAATATCCGAAATGTATTCCTCGACATCTGCTCCGCTCGAATTAAATATGAAGCTCACACAAACAATAATTTGAAAAATCTTCATTGGTAACCTGTAGGTGAACAATAAAGTGATTTTTTTTATTATTTAATTGTAGTTATAATTAGTTTGTTTATGACGAGAAAACTAGTTGTATGAGAATTTAATATTCGAAACCTGTCTTTAGTCTTCTAATTGTAAATTAATTTAAAATAAATGTTCGATTATATTATTACAAATTTTCATTAAATAGTAATTATTGTAATTAGTAGTTGTCGAGTACTTACTATAATAGTAAGATGCTTGTTGCATGGAAAACTACACCATGTTACACTACAGTTTGCTGAAATAGAGGCGATTTTGAAAAAATACACGTCGTTAGATTTGGAAGAGAAAGCTCAAAAGCGCCGTGAAATACGTAAATTTTAGGACCATACAATTTAATTGATTGATGTGCTGAAGAATGGCCGGGGTATTAAAAAATCAATTCAATTTTCAACATTCTGCTGGAAGACATTCCTAGGGGGGGGATATAGGTTACCGGTTAGTGGTTAAGAACTTCTCGCTCCAAATCTAAATATTTCCAGACTTGAGTTATTCTAAATGGGAAGTTTAGAATTAAAATTACCAGCAAATGCATTAGAGCGGTTTTACATGGACTAAATGTTGTACAAACGTGATAGTACTGAATTAACTCAAGGATCAAAACCACGTGATCTAAGCTTGAACGTTGTCCACGGTCGTGCGTCGAAATTTCTACGCACGACGTTTGTTAAGTGATTTTGCTCGTTGAGTTGATTCAATACTCACAAGTTAGTACGATATTTAGTCCGTGTAAAACCGCCCTTAGAGAACATTTCGAAATCACATATTTTTGAACTTCTAAGTGACGCTTGTTCTCTATTTCTTTGGAATACTTCATGGGGGTAGTGTTAAACAATTATTTATGTCTTTAATTTACAATATCAACTACAATTAGTTGCTTATATTTGAAGATGATGATGAGTTTTGAATTTACCTACTTTTATCATTTTCACTCTCTTATCATTATGGGGAGGTATTGCTCAAATACAATGCCAACGTTTGTCTGATACGGTCTTCTAATGTCTATAGCTTAGGCTTAGAAGACGGCATTATCTTTATGGATACGTTTACTAATTTAATATAAATTCATTCAACAGCAAACTAGCCAAAACAATAACTAAATTGTTCGATTATTATCTCCTACCTTACTTTTCTGCCAATTTCTTTATTTGAAAATTATTTGATGTCGATCACTTTATTTCACTGTTTAAACATCTTTTAGCTTTAACGTTGAACATAAGGTAGAAGGTAGATCTACTGTTTGTTATTCAAATCGAATGTCCACGTGCTTTTTAAATATGTATATCAACAATGTTTAATTTTTTTTCCAAAATCAAGTTTTTAAATTGTTCTTATAAAAATAAACAAGTTTAAAAATAGTAGGGTTTTTTATACCTATCTTGTACCAATTTCGTACTAATACACCACGCACTATTAAAACTTTTCCTATCACAAGAAAGACTTATAATAGGTATGTTATGTGTATTTTTCTATTGCCAATACTACAATTTTTTAATTCAACCACTTCCTAGGTCACAAAAAATTAGCTCTTGTAATAATTACTTATTAAAAGAAATTTTTATTTACTAGTTGTTCTTCGATTTTAAATTTTTATTGATATCTTGTGGCACGGAAGTACAATTCACTTTTTTACAACATAGGTACAACACCTAATGATAATGGGTCATATGCTCATATGAATAAGGTTATTATCAAGGTTTTCAACTACAAATAACTTCATAAAGGAAGTTTGTTAACTATCTGCATACAATTTATTAGAGTGGTGAAAATGAAAGGCGTTATTTAGTTATTTATGCTTTGCATGGCTGCACCAAGGGTGGAACTGAACATCGCAAGGTATCAAAATTTGAAAGCTCTTTTCTATATCTGCATTTTGAGCTCTCTTAATCCATAATAAGGAAAATCCCCGTAAAAAAATTAAAAATAAATTACTCCATTTTCCAATGCCCGTGAATAAGACTTAATGTGAATGTGTTCTTAGGGAACGTGAACGTGAATAGGAAAATAGGAAAAACTTGAAGGTCGAAATCGTAAATTTATAGAACAGAGGACGTTAATATGGTATTATAATCCGACTATGGGTATGGATGTGCAAATGTATGCAGTTTTGGGCCCAAATTATATAAAGTAACCCTTCACGTTATTTAACTTTAGGCTCCTCTAGGACGCTAGACATTTTTTTTTAAGATTTCGGCTTTTATTAAAAAATAATTATATTAGACGTAAATAAAATGTTCTTAAAATTTTATTGCAGCTTCAGTAAAAGCATTTTTTAAAGTTTTCCTGTACATTATTATTTCGGCGTCTCTCCGTCATTGACATTGTAAAGTTATGTAGACCTCTGTTTTACAAATACCCAGTTATTTTTCAATAGGATATAAAAATAAATAAAAGAGGACCTTGAAATTGCTATAGGTAACTAGCGGGCACGGTAATAAATATTAAAGGTATACCGACGGGCTATCTTACCACTTGTAGTGAACTGAGGCCACTTGTGAACGCCTTTATAAGACAGAGAAAACACATTAAGGGATATTATCATGCCAATTTAAGACAAAGAAAGCAAATTAACCTTTCACGAGGCGGCTCAACACGTTGAGGCGGATGCGGACTATGAGTCCGCAATCACTTATAATCGAAATGTGATCGTTTTTACAGCATTTTAATCAAAATAATAATTAGATATTTTAGAATAGTTATTATTCTAACTAACCAAAAAAAGTAAATTTTAGTTATAAAAATAACAACAATAATTATTAATCAACATTAATAAGTGACAGTGTAGTAGTGTAGATACCAATAATTAATGAAGGACTTTGAGGCATCCTAGGGACTTAAAATTTGGTATCAGTCTACACTATACCCTAAAGATCCCTATGCAGGTTTTAATTTTTCGAAATTATAGGGGTGGTTTTGGGAAAGTAAATTTTTTTAAGGTTCTTTAGGGTATAATATACGCTTGTACCAAATTTCAAGTTCTTAGGATGCCTAAAAGTCCTTCATTAATTATTGAGAGCCGAATGTAAAATTGATATTTTACAAAAATATAATTTTGGACCTTGTTACACTTCTTTCGCATAATTTTTTATTAAATGTCATGTAAATTAATATTTTATAACCATATTCTATTTATATCACAAGTTTTATATTGTTAATAATTTTCCGTTATCAAAAAATTCAGCTCACAATACAAAAACATACAAAGGCGGCTGCAGAACGCACTCCGCAAGGCCACAAAATCAACACGCACAAAGATATTTTGCTGAAAATTCATAATAACATAGAGTAGGTCTATTTATGAAGCTAGAAAAAAATACAAACATCTAAATACAAATTTGACAGAAATGTGAAGAAAAATATATGCATGCGGACTCCAGTTCCGCTCCCGCCTCTTGAAAGGCTAAGGGATATTATTCGCACTAATTCAATGTGTTTAATTAGTCATCAAAATTATTAATAATGAGTTATTTCATTAAAAGATGATAAGTTATTAGTTATTACAAAAATGCGTTAGTTAGCCGGAACTTACGTATTAATACTCTTAATCCTCGATTCAGAACTCGAGGCGAAAAATAAAATGTCGTAATCAGTATGGAATTGTAAGCAGAAAATGTAAAATAAATTTTTTCAGATTGGATTTTGTTTCCGAGATAATCGATTTTAAAGTTTTCAGAAGAAGTTAATCTATGATCTATGACTATTAAAAACAAGGCAGGCCTTTAAAAAAGGAAAATGGAATGTCATATTCCGAGTCGAATTTTAAGCAGGAAATATGTAATAAATGTTTTACCGATTTGGCTTCTTTTCCGAGATAACGAGATCAGTTCAAAAAGTTCCCATAAAGATCCAAAATTTTAAGTTTCAAAATTGGACTAATTTTGAAAACAAATAATTCAAATAATATGTGTAAATTAATTTAAAAGTGTTTCAAAAGTTATCCACACGCACTAATAAAAGCTGGAGAGTGTTTTGTTTTTGCACGGCTTATCTCGTTTATATGCAAAAAATTTACATCTTCTGGTAACTTTGAAAACGATTATCTGGGAAACGAAACCCGAAAAGAAATTAATTTATTTTACATTTTTGGCTCTCAATTTAACGCTGAATATGACATTTTATTTTTCGTCTTAAGTTTTGAATCACCCTGTATGATTTATCTTTCGCCGCTAGTGTTCAAGTTTTGCTTCAATTTAGAACTTCCGTCGGCATACCTTTTATATCTATTACCGTGCTATCGAGGTATATTTAAAACTCTTTGTTTATGTTTATAACATGGACAGTTGACAGAAATTATACGTAATTATAAAATATTACTAATATTATAATATTAGTAATATTTTATTAATAATAATCATTATTAAGGGTGTTTGCCAAAAATTAAGTATATCGGCATATGTAATTTATACCAACTAAAGTAGTCATGTTTCATGCTTGTATTTTTGATCTCCATGTAGATACAGGGTGTAACAAGAAAAGTCTCGACTAACTTTAAGGGGTGATTTCTATCGCTAAAATAAGTCAAAAAACAATATTTCCTAAAATGCTTTCTAAGGGCGCTGAGATAAATTTAAAAAATGGATTTAACAAAAATTAAAAACCATTCTTGAACAAGTAATTAAAAACCCTGCTCTGTCTCTCACCTTTGAAGAGGTTTATCGCCCTTAGGAAGCACAAATGTTATTCTTGTTTTTTGACTTATTGTGGCAAGAGAAATTATTCCTTCACTCCGTTTGTCTTAAAATCACTGTTACACCCTATGTATAGCTCGTTTATTATTAGCCTATTTTGTTATCAATACACTTTATTGAAATGGTATTTTAAGCGCTTTTCATGAGGTATAGGATCAAAAATGATATGTACAGTCAAATTTCGATAACTCGAACTTCTCAAAAATTTCTATAAAAGCCGCGTCACACGCACAGGCTTATCTTTAGCTTTGACCTGTGCATGTCGACCTGCACAAGGCAAACCACAGCCTGAACGCTATCCCAGACGCACCGGAAGGTAAGCTTATGTGTGTGGAGCAGGCTTTAGATTAGTATCTTTTCCGTTCGCTATCAGTCAAAGTTTTGTTTACTCTATCACTTCCACTACTCATATTTAATTAGCGTAGGACACAGAGTGGTTTTATTGTGGCTGGTTTTGATAATTCAAAGGCATTATTATTTTTTTAAATTAAATTTTTATTTTTGTTCTTAACGGTTTCGGAAAATTGCAAACAAATATTATGTTGAGATGCAGTATTTTTTTTTCTACAAAAAAATTCAAGATGCTTGAAGTTTTTCTTGTACTTCCATGTTCGACTGCACGGGAATAAAATAACAGTTTTGCGTAGAATAAAACCTACAGAGCGCACCGCAATTCTAGGGTTCATTTGTGTTATTTCTATCAGATTTTCTGTGAATCCGTATCCAACTAATTTTAATACTATAGGCTCTTCTTTTATGAAAGATTTTGAACTTGTTTTAGTTTTTGTATCTCCTGGCTAATCTTTATTTTCATAAATTATTATTCTGTTTGAGTCGAAGGCAAATGCAAACCAACTGCTTTCTTATGAAAATTAGCTCACTAGTATTTGCAAAGTAATGATTTAATTTTTTTTTATAACGACTTTGTATAAAAATTACCGTTTTATTATCATAATTGATTTTAATTAAATATATCTTTTAGAATAATTATTTATGCTAATACTGACTTTAAACTTGGATCAATACACATAAATGCATATTTGTGTCACAAACATAGGGAAGTAACTCGGTAAATCGCATTTTTTAAGAATTTTGCTGCCTTCTTTCTAATTGAACTTGTTCTCCATAGAGTTTTACCTCATTTAAATATTTTGATAAAAAGGGTCTTTTGAGACAAGCTATATTATATCCATTTCCAAGCTAGAGTGCACGTAAGCAGATGCATGCGGAGCTCGCATGAACAAACCGACCAACGACCAATAAGATGCAACTGCCGAACAGGCGTACCAGCTTAGCGCGTATTGTTCAATTGCGGAATGAAAAGCATTTTCAGGAATGCGGGTTTTGTCTATTATAATTAAATTATAATAGCAGTAAAAATAAAACTCGCGGTTCTTATGGCTTCCATAGAGATAATAGCCCCGCTCTCTTTCTCTTAAGCTTTTCTTTCTGTAATCGAACAGATCTGATCACGCATCATTTTCTTTGTTTGCGCGTACTCTAGCTTGGAAATGGATAGAAATCAAAACCCAGGTTAGAATGCTTTCCTGTAAAATAAAATACTCTTTTAGAGCTCTTCTTTTATCAAAAGTTAATTTTTCTGTAATTTGAATTCGGACAAACAGACTTCAGAATCTCAGTTAACTTGAGATTTTAACAACCGAAATAATTTATACAGAAGATGATCTACTTACTAATTTATGATTATTCACTAAAGAGACTAATCAGAAGGGATGCTGGTCAAGGGTATGTTTTAATGTGAGACGAACCATATACCCAATCAACAGGTCATTTTTTATTTCACTTGTTCACTTGCAACTCTTATCATTTACTGTTTGTCAACACAGCCTATGTTTACCAATTGCTAATATTCCAAGATAATTTTTGCACATTATTAATTGCGCGGACATTTGAATTTATAATTTAGCGAAAAATGCGGATATCGTGTATGCCTATTTTTAGCTCTTAATAAGTGAATTAAGTTGTTCAAAAATATTCCTAACTAATTAACTACCTATACCAAGACACAAAATATTATGTAAATTAAAACAAAACAAAACATAACTCTTTAAAAAATTTAATAAATGCATATGTGTTGATTCAGGAAGTTAAAAACATGGGAGATATTCTTAATTTTATGTGGAACAATATGCACGTTATGGATCAACAATGCCTTTATATCCAACCTCGCCACTGCATCATCCCTACCTTCAACCATCCTAATTTATAATAAAACAATTTAAACAAATTTTAATAAAGCGACTTATTAATAATCAGAAGGTCCTTGAAAATTTTCCACAGTATTGGAAGCCCCTTCTTGTTGATGATCTTCTTCTTCTGTCCCTCCTGAACGTACTTCCGTTTTTGGTATTAAATTTAATGCACGTAATATTGCTGGAGGAATTGGAGGGGGCGTCGGTAGATGACTTCCTTGCGGTTGAAATCCATTTTCGTCAGCAATATATCTAAACCAAATTATTTCATTTTAAGCAAATAATTGCTTTTTACCTTACGTTAAATTAATTTCCGTGCCATCGGGAGTTTTGTAAGAATACGAGCCAGTGATTACTTGCACTGATGAGCCCCCTTCATCGATATCGGCTTCGTTGGCGTTTAAAGCAGCACTATGGGTTTGTGGGTGTTGTAACTGTTTAATGTAACCACCTTGTTGTACACGAATGCCGTTTCCAGTTTCATAACTGCAAACGGTTCACTTTTTAACTTTTAGTCTAATTTATTGTTGAAGTAGAAAAATGTTAAATGAAACTGACCTAAAATTAAAATTTCCGTCGCCTTGAATGGATTCAAATTGTCTAATAATAGGGATTACATTTTCGGGACCTTGTGATTTAGGTCGAATAGCATTAGGTTCTTGTTCGGGTGTCTGAGGTCCACAAAGTGATGATTGTATGCATACTAGTACCTGAAAAATAAATTAGAGTTGTTCTTTGAGTACCTATACATTTTTTTTAAGTTTTAGGCTATTCTTTTCTCATAAATTTTCTATTTCAAGAGCGAACAGCCTTTAGTGTGAACCAACCCTGAAGCCCAAAGTAAAATTGTATTCCAAACTTTGAGCCAACCCTGTATAGGCTCTAAATCTGAGCCCTTGATTAATTGTAAAAAGTCACAACACAGCACAGTTTTCATCGCGTTCTTGCAACATTAAAATTTTGTATTTAACTCACCATTAACAGAAATAGCATTCTGTTAAATTTAATCATCACTATGCTAGCACCTACTAACAAAAATGAAAATTAAAAATGGTATTTATATTAAGTTTTTGTTTGCAATGTTTAATTTCCAATTAACAAGTAGTGCTAAGTAATTCAACCTTTTATTTTACTTAAATATTGTCATAGACATTGCATAAGCTTTAAATGAATGTATAGGTACGATAAGAATAATAATTGTAAAGGGTACAAATTTCAGTGTGACCTATGGTTGTTTTCTTTAGAAAAATTAAGAAGAGACATTTAGTTTTGTTTAAATAGTTATATTCTTATAGAGAAAGTTAGTACGAAATTATGTAGAATTATGTTAAACTAACAATGATTTAATTTTTATTATGTCAACAATGGCATTGTGAATTAAGCAACTGTGGTAATACCCACATAGGCTTATTCAAGGTAAATTGGGGTAAAAATAAGATTAAACTGTTTCACTTCTACCTAAGTGGTTCAAGTTTATTAAATAATTTTGTATTACACGTTTTTAGGGCTTAATTAAAAAGCTAAATTTGTAAAAACACATTCCAACACTGGATGAATCGAAAGCGTTTCCTAATAGTGATATCTATACGAATCCATTAATATATTGTGCGTAGTTGCGTTTTACCTGACCCTAACTGGATTTCCCAATAATGCAAATTATTTAGACTATTTAGCAGTGGCGTAACTAAGATTTTGGGGGCTCTTCCGCAAAATTCAAAGTGAAACCCTTATCCGCTCCCGTAAATAAATGTTACTTGACCAGAATTAAATACCTAAATTCCTAAAAATAATAAAACTCTTATTAGTTCACACTAAACAATGCTTCTGAGAAGCATACTTGTCATACAATAATTAACAAAACAATTTACACCTCTCCTGTGGCTTTAACAGGGTGGTAGCTGGGCTAAAGAAAACGTCTTCATATCATGAACCAACTCATAAACAGTAAATGCGGTGCCCAAGATTTTACTCCGGCATTCCTCTCTGGTGACTTTCTCGCCCGTTCTCATCAATCAAAAGACTGTTAACATTCTTGAGCCCTAAAGCTAGTGTGGCTTTTCGTATTCAGTTTCATTCAAAAGCTATTTTCCAAGAGATGGGGCCGCATACAATCACTTCAATTTTTTTCTTTTAGACCCATACTCGAGAAAGTCAGAAAGTGACTCCAAAAATCAACTTTGACAAAGCTCGGTAATTATTTATGATTGAATTGTGATCTGTTGGTTTAACAGTTTATGCGTTTGTCTGTCTGTTTATAAATTTTGTTCAAAATTATGAATTAAACATTCACCAGTAGTGTTAATCATTCTCGCAAAATTACCGCATTCGACATAGGTAATCTTTAATCTAACAAGGGTGAAATCTCAAAAATTCAAAAAAATCTCAAATGTTTTTTGAAAAATTTGCCCGAGTTAAAATTTTTTATTGAATATTCCAAAAGTATTACTTTATGTGGCTGAGAATGGTTATTTGTGTACTAAAGCACTGCCTTTTTCAACACAAATGTGAATATTAGTTGGCTGATAGGCAACACATAATACTCATTTCAGAATTATTTCTGCCAGAAAACAAAACGTTTCATAGAATCGTAATAGTGCGGAATCTAGGCAAAATGATGCTGCACTTTTGGTTAATGGCATGAAACTCGGTACATAGTTTACTGAAACCATATCGAGTAATTTTGTCCGATGAGACAAAAAAAAATTCGATGGGGGTCGCAGGACACCCCCTTTAATGCAAATTGTACACGGCGAATACCTCAGGTACTTTGAATTTACAGTTAATGAAATGAAACTCGAAACATAGTTTACTGGAACTATATTGGCAAATTTTGTCCGACGAGATCAGAGATATCTTCTAAGGGGGCGCTACACACCCCCTTTTTCTCCAAAAGGGGTACTCGACCTACTTTTTCGCGAAAAGTATCGTTGCCGTATATTTTGAGAGTACTGAATCAATCTGTCCCAATAACTGATCCATCTGAACATCCCCATAAGCACATAACCGCCATTTTTTCCTCTGGGTCTGTAAGAGCGCTCTTTTAAAAATTTTAAAAGAGGTCGAGTTAAATTATGTTTGACTTTTCGTTAACGGAATAAAACAGGTTGCATACTTTATTGGAACTATAATGAAGTAATTTTCACCGATAAAAACAAAAGAAAGTCTAGGGGGCCGCTGCACACCCCCTTTAATAGGGCGATGCTAGGCGAATACCTCACGTACATTGCACATTTGGTTAATGGAATGAGACTCGGCACATAGTTTACTGGGACCATATAGTACAATCTTGTCCGATGAGACCAAAGAAATATTCGAGGGGGGGTGCTGCACACACCCTTTTTTATCAATCTTAGATTGGCCGTATTTTCTCGTGAAAAGTAACTTCGCCGTATATTTCGAGGGTACAGAATTCATATGTGACAACAACGAATCCATCTGAATATCTGCATCCGTGTAAACACGCCGTTTTTTCCTCTAGTTCTGTAGGAACGCTCTTTTAAAGGTTTTTAAACAGGTCGGGTAAAATGATACTAGACTTTATATTAATGGAATAAAATTTGGTACATAGTTTACTGGAACTTTTTTACACGGATGCAGATATTCAGATGGATTCGTTGTTGTCACATATGAATTCTGCACCCTAGAAATATAAGGCGAAGTTACTTTTCACGAGAAAATACGGCCAATCTAAGATTGATAATAAAGGGTGTGTGCAGCACCCCCCCCCCCTCTCGAATATTTCTTTAGTCTCATCGGACAAGATTGTACTATATGGTCTCAGTAAACTATTTGCCGAGTCTCATTCCATTAACCAAAAGTGCAAAATTGCACAAAATTATATCAAAATTAAAACTAAGTACTTGTTCTAGTGCCTATTTCCCCTTTACTTACCATTTATAATATTTTAGTGAAAAGTTTTTTTCTTGTAACATTTGTTTTATTATCTTTATTTAAATCCTTCCTCTTCTATCTACCGGAGTTTTTCCAGTGAACAGGGAAATTACCTATGACTCACAGTCATAATGTCACAATGTTAGATTTAACATTTTAAATCCTATTTTTGTAATTTCCTGCTTTAATAATTATTTAAGGTTGAAACTCGTCAAATAAAAGTTGTAGGGCATACAATTCTTCATACAAATCAACAATTAAATTTAAAATCATATGGCAGAAATAATAGTGGTCGCCATGAATTTTGGTAAACAATCATTTCTAATGCTTAGTACATTGACAGCATTTATTTGTCAGTGGCAAAATTAAAAGAAAAGCCCATCACTATTTTAATACATTTTTGCCATATTCGTATCAATTTTTTGCCTTTGCAAATTATAAAGATACAAAATTTTATGGCCTACAGCTTTCAGTTGAAGCACATTGCCTAAAACTGATTAGAAAAGCAGAAAATTACAAAAGTATGATTTCCCATGCCCATCAGTCATAATATGACCGAGACTCATGGTCGCCATATATTCCAGAGATGAAAACTCAAAACTACCTATTAATAATTTTTGGTATTTTAATTCAAATTTTTTTTTACAAAATAAACAAACAAGTCACTTTTTTTTTAACAATTGCATCAACAAATATACACGAGAATTAACGATAAATATCATTTACGGAAGTTCTTTATATGGATGTTGTTCGGACCATTCAAGTGCTCTTACAATATATTGTGGAATGACTGGAATATGATCACCAACTACTCTGAAACCATTTTCATCGGCGGTGTATTCGGAATGATAAGTTTTGTCTCCTTCTTTGTATTCCCAATAACCTTTTACAGTTTCGACTGATGTGTCTTTATCGATAACCTTGATTTCACCATCGGCTCCAATTTTAGTGCCATCATCTGCCACGTAGCTAGGATGGTATTTTATGTAAAAATTGAAAATTTGGAAAATTGTATTATATTACCTGTGATGGTAGCTGCCATCGGGTTCCAACGAGCTCTCTTGGCTGAGGATGGCAACTATGTGACTACCATCGGGTGCTGCCAATGTACTGGCGAAGTAAAGAGAAACGAGTAATAAGTATTTTAACATTTTGAAGTTTACTTGATTAAGGTACACGACTATGTCTTTATAATAA
The DNA here is from genome assembly GCA_963924605.1 of Malthinus seriepunctatus. NCBI lineage: Eukaryota > Metazoa > Arthropoda > Insecta > Coleoptera > Cantharidae > Malthinus > Malthinus seriepunctatus. Next base: position 16,333,593 of record OZ004600.1, read on the forward strand.
GCATTTGATCCTTTATATACTTCTTTAAAATTACTTTATGTAAAATAGATGATTGGACCGGTATTCTTTTTTGAGAGTCATTATTATTTTACAGTATATAAACAACATTTGTTTTGTGTCATCTTTAAAGTTCACAATTAATCACATTTTAATTTAATAATTAATAATTTAGATTTTTCATTTTATGAAAACTTTGTTGAGGTATTATTGCATAAAATTTATTTATAGAAAAATTAATATTAATAATCTATTTTAGAATGAATGAATAATAATTTTACCATTATTTACTTGCAATTTTTATTTTTAATTATTATTTTATGGTTAACATTACGTAATTGTTTTTCTTTCTACCGATTTTGTACAGTGTAAGGCACTTAATCATTATAAGTTTAATCAATACTCCGTTATAGAGTACTGAACAGCTTACTATCCACTTGATATCAACTCTGTAGGTATAAAATCCAGAAAGCAAGCAATGGGAGTTAACTGGATGGAGTTAACAGAGTTTTCCAAATTAAATCAAAAGCCAGTTAGAGACCATGCTGCAGGAACGTAAACGTAAACTAGAAATTCAACGTGAAATATCGGAAATCAACTCTCCATTTACAATCCATCATTTCTAGAAGCAAAAATTTAATTTGACTACTTTCTCATTGTTTTATCTCTACAGTATGCTCGTACACTTGAAAAGCAATTCCTACAGTATTTGGTGCTATAGTGCACCGGTACTAACCGGTACTTACCTCACATAACTGCTCCACAGCAGTAGTTGTAGATTATGATCATCTAGTCGTCTCTGTAGAAAGCCCACATATATTTGATACACTTATGATCAGGAAAAAGCGGAAGGTGATAAATTTCTTCATCTAATAATGTGTCTAAAACCATTTGAGCTCGGTACGGTCTTCCGTTGTTTTCAAGAACTATTAAATTATGCCCAGCAATGGCATAACTACGATTCATACAGTTGGCATACTGGGCTAAATTGTGCTGTCTAAAACTGCGATATACCCTGGGACGTCAAGTATCATTAAGCATTACTTAAACATTCATCACGAAACAGAATGTCATCCAGTCGTTTCTTACAGACGTAATCGTGCGTAATCCCAAGGAGCATCTCAAGAACCACTTTGCCCACTCCATAAAGCAAAGTCATCTAAATATCCTCTTTAACCTTAAACTATATAGCGCGGTTACCGGAGGGTTAATTCCCGGTCTATTTAAATTTTACCGTTTTACCCCTCAACGCTTGTCAACCGTGTTTTAACGCGTCTCATTATTATAATCGGATCACTTAGAAAGTCGAAAGTGAAATTTAAAAACAAATTATTTAAAGGAAAAAGAAGTAGCTTCAAACCTTGAATAAATTAATTTAGTATACCTACCTATAATTCATTATTATTATTAATCATTATTCATAGATTTTTAAGTACTTGTTTTTTAATAAAATGCGTTGAAAAAACTAGTAAACACGCTATTTACATTTTTAACTAATGCTATAAAACCACAAAAAGATTACTGTAAAAAATTAAATAATTTCAGAAGGCCTTGAAAAAAATAGTTTTCCAAAACAAAGAAATTTTTAGAAATACATTACAGCGAGTGCTATTTATCTAATCTCTCAAAGAATTGGCAACAAAATTTTTAGTTTTCGTTTAGCGTATAACAATGCTAGAATGAAAAATTCTTAAATATTCGAGGTTCTTGATACTTTTGGGGATGTGTAGGTACTCTAAATACCCAAATCAAACAGAAAAGAACCAAACTTACTACAATTAGGTATACAGAAAATAGTTAAAGAGCTTTAATACGTCTACAGAGTTAGATTAGGACTTGTCCATAGCAATCTTCTTTTCTCATCGGATAAACGTTTCGCCGTTTTGTTTTGAAAGAATTTGAAAAAATGTTGTTTTGTCTGCTGAATTATTGTTTTAGTACCTACTCTGGGATACAATTTAAGCAGGACAGCAGTAATATCTGTGACTGCCTTCAGCGCATTTTCTACACCAACAAGCTGGTTTCATAACAAAAATTGGAAAAACTCGACCCTACGGGTTTCGTGTTTCTAACATTTTCTCGATTTATTAAATACGCACTTACCGACCTAGTATCGCAATATGCTATTTTGCGCACTTGCAGGAATAAACTTTAGCACAATCAGTATAGAAAAATTGATAAAAAAATACCTACTTTTGAAGAGAATTAAATTCTCTTCCGTTGTCATAATTTAGTTTTAGTGTCAGATGTCTATGGTAAGCCATTTTACAGGAGAAAGTTTTTAGTGCAATTTCTTTAATATAGCGACAAGAAAGCTCACCTGATACTTGTATGAACTATGGGACACTAATGTTAATTAGGGCAATAAATTGGCTATTTTCGAACCAAACAATACATCCGCCCTGAACTGTCAAATTGAGGAGAGCTTTCATAAACATAACACCTCGCTGGCGAGGCCAGGGGAACTTAAGCGTGCTCATAAAGTGTGGACGCAGATCAGTGGGTTGGTGGGAAAATGAACTCCGGTAATTTTCAATAGTTTAATAACGGGACAACGGAGACCGTATGTCAGGAGCCGCAAACGGCCAGCTGTGATGGGGATCTTCTACCTCCTTCGGATTCTGACATCCTAGAATCTTGCCGTACAAGACCAGTCTATCATTGGGGCCGGTGGGTTTGAAACAGCTTCAAAAAGACGCATGCAGTATATCGTGGCAACTCACTAAGGGATAAACCTATCAGCTACTGCGAGACCATCTCCAATAGGGGTGATAGACTATAAATAGCTAAACCCAGTCTGTGGCCACACCCCTTTCCCAGCACCGCAATGTTAGCTGATTTCCGAAAGCTCTCTGGATCAGTAACGGTCGGGAACCGGCCCACTTGGGACCCGTGTCTCTACCACCAACCAAAATACTACCGACTCTTCACCTGAACCGGATATTAAACAGCAGTTAAGAAAGCCCTGGTGGTCTTGTGATTACTACCGCGTTAAGTTATGGTGAGATAGACTATTGAAAAACTTAAAATCCGAAACCACCGCTCCAACTGTTTATGACGGCAACCGGCGAAGCCGAACCACTTCCATATTGATCATCAGCACCAACTTTATTTTTGCTCAGAAGCCTAGAATCAGCTGCTGTATGAGATCTACAAGTAAACTTCTTCGCTCGAGATAAAACCTGAGTGCTTCAGAAGTTAGGTTAGGTTAGATAAGAGAGAGTATCCTCCCTAACCCTTTCACGTACCCGATGTGATACATTATTTTTAACAATTTAATGCAATTGAGATCTTGTTTCATCTAACGATAGGCCTACTGCAGGTGGAAACACTCACTCAGGCTTTTACTCCGGCTTGACATGGTCAGTAGGGTGGAGCGAATTTTGAATTATCTCTTTTTCAATAATTTCAATTTACGGTTGAATCAGTCACCTGAATTTCTGATCTCTGGTTGAGTACTCAATCGACACCTAAACCTAGGCTTGGTGCTTCTAATACTCAAATGACAGTCTAACCTTCAGTTGAGTTTGAACCTTTAGTCAACTGAACATTATAATCCTGACTTGAAGAGACAAGTCGTTGGAATCATGCAGCAAGAGACAAATGAACCATTGAATAGCACCACTTTTTAAATCCGTATTCGCCGAAGTTTTACTACAACCTACTTCTACTTTGACAAGTCTACTTTTTCCTCTAAGAACTATCGCCTTTTTGATGTTTAACGCCGATTCCAAGTTTAGTGTCACATGACCAACATACTCCGATTCAAGTTTGGATATCAAAACAATATGCTCTTCAGTCACCTCTAAAATAATTACCACCTTTCATGTTGTCTTATTTAATTGTCTCATCTTTTCTACCGTCAGAGTATAACCCCCTTAAGATGGCTTTACTCTCATTTTGAAACTTGGCTCTTGTTCTCTTGTTTGCTCTTCGTATTTTACTTCTATCAATTATTTTTAATATATCACCGAAAGAAACAATTTACAAATCTTACAAAACAGTTGAAGGTGTATTATTGCTGCTGATTTGTCAGAAACATAAGTTCTATCACACGCTTTCGCTAACTTCGATAGAGACATCCTCATTTGCCCAATAGATTTTCCAGATTGTGATGTCGAAGAAATTGGATTTTGGTAAGTAGATGCACCCCTTCTACATAAACAACATAGAAAAAAGCCAAATTATATTAGGTTGCATATCCTCCATTTATGTACTATTTTTTGAAACTTCGAAACTTCGGGGGAACCTCTAAAATTGGTCCAATCGAATTGCGCTTTACTATGTTGCTTGAGGCTAATACACACTAGCCGTTTTTTAAATTCCAAAAAATCAAAAATTCGTTCCACCCTAATGGGCAGGCTGCCATGAACAAATCAAACTGGAGCGTCTGTACATTGTTCAGGCAGCTTGCTCATGCAAACCTGCGTATGTAGAGGCTTATGCAGGTCAAAGTGTGCAGACAAGTTGACGTAAAAGCATGTGTAGTGTTTCTCCGCCTAGTGAGTTTTATTGTAGCAAGTAAAAGATTTAAAAATTCTGAAAGGTCTAGCTATCAACCAAATAATGAAATATCTAAAATCTCAAGTTATAAATTGGTAGAGAAATTAACTATTTCCTTATGCATGAAATTTTATTTATCTATTAAAAATAAAATAACATTTTATTTATAGAAAGGAAGTTTTTACAAAAAAAACAAATGCTTCGCTTAAAAAACTTAGTTTGACCATGACTTTCTTCTTTTTTCCTAAATTTTCAGCAATTGAAATTGCTGTCTCTAATAGGGATTTTTGGAACTACCAATTTTGCTGTAGTAGTTGACAATAATTTGAAGATTATGATTTTTTAATGTTGCTTTATTTATTAATTTTTTACACAACAAAATTCATGTACAATAATTATAATTCATAACCATTTCATAGCAAAATTTCAATAATAAATAAAATTTAACAAATTTTTATAAAAGACTTGATTTAATTTCCTTTCTGTTCTGGTTCGGGATGAGCTGCTATCCATTCTAATGCCTTGAGAATTGCTGGTGGCGATGGTGGTGGGGTTGGTAAATGTGCTCCAACAGGTTGGAAACCACCTTCGGCATCTGCTTTGTAAGTTAATTGAATGTCGTTTCCTTCGTTATCTTTATAAGAGACGGAGCCTTGAACGGCTATTGCATCTTCGTCGTCGGGACCCGTACCTTTTTGCAACGTTCCTTCTTCTTCTGTCTTAATTCCATTTGCAGTTTCAAAACTAGAAATTTGTAAAGATTTTAAAAATTTATCTCATAAAAATAAACGCGCTAATGTTTAATGTGTGTATATGTTTTACTTTAGTATTTACACATCTAATGGGCTAAAACAATCGAGTTTGGAGAAAGTTGAAAGGTTAAGATCGTGTTTGGTTGTTTTAGTTTTGTTTGAGAAATCTGTTAATGATATTATCACTACTGTTCATGTTTTTTTTGTACCAACGTTTTTAGTTTATTTATTTTTCCATTAATTGAGAAAATTAAATCCTTTTGATTGCAAAAAATTATTGACGATTTAAATAACCTTTCTTTAATTCTTAATTCACGCATTCTAGAGAATGGCAAGTTCAAAGCATTTGCTTCGATTTATTTAAAGAGCGTGCTCAAATTAGAGCAAAATAACCCGTGAGTGAGTATCATCACACCAGCTATTGGCTTAAAAATATTTAAAATTCTTTTGGTAACAGTTACAAAAAATTAATCTAAAGTAATAAAACAATAAATTATTACTCACCTATATTTGTAACTGCCATCAGGCTCCTGTTCACTTGACTGGCTAATTATTGCTATAGGTTCGCCACTTTGTTGTGGTGCTGCATTAACCAACATTAAACATCCTAAAGTTATAAATACTATCTGAAATTGAATTAAAATTCATTTGTATTAGTAAAATAAAATTTTAAAATAGTGGGTTGAATGGAAGAAAATGGTCTCTGGATTATGCGTAACTAAGATCTAAAAACTAATTTTCCCCCTTGTTGAAGCGAAAATGGGATTCTTTGTTTTTATTATCTCACTTTCATTTTAATATCTTATCAATATTATTTGTAAGGTGACAACTGAAGTAATCATTTCGAATATGTAAAAGGATGACGTTTTTGCCTCATAGGCCAAAATTGATTTAAAAATTATTTTAGGGTGTATTTGTATTTGTATAATTAACCGTAAAGCAATTCATTTTCCCAATAATCCCATTTTCGATCTCTTTTGAGATAGTCCAGTTTTGCACTCACAAGGCAATAAGCTTTTTATTTTATCATGGACCCCATTTTGAATATTTCTATTGTGGGGTAGATAAAAACAATTTTGGTTTCAAAAATATGGGCCTGATTCACTAACTAAATTCGATAGCTAGCGACACTGACGTCGTTAACTAGAGAATCCCTGAATCTAAAACATTGAAAATCTAGCAAATTTCAAAATTTTTAAATCTTGAAGGTACGGCATTAAAAGCAATTTGCTGGGAGCTTGGAGGGGTAGAGAATGGCGATCCGCTATTAGATATACTTAGACCGAGTATTTCAATCGACCAAAAAGTTGAATGTATCTGGGATCTGGGCACGTCCGAAAGTAATTGAAGAATTTTTCCTCTTGGTGAAGAAATTTATCGTGTAGTGTATAAAAGCATCATTTACGTATCTAACTCGTATCAAAGGATGGATCCAGAAACTTCGATTTTTGCTACGATTGCTACGATGATATATTGCCTTGTGTAAAAACGGCCTTGAACCGAAGTGTAGTGTTAAGTTGAGCTTTACTACAATTTTATGTATTTTTATAAGTTGAAGGTCAGCTTAAAGCTACACTTAAGTTTAAGGGTCGATTGAAATAATCGGTGTTAGAACAGATCTAGTTGTGTCGGATTAAGCTCTGGTTAAAAGTTTAAACCAAAAGATTTGCAGATTAAGTAGTTTCACAGTATATCGGTTTAAACTTTAAAGTATAATTTTAAAGCCGATCTCATAGTATCAGATTAAGCTCTGATGATTTAAGGTCTAAGCCAATATGTGTGAATACGTACTGTAATATCGAAAGATGATGTGAGCTAGCTTTCAAACCAAACCGAAGATTAATTGAGGGAGTTAGAAGCCAAGGGATCTAAGTAGAAAAATAACACTTCTGAGAAAATTGACTTTAAAGTTATCATTTTAATATAAATACATAGGATTTATATGGAAGGTATATTAGCCTTTTATTAAGAGCATGGTATTAAAATCTACTTGAATCTCTTTGCTATCGAGGAAAATGTTACATCTAGGAGCAGTTTCTGCACTTAATTCGATTTTCAAATTTTTCTACTTAGATCCCTTGGTTTCTAACCTCCTCAATTACGCTCGAGTTTAAACCAGTATTGTGAAACCGGATCTTAGGTTTGAAAGATTTGTATGCCCTTAATATGGGTATCACTAACATAATTTTTATTTTTTAACGTAAAAAATGTTTTCTAAGCATTTGTAATGTAAAAAATTTAATTTTTTTACAACTTTTCCTTTATAATTAGTTCGTTGCGTTTAATAATTAGCTTTTTTTACAAATTGAAGTTAATTTAAAAAAATATTTGATAATTGAACTACAAGTAATTGACAAGAGATGGCGCTCTTTCAAAAATCAGAATTTTCAGTTTTACGCTTTACGTTTGCAGAAAAAATTAAATGTTTTATACGGAGTCAAAGTAGTTTTGTGTGACTCGCCTGTATTGGCGGACTCGCTCGCTACGCTCACTCTTCAGCCTTGTCACACAAAACGTCACTTTGTCTCCTTATAAAACAAATAAATATTTCTTTACGACAATATATCAGTAGTAAAGGAAAATTGCTCTCTCTACAACTTCTTTTCTGAAGACTTTTACTGTAAAACGAAAGGGGCTGAGGTGTTAGAGGCAAAAGTTTGATGAAAAACGTCATTCGTAATGTTGACACACATTATAGTTAGGTAGAAAGAAATAACCTTGAGCTTGAAAATTGTTTTTCACCATAAAAAACGAAGATTTAGAAAAATAACAATTTTTTTTCTTGCAACATCTTTTCAACGCTTATAGCTATCGTCCCTTATCCCAGAAAGACAGAGTATTGTATAACCACTATTTAGAAGTCAACTTCTCATGTGGCACTAAATAAAAACTATATAATGTCCCCAGATGACCAAATATTGGTCATTTTCATTTTCACTCTCTGCATTTTAGGTTGTGACATGACTTCGTCTGCAGAGTAGAAAAAGTTTACTCGTTGAAGATTTTGGAACATGAAATCTAATTTTGATAATTTCTATAATTATGATGTAAGATGTAACATTATGTAAATTAGTAATTAATGAACATTTGATTGTTGCAAATGAAATACGGAAATAAAAACAAAAATAAAAGTCTCAAATAATTGACACTTTTAAAATTTAAAACCGAAAGGTAGGTACCTATTCACATTAATTTTATTGCTTGTTGTTGTATTGTAAATAAAAATTATAAATAAATTTTTATTGTTCATTGGCGCATAGAGTATTTCATCATTACTAACTGTATTTTTTTACAATTGCCTTGTATGAAAATATTTTCATGGCTTTGCTTTACAACATTAACAGTTACATCACTCATAACAACGGATCTTAGCTGAAAGCTCAATGACTTTTACTATTTTGTACACTTGGATAAAGTAATGTGAAAAAGAAAATTTAATTGTGCATTGCTTCGTGCCCTCTTGAGCCATAAAGGGCAATACGAAAAGTCTCTCTGTCTGTAGTAGCAAAATTCGCTTCAATGAAATCGATAGAGGGTAAGCCAAATTATGGGGCTTATTTTGGATGCGTTTCAGAAATTTTTGACCTACATTAAGTATATAAACTTGACTGTATATTATTGCATCAGGTTTTAGTTCAACGAAAATTAAAAAAATATTTTTTAAGGGCAACCTGTATTTTTTGAATATTTTGAAACCTCCTAAAATTAGCTAAGGGTCACTTGGCATATTAATTTAATTTTTTTTCTCTTTAATTTAAAAATATGGAGAAAAAAATATATTAATGTCTCCAAAAATAAATCATGGAATAAATCACTTTATTGTCTCATATATAGGGAATAATTTTGATTAATACAAACACGCTAATACTAAGGCCATATAAATTAATTAGTTAATGCTTTGTTTACAGTTGAAAATAATTACACCACGTCATAGGTTTTTCATTAGAATGTGGCGTATATGGTTAACAAAAATGTTTGGAAATTTTAACTAAAAATGATAAAATGACCATAAACAGTGCTCGAGTCTAAAAGTAAAGGATTATTTAAAAAAAATTATAACTTTGTTACATTAGCCCTCCGATAACTTTAGGGTACAAAAATTTAAAAAAGGGAAATTGGAAATACTTTAAAAAAATATAAAAACTTACCCTCATCCAATCCATTATAATTAATTTATGAACACAAATTTAACAAAAAAACTTTATACTTTCAAATAAGAAGATCATGTAAGAATTACTTGAAACACAAGATTTTATCTCTATTTATACCATCCATGCACAAATATACCATGATTACTTCCCCCGTACCCATCCAGTATATACTTATAGAAAATATTTTCTTACAACACTAGAAAAAAGAATTATTAGATGTCTCACACATGTAACAATACATGTAATTGTTTATAATAGTTTTTCATTATTTGTATGGGTGAATGGATTCGATGCTATTATTATGCACTTTAACAATATTTATTCTAAGATGCATCTTTATTGTTACTAGTAGTAGTATTTTATTAATGATCTTTACATTATGATAATAGTAAAAAAGGGCTGGGATGTGTTGAAATGGCTTGCACGTGTAGTTAATTAGCTATATTCTCTTTTAACTTTTAATTAAATGTTTTAAGGGTCGTGATTTTATTTTGTTTGGAAATATTTCGCTCTGCAAATCTTTAACACAAATCTCTACTATCAAGTCGATTGCTTATGCATTATAAATACATCATGAATTCATGAGGACCTTGTTGGATTACAAAAATAATCTTATTGGGAATCTAGGTATATCAAATTAGTAATTTTTTAAGTAAATTTTTACAGAGTGAAATGTTATTCAAGAAAGTCAAAGTTGATTTTCTCATTTTTATATCTTTTGCTTACTAAAATCGTTATTGTGAAGCTATTGAGAATTTGAAACTATAGAAAGTCAAAGTTGTGCGAATTTCATTCATTTTAACTGGGTTAGTCAAAATTTAAGTTTGAAAGCTGGGGTGCTGTTTAAAAGTGGGGAGCAGAATCGATGGGAGGTTAAGGAAGTAAAGCAATGAAGCAACCCTCCTGTTCTAAAATGAAATAAAAGACCAAGGAGTTTTTCAAAAAAAAGTACCTTGCGTGAGATGAGTGCGGAAGAAATTAATTAGAATGACTTAGAGAAGGTTACGCAGGGCTGGCCAAGGACAGATGAATAGGATGAGTCTAATTGAAATAGACATACTTATACGCAAACCAGGATACTATTGATACAACTAGGACAATATTGAGCTCTCAAGCAGCAAAAGGTCGTTGTCACAACATATTTTACTGCTGTTTTGATACCTCTCTTGAAATTTGGAGTTTTATTAAGCGATTAATTGATTTAGTAACCCTGTAGGAATCAATTGCTACTTTTCTTGCTGTATTTTAGGATTACACACATACACAGGGAGTTTAAGATATATGGATTTGCACTGCACATTTCTCAAAAAACTCATAGCCGAGCGAAAGTTCTTAAGGCGAAGGTCCCAAATATTAATTGGAATAAAATTCGCAGTTTCTTCGATAAATTTGCCATTAGAACTAAATAATTTCTGTCATGGAAAATCACATCCTGGCTATTGGGCTATTGCTAGAAAGTTTACCTAGGGCACAAGTTTCATCTCACACTATACTTGAAAGAATTAACTTGCTACTAAATAAAGAGCTTTGTCTTCAATACTCGACTGGAGTTCCAGTTTCACGAATGCCACTGTATGAATGCTAGGAATGCTAAAATAAAACCTTTGAAGATCGGGTCGCTTCCAGGACGGCCCCTAGTCACTAGTTTATTATATTTTATCGTTTGAGCAAATGAAGAGCTTTGTCTTCAATACTCGACTGGAGTTCCAGTTTCACGAATGCCACTGTATGAATGCTAGGAATGCTAAAATAAAACCTTTGAAGATCGGGTCGCTTCCAGGACGGCCCCTAGTCACTAGTTTATTATATTTTATCGTTTGAGCAAATGAAGAGCTTTGTCTTCAATACTCGACTGGAGTTCCAGTATCACGAATGCCACTGTATGACTGCTAGGAATGCTAAAATGAAATCTTTGAAGATTGGGTGACCTCCAGGATGTCCCTAGTCACCAGTTCATTAAATTTTGTCATTTGAGCAAATAAACAGCCTTGTCTTCAATACTCGGCTGGAGTTCCAGTAGGACGGCCCCTAGTCACTAGTTTATTATATTTTATCGTTTGAGCAAATGAAGAGCTTTGTCTTCAATACTCGACTGGAGTTCCAGTATCACGAATGCCACTGTATGAATGCTAGGAATGCTAAAATAAAACCTTTGAAGATCGGGTCGCTTCCAGGACGGCCCCTAGTCACTAGTTTATTATATTTTATCGTTTGAGCAAATGAAGAGCTTTGTCTTCAATACTCGACTGGAGTTCCAGTATCACGAATGCCACTGTATGAATGCTAGGAATGCTAAAATAAAACCTTTGAAGATCGGGTCGCTTCCAGGACGGCCCCTAGTCACTAGTTTATTATATTTTATCGTTTGAGCAAATGAAGAGCTTTGTCTTCAATACTCGACTGGAGTTCCAGTTTCACGAATGCCACTGTATGAATGCTAGGAATGCTAAAATAAAACCTTTGAAGATCGGGTCGCTTCCAGGACGGCCCCTAGTCACTAGTTTATTATATTTTATCGTTTGAGCAAATGAAGAGCTTTGTCTTCAATACTCGACTGGAGTTCCAGTATCACGAATGCCACTGTATGACTGCTAGGAATGCTAAAATGAAATCTTTGAAGATTGGGTGACCTCCAGGATGTCCCTAGTCACCAGTTCATTAAATTTTGTCATTTGAGCAAATAAACAGCCTTGTCTTCAATACTCGGCTGGAGTTCCAGTATCACGAATGCCACTGTATAAATGCTAGGAATGCTAAAACGAAACCTATGAAGATTGGGTGACCTCCAGGACGGTCCCTAGTCACCAGTTCATTATATTTTGTCGTTTTAGCAAATAAAGATCCTTGTCTTCAATACTCGGCTGGAGTTCCAGTTTAACGAATGCCACTGTATGAATGTTGTCTTCAATATTCGACTGGAGTTCCAGTATCACGAATGCCACTGTATGAATGCTAGGAATGCTAAAATGAAACCTATGAAGATTGGGTGACCTCCAGGACGGTCCCTAGTCACCAGTTCATTATATTTTGTCGTTTGAGCAAATAAAGAGCCTTGTCTTCAATACTCGACTGAAGTTCCAGTTTCACGAATACCACTGTATGAATGCTAAAATGAAACCTATGAGGATTGGGTGACCTCCAGGACGGTCCCTAGTCACCAGTTCATTATATTTTGTCGTTTGAGCAAATAAAGAGCCTTGTCTTCAATACTCGACTGAAGTTCCAGTTTCACGAATACCACTGTATGAATGCTAAAATGAAACCTATGAAGATTGGGTGACCTCCAGGACGGTCCCTAGTCACCAGTTCATTATATTTTGATGTTTGAGCAAATAAAGAGCCTTGTCTTCAATACTCGGCTGGAGTTCCAGTTTCACGAACGCCACTGTATGAATGTTGTCTTAAATACTCGACTGGAGTCCCAGTTTCACGAATGCCACTGTATGAATGCTAGGAATGCTAAAATAAAACCTTTGAAGATCGGGTCGCTTCCAGAGGACGGCCCCTAGTCACTAGTTTATTATATTTTGTCGTTTGAGCAAATGAAGAGCTGTGTCTTCAATACTCGACTGGAGTCCCAGTATCACCAATGCTAGGAATGCTAAAATGAAACCTTTGAAGATCGGATGGTCTCCAGGACAGCCCCTAGTCACCAGTCCATTATATTTTGTCCTTTGAGCATATAAAGAGCCTTGTCTTCAATACTCGGCTGGAGTCCCAGTTTCACGAATGCCACTGTATGAATGCTAGGAATGCTAAAATGAAACCTTTTAAGATTGGATGACCTCCAGGACGGTCCCTAGTCACCATTTCATTATATTTTGTTGTTTGAGCAAATGAAAAGCTTTGTCTTCAATACTCGACTTCAGTCCCAGTATCACCAATGCTAGGAATGCTAAAATGAAACCTTTGAAGATCGGGTGGTCTCCAGGACAACCCCTAGTCACCAGTCCATTGTATTTTGTCGTTTTAGCAAATAAAGAGCCTTGTCTACAATACTCGGCTGGAGTCCCAGTTTCACGAATGCCAGTGTATGAATGCTAGGAATGCTAAAATGAAACCTTTGAAGATTGAATGACCTCCAGGACGGTCCCTAGTCACCATTTCATTATATTTTTTAGTTTGAGCAAATGAAGAGCTTTGTCTTTAGTACTCGAAGTGCATTAAAAAAACTCTATAGGTTTAACAACCTATAATAAAAAACAAATGGTGATAAGGAATGCGCAGTAAGGTTCAAAGGAGACAGCGAGATAGACAAAAAAAGATAGAGTGACAGTGTGGGGAGTAGTATAAAAAGAGGTATATAGAGGGGGGTTAAGAGGGAGTTAGAGAGAAGTAAAGTGATAGAGGCGATCATTTGTAATGCCATGTGTCATTTAATCTGTCATTATATCTGTCATTTTATCTGTTAACATATCTATCATTTCAACTGTTATCCTATCTGTCATTCAATATGTCATTGAACATTTTTGTTCAATTATTATAATTCTTGTTTCTGAATTTCTACGTATAATCTTGTTTAAAGAATAATTATTATAGGAATACTCTGCAAGTCTGCATATTGACCTACTGTTATTCTCAGTATTTGTAGAAACCTAATAAAATTCCACCAGTAATTAAAAGTTTCTCCCTTTGAACTGTTGAAATTTAATTAAACCGCAAGCGCTGTTAGCAAGTGTGGCCTTTTTGAACACACTAAGGCGGCTGTCAGACAGACGTTTTTCAGCGACCGTCATACCGTCAGACCAACCAAAATTTTAGACACATGGTTTTGAATATTATTAGGTGGATGTCAGACAGACAGTCAATTGTCAGCGATTGGCCTTACTGACTATTACCGAATTATAAATGACTGTCGATGCTGTGTGGCTAACGATATTAAAAACCACGTCTTTAAAATTTTGGTCGGTCTATGACGGTCGCTGAAAAACGTCTGTATGACAGCCGCCATACACTTCTCATAAAGTAGGTAGTATTCGCTTTCTTTTTAGCTTTCTGTGAACACAAAAAGCAATAGTTAATCTACATAAGATAGTCCTTTCTATTCGAATATTAACAATCTTGGGCAGATCTTCTGAAAATCCAGTTCTCCAGACTCCAAATTTTTGTTCTAAGGTTTCTCTGTTGACTTTTGATAACATTATTCTGTAATAATCGAGACCTTATGCGATCCCCGAATATGTGTGGGTAGCTGTACAAGAAGCTGTATTCCTTCTTGGTAGGACTAGGTCTAATATTTTCATTCGTAGCCTCATTGCACGAAGTGATGTGTAAAGATCTACTTAATACCCATCAACACTCAGTACAACACAGGTCAGTGTCAGCTTCAGCTCAGATATTACCAGTGCTGGTAAGCTACTTACCATTTACTCTTCCCTTACCAATTATTGCTAAAAGGTTGTTGAAGAGGGAAGAGAGTAAGTATCTTAACGTATCGCTACAGGACCCCGGAACGGCTTTGGCATCCTGTAACTATTAGCGATACGCTAGCTAACGGTAAGCTACTTACTCTTTACCCTTCTACCAATTTTTAAGAGTTTCTGTTAGAGGAGTAGAGAGGAAGTGGAGAGTAATTTTATCAGAGCTGTGTTGGCAACCTTAATCTTTGCAAAAGTTGCTGTTGAGAAGGTGAAAGTGGCTGAAATTATTATTTACGACACTACAGTTAGTTAATTGGTTAAAGGTCTCTAAAGCTCTTTCAATTCTGCAGATAATCAAAAATCATCATCATACAGCACCTAGAGTAATGATGATATTTGAAATAATGTCAGTTCAGATAATCGACTTTTCATTACCTGTTGTATGGTACAATTATTATTTAATAAATCCTCAGCTAACCTAACAATTATCTTAATTCAAATACGGATATTTAATTATTGTTGAATTTATTATATGCGCGAACAACTAAATTAGTTTCATAATTGTATCTCTCAATTAAATAATCAATTACTGTAAAATGAGTACGTGAGTATTTGAAACATGAATTAATTTACAATCATTATCTTTTTGATGTTTTTCCATTTAATTTCTATAATCTGAGATACCAACTACCTCATAAGGATAATTAAATGTTTTATGTTATTTCAAAAGTTACTCATCTTATGAAATAACAACAAATAGTACAACAATTTGATTTAACCTAAAAAATGCCACTTTTTTACTAAAAATTGTAAATCTATAATTAAGATAATTGTATTGATATTTTTAATTGTAGAGGTACGATTTGTTTTGTGTGAATATTTTAAAATTAAGTAATATATTATTATGATACTGTAAATTTGAACTTTAAATTTTTTTTTGAAAAAGCAAGGATTTTTTTTCACTAATTATACAAAATGGCAATCGAGGTTATATTTATAAACAATTAATTTAATATTATTTCTCAATATAATTATAAATGTACGTGTTGATGGATTTCACACATTCAAGTCTAATTATTTAATACACCTATTAGATCCATTAACACTCTTTAAGACTTGTTTAATTGTTGGTCAAATTTATTTGATCATTTCTCTAGACAGCTGCACGAACTAATTTAAGTTAAGAGAAAGACTTGATTGCTTAGGCGAAAAATTAATATTTTGAAAAGGAAATAAGGATTAAGTTGACCACGGACGACTTGCTTATTATCAAAAATTCGAAAGGATCGAAACAATTATCCATGTAAAAGAGGTATTTTTAGTCCCTTCTGATTGAAGCTAAAACTCACAAAAAGATGTGCTCGTTTTTCAAAAATCTTACTTGTTCATTGATAATCCATGCAGCAACTTAATTTTCTTTAGAAAAACGAGAAAATGGTTTTGGGAGTTTTAGCATCGATATTAAACCAAGCCAGCATCGTTTTTCCAATAATTTTTTTTAATCCTTCTAAAATTTCATTTAAAAACATCACGACTCTCTACAGGGTGTAAGTTAAAATCACCGACAAACGAAAACTGGAGATTCTGTGATCCAAAATAAGATAAAATTTCTAATAAAATTTTTTCCGAAAACACACCCTTAAAAAAATACAGGGCATTTAAAAAAATTATTTTTAACGGTTTTTTCAATATTTGTCTAAAACTAGAAAAGATATTCAGCTAAAATTTGGTGCACTCTAATATCTAATCCAATGCAATTATTCATGCGAGTTTGAGTTCACTGGCGCAATCCAGTGGCGTAGAATTATTTAATGCGATAAGGTACTTAAAGAATAAAGACGTACGCCGCTGGATTTTTTGAAAAATTCTTATTTTTATAATTCCTCATTTGGTTTTGAAAAGAAAATTATAATTTGTAATTGTTTGATTAGGCACTTCATTTTCG
Source organism: Malthinus seriepunctatus (assembly GCA_963924605.1). Taxonomy (NCBI): domain Eukaryota; kingdom Metazoa; phylum Arthropoda; class Insecta; order Coleoptera; family Cantharidae; genus Malthinus; species Malthinus seriepunctatus. The sequence goes on from OZ004600.1 coordinate 16,350,301, forward strand.
AGATAATTGCAATTTAATCTGACTAAAATATCAAAATTACGAATGTTGAATTTATATTAATACAAATATCTCAGAAATGGAGCGCCTAATCAATTAATTTCAAAATATTATTTTGATTTCAAATTCAAATGGTAAATTATAAAAAACATCATTTTTTTCGTAAATCCAGGGGTGGATTTTTTTATTTTTCACTTCACATGCCATAAAATTATACCGTACGCTAATGGATTTTTTTGACAAAATAATCGGTTTTCTAATTTTCCATTTGGTTTTTAGAAGAAAATAATTCTTTGTAATTTTCCGATTAAGCAGTCCGTTTTCGAGATATTTGGACTTAATTTGCCAAACATGTCAAAATGATTAACGTAGAGATTTATGTTACTACAGATATCTCAGAAATGGAGTGCCTAATCGAAAAATTTCAAATTATTATTTTCTTTTCAAAACAAAATGGGGAATTAGAAAAATAAGAATTTTTCAAAAAATCCAGCGGCGTACGTCCTTATTCTTTGGGTACCTTATCGCATTCAATAATTCTACGCCACTGGATTGCGCCAGTGAACTCAAACTCTCATGAATAATTGCATTGGATTAGATATTAGAGTGTACCAAATTTTAGCTGAATATCTTTTTTAGTTTTAGACAAATATTGAAAAAACCGTTAAAAATAATTTTTTTAAATGCCCTGTATTTTTTTAAGGGGACGTTTTCGGAAAAAATTTTATAAGAAATTTTATCTTATTTTAAATCACAGAATCTCCAGTTTTCGTTTGTCGGTGATTTTAACTTACACCCTGTATACATTTAAAAATTAATATCTTTGAAACTGTCAGTTTAACCCTCCATTCAACGGGTGAAGCCTGTGAGTGCAAGCAAAAGTGAAAATTGTCTGTAACTTAAAAAAAGAAATACTTTTTACTGTAATATTCTCTCTACCTTCTTAACTTGTAATAACTCATATCATCAGCATTTGCTTTTCAAATTTTTTCAAAAAATGAATCCTCTAGGACACAGTTTGTTGTGACAGGCTTCACGCGTCGGTTCGTGTAACTTTGTGATAACCGATTATTTTTGTTATAAAGCATTATTTAAGCGCAAAATTTATCTGCAGACTATAAAAAATAATTGGTTTTAAGTTTCAATGCTTGTTTGTAAATTTTTTGTTTAGGTGACAAGTGCAACATAAGCAAAAATTCTTATTATTTTTCCAGTTTTGTAAGGCTTGGTTATGTATTTAGTACATTGAAGCCTGCTATTTCAATGAAGTTTAGGGTCTTGCAGTTTGTGTTCAGAATTTTATAATTTAATTTTTTTGTAAGTTTCTGCTTATTTGATCAATATACTAAATATTTATTGTGATAATTAACTTTATTTTCATTCAATGTCCATAAAAAACAGTTTTCAATAAAAAATGTCAAAAAAGGATAAAAAATTTAAAATTAAAAAATAATAACTAACAAAAGGACCTACGCTTTAATTCTTCTGTAAAATAATGAAGAATAAGGTATATTTTCAATTTAAAAAATTTCAGTGCAATTCTTGCACCCTTACTATTTTTTAGCTATAGATATAAAGTGAGCGTAACAGGCTTCACTCGTTGGCTCGTGTGATTCTAGACCCACCCGTTGAATGGAGGGTTAAAGGGCAAAAATATGCATATTGCTAGAAAAGAAAGAAACTATGGGGTTACAATTTTAAAAAAACCTTCGTCACGGCTCGAAGATGGTAAGGAGTAGAAAAATTAAAATCATCGGAAAATGGTGAAGAATAAAAATATATTTCCATTATTCCCGTTTATAGGGACACACTGTATGATTTCTTATTTCTTTATGGGTTTTTTTAGATGTGCATTTTGAAAACTTTTTGTAAAAATTCCCTTATTCATTCTCATTATAAATGTTGAATTTCTTTTAGTCGAAATCCTATTTTTAGCACATTTTTGAAACCAGAAAAAAATTCTATTTCAGAAAATACCAAAAAATGCCTCTTACGCTATTTTTTAAACATTGTCAAAAAATTGGAACGATTACGCTATTTATCTCCTCCAAATTTCATTCCATTTGCTCAATTCGTTTAGAAATTATTAAGGCCGTTCCACACTTTCAGATCTCTGTATAATAAAGCATTTTGACTAACGGTCGGTATTATGATGGACAATTAATTGCTGCTTTAGTTAAATGGCCTAAGTAAAATTATTATATTGTGCCTTTTAAATGTTGTATTTGGTTGACTTTGGCACTGGAAGTTTCGTAAAATAATTTATTAGAAATACACGCTTCTCACATTTAGTGGGAAAGAAATAAAATACTGTCTGAGTATACACTACAGCTAGGTCTAATTTAACTCTGAACCATAATTCGCCTTAACGTGGTAGTCGAGATATTAAAACGAACATCCACTTCATGAATTGAAACCAGATCATACAAACTCCCCGGGAGACCGAGTAGAGTGACACTTTCTGTTTTTTGGGGAAAATTCAGACTTTTCTGGGGACTTTTATTTAGAGTATGATATAACCTGCCACTAAGTTTTTCCAACGTTTCTGGGATGCCTAGAGGTGCTAAGTACTGGACTGGCCCGGCGGGCTACCACAGGAATTTCCCGATGACCTGTGATGTGACACTGAAAAAAAATTATTGCAAAAATTTAAATAAAGTAACATCAGATTTTCCGGTACCTACTAATTTTTATCCCAGTCCAGCTCTGGGGGTGTTTCTTTAATTCATGTTAGGCATTCTAGAAACTCTAAATTTGGTACCAGGGTATATCACACCCGAATTTACCCAAAACACCACTGGGAGATCAAATTAACGGGAAATCAAACACCGCCGGAGCTATTCGAGAAATTTATCTGTCCTGGTAGATATAAATTTCAAGCTGTTTATAGATATAAAAGTCGCGTTCTCTTAGGGGGATTTCGGGGCAGTTATACTTTTCTAGAGGTCTTTGGGGTGTGATCTACCCTGATACGAAGTTTAAAGTTCCTAGGACCCCTATTTTAGAAATATAAATTCATGCGTGAGTTTTTCTTGTAGAACTGAATTTGAGGACAGGTTCGGTAAGAAAGTATTCCAAACTTATTAATTGAATCGGTTCTGAAAACATTTGTACATCAGCCTTCTAACCATGTCAGAGCCTACTATGCGTTGGCTTTGCAATATTTGTTTTTATATCACCTAAACATAGCTTACATAGCATAGCCTAAACATAACTTACCACAAGGTAGTCCCTTTTAGAAAAATGATTAACTTTCTAGATATTTAGAAAAAAACTTTGAAAATGCAATTTCTTTAAATGCCTTTAACTTCTTTATTAATAAAAAAAATGTTAGATAGGGTACTTTTAATAATTAATTAAAAGTAAATTCATACCCATTTCTAAATAAAATTTTCTTTAATTTAGATTTTCTTGTTTCAGGAAACATCGAGCTTTGGTCATGCAGCTTCAACTACTATCTTTAAAGGTAAGTCCTCATTTTGAGGCTTTAATTTTTTTATAGGGTGTTGTTCGTTCAAAGAAAGCTATAGTTTCCGATAGATTTATGGTCATTTGACCATTTGACCCAATCACCTGAATAAATGTTGCTCCCATTTGATTTATTAACAGATCAACAAATTAGGTAACCCCTAAGCCGTTGCTTAGCGTTAGTGCAAATGGCAATTATTCTTATTTTTCTTGGGAAAACTCTTACGTACTCGTTTTAAAACTTTTAAATATTAAAAATCTCGATGTAGCCAAAACAAATTTTATTTATTGCTACCTACCTATCACAGTACCCATACTCACTGCAATACGTGGCCACGGTGTCAAGTCTAGGTAATTTTAATCAATATAACTTCATCGCTGAATTCAACCATTTTTTAAATTTATTGTAGTGATGTTTTCTACCATCTTTGAAAATTTGTTCTCCTCTTTAATTAACGCCTTATAGGTATAACTTCTCCAGCTAAAGGAGGAAGATCATGGACCCAGAAAACATTGAGTTTACTCTCCGGGGTAGTTGGTCTTCGAAGAGGCAGAGTTGGCTGGCTTTTGACAAAATTTATCGGTTTTTAATAACCGACATGACTTAAAACGCAGACTTGAACATTGACAAATTAATGCGTACTACCATTCGTGACGTACAGGTTCTGCACTACAGCTCTAACAATACAGAGCGCTGAAAACCCTTTTCGGATTTATCCGAGAGCCATGGAACAGGCGATTTGAGACATAAAATCTGGGGCATAGAATGACGAATGAAAGAGAAGTGAAATATAAGATGTACCTACAAAAGTAGATATCTAGAGGCCAAAGAAGTAGAAAACATACAGATGAAGGAGAAGCTTTGTATAGCTTTGAAATTTGACAAATAATAAGAAGGCTTTACAGCTATCCGAAAATTCACAAATGAAGAGTAAAACTAGTAGCTGTAAACTTGAAGGTTATAGTGGTTTTCCAAAAGCTATTACAAACGTCTTTTATAATTTAATTGGCTATCAATTGTTTAAATGCTCTCTATTATTATTCTTTATAGCTTTTAAATAACACCAAGAGAATGCTCGTTAATCTTATTATTTTTATCTTCTTTCGATTTAATACTGGCTGTATTTATTTACATGGATAAATAATAGAAATACAGGACATCTGATGACATTGGCATTTTAAAACCGTGACTGCTTGCTAGAACGATAATCATTCAAATTGTAATTCTTATTTTATACTTGCTTAGCATCCTAATTACATACTTATCAGAAATACCTTAATAGGTATTACAGTCCTTAAAAAAAATAAATTAAAAAAAATAACGCGAATTTTTGCTAATTAATTAAAATTTTTCTGTTTTTAGTCAAGTTAAAGTGCACGTTAATTCCAAGTGTTGATTAATCGAATGTCCATTTTCGTGCTGTTTTACTCGAAAACGTTAACACGTGTTTACTCGATTTTAATTACTCTTCATTTGTAATTAAAATGGTTCAAATATGTAATTAGCAATTAACTAGGTAATTTGTATGTGAAATGGTTAAATTTACTTCGAGAATCTTCTAACTTAAAGTTTCTGTTTGTGGTACTAATGAAAAGTCCTTTGTTACGTTAAGAGGGTGTTAAATTTAGGTAAAACTAGCTTTGATACGTGCGAAAAAGTCTTGTTATGGCCACATCGGTGTCTGATAAAAAGTTTGATTTTCAATCGATATAAAGATACTTCTTTTCAAATGACCTTCTCAATACCTGTTGTATTAGCGAGGATGAGATGTATAGTTGTTTGTCACATTTTAGGATAGTCACATACGTGTGTACGTAATCTGTCAAAGGTCATCGAAGTAGATGTTATATAACATATAAGGTACAACACACATTACTTTATTCGATGTTATAAAAATAAATTGTTTATTTTATTCGTCATTAATTTGCTCAAAGAGATTGTTGATACTCTCAACTTATATTTTTTTTATTAAATAAAAAAGAATTTTGTCACCTATAGAGAAATAACTCGAAATGACTATAAAATAATTGATTTAGAATTCAATAAAGAGCTTGATTACATTTTTTTGTTATGATTGATGAATTAATTGGCATTTACAATTATTAACGGTCTTGTTAATTTATTTAAACAACTTTAAATGTCTCTTGAACGATGTCATCTTCGTTAATAATAAAGAAATCATGTAAAACTGATTAATTGATTTAATTAGTTTTGAATAATTATTATTATTTTAAATGGTAGCTACTTCTAATGCTGTATAATTAAGAGGAAAAGTAGTACTCGTCGAAGTGGACGTAGAAAGGATATGAAAATAAGGAGCTTCATCACAGAACTAGCACATACTAATCGTTATTATTACAAATATTTTATTGGAACAATAAAATTTTATTATTACAGACAGCAAATAATTATATTGTAGACAAGAGCTTAATTCCAGAGCCACAGCAGCGGACACAATAATTAACAGACCCTGTTTCTAATAGTAAACACAGCATCTTATTTGTTCCTATTGTGTCTGCTATGGCCTGATCATAAAGACAGGCAGCAAATATGTGCTAAAGCCACGTATTGGAGAGCACAATCGGAACGACTACAACAGCTCCGGCTTGATCATTTTCATATCTATTTGTGCGATTTCTGATTTTTTATGATACCTTTTTCCAGTGGCGTAACAAGAACTCCGGGGGCCCGTGTGCAAAGTTAATGGTGGGGGCCTCTATTTATTAATAGTTTTTGGATAGTAGTAAATTCTGAAATTGAAATTAAGGTCAGGAAGCTGCCCATTAGAAATAAATGGTGTTCCGATACATTTTGATTCTCTGAGATCTTTAAAAACAGTGGATCTAGGCATGTTTTTGAGCTTCATGGTTCATGGTTCACCCCCTTGGGCTAAAAGTACGCTTGCGGGGGAAGTCTCGGGGGTTTACACCCCAAAGCGCCGCAGGTCCAAATTTTTTGTCATTTCAAGGTCAACGTGTTTTAACGTTGTTAATTTCTATCGCCCCTTAGATTTTGGCGTCTTGAGCTTTAGTCGGTTTAGCCATTTGGGTACAACGGCAGTTAAAATTGATTTAAAAAAACTAAATTTGGTAGAAGGTGACAAAGGTCGGGGGGGCCTCATGGACGGGGGCCGTGTGCCTTGCACTCACCGCACCCCGGTATTTACGCCCCTGCCTTTTTCAGAATCTACACTTTCACTTAAGGGGGTAAGCTCCGCTAGTAATTTTAATGGGTTCGGCCACCTTAAATTCCGCCGTAATTTGTCACTGTTTTAAAAAAAACTTTTTTGCAAACTAAAGTGCAAGATGAAAATTATTAATATTTAGTTTTTTAAATATGAAATGAAAATTGACGAAAATTGCTTACAAGTGTCATGCTTGTGAAGCGTATCATCAGGTAAAAGAATGAAAAAACCTTTGTCGCGCACTACAACCATGTTTATATTTTACATTTTTGTAAAAAAATCGTCAAAAAGTTTTCATACTTTTTCAGAATTTCAGTTTAGCTAGCCCGTATTTCGGATAATTTTGGTATAAAATTGGCTATCATTCGAGGACAGCTTACTGTTTTTCCAAAAAGGCAGTCGCAGGGACATTAACACTTTTCAGACGTTTCAAATTTTTTGTTTTCGTCCATTTCGTTCGTCAATGAAGAATGATCTACTAAAGCGGGACTTTCAACCTTAAGATCGCTTCAAGTTAGGAGGCTATCCTTCTCGCCTACTCGTTAACTCTTTCGTTTCCATTATTTCCTCGATAACCTTTCACCCAACAGAGTTTGTATTCCAGCACCAGTCTAGAGGTTACTGTGGGATTGTTTAGAGCTGCAAGCAGCTGCTGTCTGTCAATTTCTATTAGCTATTTTGTATTTCTGTCTATTTTCGGATAGCCTTCTAGCAGATTTAGTGGTTCTGCTTGGAAAACCGAGGTGTGTATATGCGTACGCAATGCTAAGCTTATTCCAAAATTGAGCTCAGGTTTTTTTGTTTTTTCGAGTTAATCTCTTCCGCTTTATTTTTAGTCCCGTTAAGCTTTCCTCATACTCTGTCCCTACTACTTGTTAAAAGATCCTTCTTTTAGCATTGTAAAAAGAAGATATCAAAACTCTGTTTGTAGACTTAGTTGTAGGTTTGTAGGTCTTTAAAAAAATACTTTGGTCAAGGTATTGAAGCAATAGATACAATTTTTAGATATATGTATATCTAAAACCGTTTTTGTAATACATATATATTATGTATTACAAAAACGCTTTTAAAGGCAATTAAGATGGGACTAGATAGACCTAGGATAGGTCTATATCTGGATAGACTTAGGATTATCCGGGTAAAGTTAGTTTTACCCACTACCAATGGATGAAGATGGATGAAGTGCAAAATAATACGTCCTTTGGACTATACTCGGCTAAACTGCGCCCTATGTCGCGCTCAGTTTTTGGATTTTTTTAGCAGTGGACTGTATATGATTTTTTATATTTTTGGAGCCTTTACCACTTTACTAAATATTTTTTACTTGTTAAAGGAAAGACGGTTTTTACTTGACTCGTTTTATTTTTCTCACAGTTTCGACCAGGTAAACAATATTATACCCTTTCTCAGGGTTGAAAACCAATACAAACTTGTAAATTCGGAAAATCGGATTTTACCGTTATACAAACAAATACAATATTAAAAGGATCAGCACCTGTACAACATCTTGCTTTGAACAATTATAATACGAAGTACAAATTCCTAAAAAGAAATTCTTCGGTCGTACCGACACCCTACTCAATGCCACTTGGGTAAAGATGGGTTTGTTACACTGTAAATAAAATTATTTACAGTTTTAATAAAAAATCTGTAATAAATGTTTTTCTACAAAAGTCAAAAGTAAAAACAATGTCCTTAATAGCTTCACTATCGTTTTTCATTTTACAAAAACCGTCAACAATTTATTGTCATTAGAATATTTCTGAAATCACCTCTTCCTCTTTGTTGATTACACTCAAACTTATATAATAATACATTTACATAAAAGCAATACAAAAATGTAACAAAAGGAGTGAAAGATAGTAGGTAGTGATATAATCAATGATGGGTATTGGTCAGATGGGCAGTAAATCAAATTTAAGAGTGGACTAAATATAACAAAAGAAAAGGTGCAATAAAATAATATGATATAAAGGCTGGTCTTCAAACACAGGCTTGCCTTCCGGTTTGCCTGTGCAGGCGGCCTGCAGAGTCACCTGAACGCTGTCTAGACCGCCTGCACAGGCCAAACTGAAGAGTGTGAACATCGTTCAGGCAAACCGGAAGGCAAGGTGTGTGAAGACGAGCCTTAAGTCAATTTAATGCGGCGATTCTAAGCAAATCTGTAAGTAAAACCGTAAAATCGTAACGTAGTTGCTTAGGATACGGCCATTAACAAGTCTACTGGAGAGTTGTTACAGTTGCTACGAGAACACGTTACGAGCCTTAAGTCAATTTAAGAGAAGTAAAGTGTTAAAAACATTATTTCATTTTGTTACAGCGTAGTCAAAAATGGTGCAACAACTATCATTACCCAAGTGACATTCGGTAGAGCGCGGTTTACATGGGTAAAGTCCGAAACTTGTATTATTTCTATCAAATTTTGAACTTTATGCGTTGGTCGTTGGCAAAACTAATTTTACACGGGTAATCTTAGGTTTATCCTCTCTCCTAACTTTACCCGTAACATATCCATTATTAACATTGTTTCTTAATAGCAAACAATTTATTAATTTTGCAACATTCTATATATTATGAAATAGAAATTTTAGTTGAATTAAAAACAAAAATGTTGAAAAATATATTAAAAGTGTCGGTTTTGTCGATTTTACGAACACGTTATCACCTTTCGTTTAAAATAGATAATACTTCACTTGCTAATATATCGCTCTTTTACAAAATTAAATTTAGTATGAGTTTGTATTATGCCTGAATCAATTGCGGATTACGTGAGTGACTATGGGACCGTATTTCAAGCCTATATGTTGTGCGGTTTTGGTCTTTTGTTCAACTATTCAAAAGGACATCATATTTCATCCATCCAGTCTAGAATAGGTTAGTGTTTTCATTTATAATTTTGCTTGCTTTTCGTTTATGCGGTCGTATCTTTTTTTATCTATTGCGGGCCATTCACGTTCGCACTTGCCTTGAGGCAGACCTGCAGGCCAACAGTGTGCGCGCAAATGTGTAGTGATACTCCACCACACACGTTTTAGGTAAATACGAAAGTATAATTTCAAGGGCAAGTGCGGACAAGTGCGGGCAAGTGCGAACGTGAATGGCTCGCATATGAGAGGTAGAAATTTGTTCTGAAATAAAATTTTACGATGAGTAACATAGTCTCATACACCATACTTTAATTTAGACAAATCTGTCGCTTATCGGTGGTGTCTTCGATTAGAATTACTTCCAATGCTTTGATGGGTACCTATTCTAGTATGTACAGTCAGCCTCACAATTATTGGCCACCCTGGCTATACGACAGGGTGGTTATTAGCCAACAACGGCAAAGGGACAGAAGGGGAGGTTGTTGATACTACTTGTTGGCAAAATAAAGTTACCCCTCAATTAAGGTAGGAGGTTTCATGAAGGTTGCATCCACAATTTGTGCTAGAATTATAGCAGGGTGGCCAATAATTGTGAGACTGACTGTACAGAGGAAGTCAGATATTGGTTATCATCATTTTAACACTTTAAAATAAAAAAATAAAGTTGAGAGGTTGAGTAATTTGGTAGGTTTTGAAATTGGACTGTACGATAATATAGAAAGAAAATCAAAAAATATGATGAAAATGATACAATCCTTTTGACTATTGATTCAGTTAAGTTCACTCGAGAATGAGAATATTGGTTTCTTTAGAACAGGAACTAAATATTTATCAATTATTTAATAAATTATTGCCTACTATTATCCCTACCTAGACTCAAAAGCCATACTTTAAAACAAGAGTAGAAAATTATGCTTTCTACGAAGGTAGTGGAGGAAATTTTGTTGATAAGTTGGAAAAAGAGAGTACTGGAAGAAAGACTTTCCTTCTAATTTTTTTAATTTTTATTCTTAAAATTATTGTCGATATTAGTTCAATGAATATACAGAATAAAAAAAAAAGCAAAATTAACGGTCCTAATTTTTTAAGAACACTGGGAAACGTAAAAACGGTAAAGATTCGGTTAAAATCTATTAAAATTTTATTGGAGTGGTTCCAATTAAGTCTAGACATGCGGTAGGGCTCAAATTCTTTCTAAAATTTTAGAGCAGTAGTCCCACGAGATGTCAAATTTTAAAGAACACTGATCTAGAGCGGGGCTAAAACAATCCTAACAAACCTTATATTTTTTTCAAAATTAAAAAAAAAAGTTATTTCAGGCCCGATTGCACCAACTCCGTTAAATTCTAGAGTTTACTAAACTCAACTTGTAGTTAAGCTTAGTGTGCATTATGTGTATTTAAACCAAGTAACCAAGCTCAATTACCAGTGCAATGGAAAAATTTGGCACTCAACAAATTTAGGTGTTTGTAGATGTGTTTATAGATATTGACTTTTGATATAGACTTGCTTAAAAAATAAAAATTTGCATTGTATCTTAAAAACGAGGATCTAAAAAAACATTGTTCAGGGGGTGTTGAGTATTTTTTTTTCTTACGTTACAAAACGGTTATCTCTGCCACAGACTACTAATAAAGAGTATTACTACTCTGTGTAGAGACACAGATTTGTCTTTGTTTTTTATTTGTTAGCAGAGGCTAACAGAGTATGTGATTTCTGAAAATAGAACGTAGATTTGACCATTTGTGATTCGTTATAGAAACGTCAAGGCTTCATTATTCTCCTTTTGAGTAAAAAGTGAATTCATCTCATGTGAAAACGTATGCAACTTTTTATACAGCGAAGCTATGTAAACATTTGCAAGTAGTGAGTACGTTATGTATTTATTTATGTTATACCTGTAATAGTTGTTATTCTAATATTTTTGTATTAGTACTCAACTTGTGCCTATGTATGTCATCTATCTTTAGAGTTTAGAACTTAAAAGCGGAATCTTTTTAAGTAAAAGTTTAAATCTTTAATAAGTGTGAGGCATTTTATTAATAAATTTTTTAAAAGAAGGAAACAATAAAATTCGTGCTCTTCACACATATTTTCAACATCATTGAGATACAATACACTAATCAGAAGCTAGAGCCTTGAGAGGCACAATGACTTAAAAAATTCTGGTAATTTTTAAATTTCGATTACTTTTTATAAATTAATTATGATAGCTATGAGAAATATTTTTAACGATTTCAAAAAAGAATTTTCTGGTCTATAATTTTCATTAGAAGTATCATTAGCGTCAAAGTACTCCTTAAGGAGCTAGAGCCTCGAGAGACACAATGAGTTGTAGAATTTAATATAATTTTTCAACTTTGATTAGATAATTGTTATAAATTAATTATGATAGCTACGATACGACAAATATTTTTATTGATTTCGATAGAGAATTTTCTGCTCTATAATTATTATTAGAGGTATAATTAGCGCCAGACTACTCCTTACGGAGCTAGAGCTTCGAGAAGTACAGTGATTTGTAGAATTTGACTTATTATAATTTTTCAAGTTGGATTAATTGTTATAAATTAATTATAGCAGCTAAGACAAATACTTTTATGTGTTTCAATAGAGAATTTTCTGGTATTTTCATGTTGAAAATTTATCTTTGAAAGAGCTTTTATACCTGATCAGCTGATCACAAAAATGCAATTCGCAGCTCGCCTAACGCTTTTTGGATAACATAAAGTGGCGACTTTGTACAGAGGTGATAATTTAGCATTTAAAATTTTCAGTCGGTTGCTAAAGCGTAGGAGAATGGGGTAATTATTTCTTTTTGAGTGTTACGTCATTTGCCCCATTTACCTCAGGAAATATTTTTATCAAGCTCGGCTAAAGAACGAATATGACATTAATATTATGCATACAAAAATAATTTTTTACTAAATAAATAAGTATGTACATTCCATTTAGTTTTCAGATACAAAATTGCATTATGAGAGTTATTTAAAAACTAAACCGTTTCAAAATTTCCAAAAATATCAGTTTGAACAAGAAACATTTCAAATTCAGAAACGCGTGAAGATCAATCGTTGCTGACTATATTTTTCTAAAATTAATTTAGCTAAATAAAGATCAAAATAAGAAAATCTTAAATTAAAATTTGATAAACAGTTATTCAAAAAAATTCGTTGCAGAGTTGTTAAGGTCATTTAAAGTTTTCCTATCGATTTCAAATAGTCTAACGCTTTCAAGATGGCTATTGGAGTAGGTGGAGGTGTCGGTAGATGATTTCCAACTGGAACAAATCCATTTTCATCGGCCGTATATCCAGTGTAAATAACAACGTTATCTGGTCCAGTGTACTGATAAAATCCTTTAGCTTTCATTCCTTCATTCGTTGTTCCTTTATTATGTACCTTTCCAGATTCTTGTGCTGTTATGCCATTTTCAGTTTCGTATCTGTAACAAATTTATTATAAAAGCACGCTTTTAATTTGACAACAAAGTCTTACTCCCAATGATAACCATCAGACGCAACATCGCCATCTTGTCTTATAATTCTCCATTTTCCATTACCATAATTTGACTGGTCATACTTATTGCTCAACGAATTAGCTTGTTGTAAATTATAATTGAGTCTTTTTGGCAAACCAATTTGAGACGATGCCGAAGGACTGTTACCAAAAACATTCTCACCATTTGAATTATCAAACGAGGAATCTTTAGCGTAACTTTCGTCATAACTTGATCTTTGTTTATTAATCGAAGATTCAAACCCTAACAAATTTGTTGCTCCAAAAGAATCTAAAATGAATTTATTTTAATTCAAAATTTTACATTTTTGAAGTTAATTACTGTCGAACGACGTTCTCTTTTTATTAAAAGTGCGATCGTTTGTGTTTTCTTTGTAAAATTGATTTTGATCTCCGCTGTAACGTCCGCTTAAGTCTCCACTGTAAAGTCCTGAACCATCTGGAGAATATTCACCACTGTGATCTGGCACATATTTACCACTATCGTCGTGGACGTATTGACCACTATCATCTGCAACGTACTGTCCTGAATCGTCATCTCCTTGATCTAGAGAGTTATACTGTCGTTGTAGAGCTGACGCAGCAGCAAAAATGGTCAATACTATAAACTAAATAAATTTCAATTAGGAAAAGGGATATTAAAACAAATGTTAAAAGATAAAATCAGATTGATTACAATACAATGGAATTTGCATATTAATGACCTCGACCTCTTAAGTAATGCAATGCTTGAAAGTAATAATGAAGATCTCAACTTTTCGTTAAAAAATGTTTACTTCCTTTGTTGAAATTAATTTATTTTCAAAAAATATTTTTGTAAATTTCGTATGAGTAATACACTTTTATAAGGAAATGCCCAATTTGATTTTATTTTCTAAATTCAATCAACCCACTAATTGACCTATAATAAGGTTAAATATGTGAAAGATTAATATTTTACTTTTTTGAATTCTAAAGGTTATAATACATGTACTTTATGTGAATTACATTGATGTGTGGTATACCCTTCCTTATAATATAATAAAGCAATTAATTTTATTGTAAAAATCATCAATCAATCAAATATTTTAATTAAAGGCCATTTAATACAAGTTATAAGGGCAAACATTCAAAAAGTAACTCTTTTTGTATTTTAATAAATTTTGAAAAAGTCAAAAATCAAATTAACTGTTATTTACCAATGTTAAAAAATAGCATTTATAGTAGCGCCTTCCCACACCCTCACCGAAACTATTTAAAATTATCTATATTATAATTATTGTTATTATACAGTATACACTCCCATCACCTAGAAAATATTTCGAGTTCACTTACCACCACCTCCATGGTAAACTTACGAAGCGTTTCGTTGAAAATTCACAACTGTGTCATCTTCAAAGATGTTCTTCATTTATACTTTCTTCGGGGTGTGAGATAGGGATGAGGTGTGTCCGCCCATACAATGTCAAATTGCCCAACATTTACTTTAAAAAACAGATCAGTAAATTTAGTTCGATACGGTCGTTACCATTTCGAAGCATCACTTTCGCACGATGTGTATCCTTGCTACTGTTTTACAAAGATTTTGATGGATGTGTTGGGAAATTTGGAAAGGTTTATTATTTTGATTTAAACGCAAAGCAAAAAGCACTCACCCCAATCACCAATGCGTAGGATCTTTAGCTGCAACACATTATTTTATTACACTTAATTCCCAAATCCAGGTATTTATCTAACAATCTAACGGGTCTTGACGCCTGAATCTGCTTTGATACCTACTCTTTCCGTTCTGAACCGTTCCGTATGTTATTCATGTTTAGGCTTTACAACTTGAGCAGTGAAATATTTCACCACTGCGTGCTCCACTTTTCTGATGAGAGATTCTGCCAAATACGTTTAGCACAGTCAAAGATGAAAACTTTATGCTATAACTTTTCATAGATATTTACTCTGGAAAATAAAAAGTTAGGTTAGTTGGGGCTGGGGGGATAGAAAATTGAAACTATTAAACTATATTTCCAATTTCCTCTTTATAATTTTTCACACCTTTCTTGAAAAATATAAGAGTTTTCTGAAAATCGAATCAGTTCTAAATTCAAATCTTTTGCGAAAGAGGTTGTATAATTAAAAAAAATTGGAATTAGACTGTTGTACCTGTAGATCGCGCTCTGGATGAAGTCATTACGTAAATATTTTATAGCATTGCGGTGGTTGTAAATTATCTTTCTAATGCCTCTAATAAAAAATATTTGTTGGTAGTATAAAATTAAATTGTTTATAATGCCAGCTTAGTTTTACAATTATTATTAATCAAATTTGCTTCCTCTTTTTTTAATCTCTTTAACATTTTAATTATTTGTGCGCTTTGAGAAGATGATAGATATTAAAGATCAAAAGATGACTTGTAAAATAATTTAAATGAATCCCATCAAAAGCAAAATTCAAAAGGTCGCGGAATGAAGAACTGAAATTAAAACGATCGGTTTGATCCAAGAAGATGCGATGAGAGAGATACGGAGAAAATAATAGGGAAATTATATCGTCAAACCACTCTAACCTCTAAGTCCATACCATTTTTTTAAATTAATCTCTTAAATTTAGTTTGGTAAAATACAAATTTAGTTTTTGGAATGATTAATAATTCTCTCTTTACATGGATATTTTCCTTAACATATAGACGTACATAGGTCGTCGTTTTATAGTCGCGTTCTATTTTAAAGATCAAATGTTTTTATTGTAAATCTTAAGGAAATATGTAAACAAGTGCCTTTTATAATAAATGTGGGTATAAAACTATGTGATATTTCGCACAAATCTTGAAATTTATTAATAGTAACTTCATTTCATAAGATGTCCATTTTGTGTAGGCGCTCTTACATTAAAACCTAATAGTAATAAATTTTAAATTTTATGTTTCTTGAAGAAAGTGTAAATAAAGTGTGAAGACACTTAAATATCGGCTTCTTAAAGCCTATCATAGTATTTATACAAGAGGTGTTCAAAATAAGAGATGTGGGTCTGCAAACGAGCCGTTCTAAAATAATTCAAATTTTGTGTGTAAATGTAGCTTATAATAAGTTACTTTCTTCCATTCATTTATTTTTGCTTTAATTTGTCAGACATAAGATGTTAAAAATGCATCCCTTCCATGGTTCCATATCGATGCCGAATATGCATCCTCCTAAGAAAAATATTTCATGCTCAAAAATCGATATGTGGCTTCTTCCATACGCTGGTACACTTAGTTTTAAATTTTCAACTCATTCTGTATATAAAATTACACTTCAGACCTTTAAGTTTACACGAAGATATAAATTCAATCTGTTTAAATCGATAGATTTATTTAGCTTGTTATACATCCAAACTGCATAGACTTAAATTATATAAAAAGTTTCCGTAAACTTGGGCATTTTGGGACGATATCAAAATCTTTTAATTTAGAATTTAACACTGATAGCTTTCTAACACAATAGCACGCAAAACAAAAGAGGTCAGATGGTGAAAATAACTGACTTAATCATAATTGATTATCGTACCCCAAGTTATAATTTGACACTTCAGGACTTCACTAAAATGAAGATAGTCTCTTATTTGATGGATTTAATAATTACGCTTGAAAACTTTAATTGAGGGTCATTGTTCACATAATAATAATTAAGAAAATTTTTTAAACAGTTACGTTAGCCTATTGGTGTCATAAAATAGGAAGGAATTTATAAAAACGTGATTTTACGTGCTATTGCCCTATGTATCGGTAAGTCATTCGGTATATCACGCTTCTGACGCCAACTTATAAGGCGAACCAGCTGATTATGTGCTCTGCTACTGTCCAAATGTAACGTCCATTATAGGACTCAACGTGGCTATCATAAGTGTAACTACTTCCATCAGGATTCTAGACATAATCATATTCCTCCAGGATTCTGAAGATAATCCTACAGGTAGCGTGGTCACAGAAGGCTTGGAGATTCTACAATGAACTTCATTGTTGATCAGATAAATATCGGACTACTGATGGCAACTGAAAAGACGAGACAGCTGATTCATTAAGTGAGCAGGTATTAAGATAGTTCAACAGAACGGAAATGAAATGCGCTCGATAAAATAGCGACCGTTTCGCACAAGTTCCCAAAGCAGGCGTAAGTCACCGAACGATTTGGTAGCTGCTCCACAACTGTTACGTCCGATGAACGCATCCAATGTTTGGGCATATTTTTCTACAGCTTTCCCACTTTCTCTTCTGCGCATATAAGGTCGCCTACATTTAGCAATTGCTTTACCACGTTCTATCAACCTTACAAGGTTTTTGGCTTTAGCCAAAACCCAAGCTTCAAGTTCACTACGATATCCTGTCTCTATTAGGCCTGCTAAATAAACAAACAGTTGAAGGGTACAGGGAAGTCACAAGGAACGTCTAAATTTTCGGAAAATATGTTTGCTTGTAAAATGCGATTCATCTCTGTTGATGTGTTGATATGCTTTCCACGAAGTTCTTTCTTCAAATTTAGAAATAGGTAATAATCACTTTTACTGCCGAGTCTGAACTGTATAGGCTGGATGAACAATTTCTTCGGAACTGCATAACGTCGTGGCACTCATCGCAATTTGTGCCTTGTGAACAGAACAGGTGCCATCACTTTTCCAGTAGATAGTGCAACTTCAAATTTCTTTGGTGCTGAACCACCATTTAAATGCTACTGCATAACTCCCGCTTCGGTTCAGATCATACAAATAAACACACGTTTCATCTTCTGAGACAATCAACTGGAATTTTTAAAAAATTCGAAATTTTAAAAATTCCCACACTATCACTTAAACCGCTGGCCCTAAAATCATGAAATTTGGAAAGCATATTTCTTTCACGACTATGGCATCTATTAAGAAGAGATTTTTCGAAATTTAACTCCTGAAAGGATATACAGAGGGTTGAAATTTTTTACAGTATTCTTTAACTATCTCAAACTGTTGGTTCTAAAAACAAAAAATTTTCAGAGTATATTCCTTTGATGATATGGGCAAACAATAGGAAGAGATTTTTCGAAGTGCAACTCTTAAAGAGATATACAGGGTAGGGTTTGCAATCCCGGGATCCCGCCCGATTATTCAATCTCGAAATCCATGGATTTTTTTAAGGGCTTTCCAATGATGTATCACAAGTAGGGGGTTGCCATTTAAGATTTTCTAATTGAGGTGGCTGGAGCTTAGGAGGTAAGTGAAGGTGCATCACTTACTACGTTATTAGATTTCCCCCTCCGTACTACCTAAACGGTTTCGGGCGAGTTTTGATATCTTTTTTAGTTTCAGAGATATAGCCACTGGCTCCTTTTTAAATTGGAGCTCTGTATAATTATCTCATTAAAGGCTGCGCCACATACACAGGCTTATCTTCTGGTTTGGCTTATGCAGGCCAAACCTGCACAGACTATCCGGAACTATTACTTTGCGTCCACACCTACAGACTTTTACTCCGGCCAGGCCTGTGTAGGCGAATTTTAAAGCAACGCTTGAAGTGTGACCTAACTCTTTTAAAGTCCCCTTAGGGAGCCTAAATGATGCCCATACGCTCCTATTTGGTCTGTGCAGGCCAACTCAAAGTCCGCGCAGGCCTCCTGAACGGTGTCGTTTGGTAAACGGTGTTATTTGGTACATGTACTATAAACTGATTAACTAAGCTGAAAATTTTTCATTTTGAAAATTTGTGCAGGTATCTACTGATGCGCATTATTATCGACCTCAATTGAGGGGGGGGGGGTTATTGGATACTGAGGAAATCTATTTCATTATGTTCCTGAACTGAACTTATCTCTGACGAGAATTCTCATTATGTCGTCTCTGAATAATATATCAATTTGCACATTCAGTTCGGAAACGGTTTTTATTATTTTGAGAAGCGATACAACTTTACCGTGTGTCTCTGACCAAAGAGGATAGATTATATTCAAAACGTGTAAATTTATTTTTTTAAAATCAACTCAATTAAGCCTCTGTGTCTTCAAATTTTTGATGGCGTCAGAAGCGGAAAACGAATTGTCTTTCTCTTGACATCATCAACAGTACTTTTTAGGTTAAAATGGCGAGCATAAATCTGCAATAAACTCGAATACAATGTTAAATCTCTATATGTACACCTCTGGTCTGAGATACACGGTATATATTTTTGCAAAATATGTAAACATAGTTTTAACTTTTTATTGAGCAATTATTTTTATAAAGCATAAAAGTTTAATGATTTGCCATAAATTCACACGATGGATCAAAAGAGTAGCTGTCGCAGTGTAATGTTATACGAGCTTTATATGGGCTTCTGCATGTTTCCTATAGTAAAAAAATATATTTATCATCCTAGGAACCCATATGTATAGCGTTTGAAAGTATCGTGTAGCAGTATTTCTCTCTTGGAGTAAGTAAATTCTCTCTTGGAGTATATTTTCATCAATAACTTACTTAAATACACTTTCTTGAACATCGTGCATTTCTGCAACTACTTAGTACCTTCTACTAACTGTTTTATAGTGGTACTAATGAAAATAATAGTAAATAAGAAACAATAAATTGTAAAACTTAATATACACTTCAAAGTTTCTGCTAATCACATTTACTGATCTCATGTCAAGATCACAACGATCTTTATGATCTTTTAATACAAAAGCCATTCGATGTACGATGTCCTTGAAATCAAAATAATACAACATAAAATTTGACCGCACTAATATAATGAACAATGACTCGATAATCTCTTTCAAGTACCTACATTATTGTGCTTTACCATTATCATACGGTAATATACTTGACCGTTTCGCAATTTTCCGGAAATATCAACATTCTAATTCATCATAAATTTAAAAACAAAACGTCGAATGCTATTTTTAACATTTATTCAAACATCAAACAGTAGGTCACGATTTTTTATTTAAATAACAAAAGTCGGAAATAAATAATTTATTAAATTGTTGGGTTGAATTATGCCTTTCCAACTGACTTTAAGTAGGCCAATCCTCTTGCGATTAAGGGTGGAATTGTTGGAATGTGGTCCCCTTGTGGTATAAATCCATTTTCATCTGATGAGTACGTAACGGTATATTTGACACCATCAGGGCCTACATAATAATATAAACCTTTTGCACCACGCACATTACTACCTTCTTGCTTTGGACTAATTACACTTTGCTCTTCTTTGTACATGCAATTTTCAGTCTCGAACCTGTAATTACGTTGTAAAATTGCTATAATACAAGAAACTGGATTACTTACAAATAATAATATTCTTGCTTCTCTAATTCGCCATCTTGTTTGATAATTTTTTGATTTGTTGGGCTGCTGTAACTGCAAATGTCGTCGTGTCGACGTGCGTTTCCTTCGAGTTTACCTTGAGCTGGTTGTACTTTGGCAGGACCACCAACTCCTATTCCTCCAGCATCAACAACTCCTATTCCACCAGTTGAAGGTCTATTACCTGAAGCTCCTGTTCCTCCAGTTGAAGGTCTATTACCTGATGCTCCTGTTCCTCCGGTTGAAGGTCTATTACCTGACGCTCCTGTTCCTGCACCTACAAATTTTTTAACTTACTATTTGCAACGCGAATCATTTTGTGATTGACGTACCTTTGTTTTTATCACCTTTATATGGATCTACTGGAAATTTGTCTTTTTCCCCTTTATATTTATCCTTATCCCCAGAGTACGGATCCCCTTTGTAAGGATCGTTAGTCCCTTTATATTTATCGTTGTCAAATTTATCTTGGTACCCTTTATACTTGTCATTATCGCCAACGTATTTATCACCGGGAGAATGATCCTTTGAACCTTTGTATTTTTCAAAATCTCCTCCTTGATGAGCGTAATCTCCTCCACCTACCCCTAAGTGTTTGTATTTGTTATCGGTGTGATGGTATGAACCTGAGCCGTCCGGTACGTATTGACCGCTGTTATCGACGTATCTACCAGAATTGTCGCCTCTGTATCTCCCACTGCCGCCGCCGCTGGGGTGATACTGTCCTTCATTGGCACGATATCGAGCTTCGTTATTAGAACTATTGTATCTGCGAATTGGTCTAGCAGTGTTTACAGTGGGTAGATTAAAATTAAACTTGAAAGGTTTATTTGTAGTGGGCTTTGAAAAAGGCCCACTTATTTGGCACGTCGCAAGTGCAAGTACTGATATCGTAAATATTATCTGAAAAAAATTCAAAATTCTTAATTTAAATATTCGCTACATTTTTGTTATAATTATTCAGAAGGGCGGAAATTTATCATTTAATCAGACTAATTTTTCTTTTAATTATTAATTTAAAAATTAAGAAAAAATTTAAAACTTACCAGTGTCTTCATCGTTCTGTTAAAAGATCAAATTTAAATGATCACACCGTTAATTTGTGGCATTTATATAAAATTAAAAACTTCGTGAATCTCATTATTTCTTTTATAATATTTAAACTATTTTACATCTAATTTGAAAAATGGTTTTCAATGACTTACACCTTTCTTATTTTTTGCAGTAGTAGTCAAAAGGTAAATATCCGTATAACCTTGTGGTAGTGCTCAACTTTTATAATTTGCTCTTTTGAGTAGCTCCCCAGGAGTAAAGGCACTACAATCTTGGCATTTTATCACTTCCAGACACCTAAAACGTTGTTTGGTTTGGCAAAAATGGCTCACCTAGCGCTTAAGCTAAGCTCTTGAACCGATTGTTGTACAAATTAAATCTTTTAAGGTTATTTTCTCAAGATTATCTTTAGCTGGAATTTTATTTTGCTCTTAACGTTTAAACTGTAAAAGGGATTAAGGGTTGTTTACTGATATACGAGAACTTGAAATTTTGAAGATGGCCACCGACTTCTCTGCTGACTTTTAACTATTAATTAACTACAGCAACAGTTGGATATTGCTCAGTACTAGCAGTGGCAACTCTAGTAAGGTGAAAAGACGTAGTACAGTCAGTCCCACAATTATTGGCCATGCTGGCTATACGCCAGGGTGGTTATTAGTCAACAACGACAAAAGGACAGAAGGGGAGGTTGTTGATTTTTACTACTTGTTAGCAAAATGAAGTTATTGGGTGGCCATTAATTGTGAGGCTGACTAATTATGCCCTGCTAAAACGTGTTTTGAAACGCGATCGAGTGGACTATTGCTGAAAATTACAAATAAATACTAGAAGACAAGAAGTCTTTTTGCTGTAATTGTTCTTGATAGGCAAAATCATTAAATTTAGATTATTAATTACAGAACAATATTTAGGAGTAAGGGCTGGAGTTATTTTTGAGCATTACTCTAAAATTAACTTGTTTGAGAACTTCTGCAATTTTAAACAATATAAAACAACTTCTATATCTGGTTTTGAATTTGATGAGAATATTTTAATAAAAATGGACTTGTAAAATCACATTTTTGAAGAAATCATTTTTTTGATACCTGTTCAAGGTGCAAATTTATTGAATAAATAATTAGGTAAGACGACACGGATTTCCATTAATCTTAATAATTTATATTGGGGTATTTCATCCTAATTTATAGATTTGACAAAATTGCCATTCATTAAAGACCTCTGTATAAACATAATTGGAATTTAAAAATTAATAATAAACAACAACAAACTGCAATTTTTCATGGTCATAAAAATTGATTTTTTTTTCATGAATGGTTTCGTGTAACTAATTATTGAGTTTTTTAATCAAGTCTTCACGTTTTTCCCAAATGAACATTTCCACTTGAGTATATTGTTCTAGAGGTTAACTTTTTTGTAAAATCGAAATGAAATCTAGATAATGCTCAAGTTCAATTCATAAAAAATATACAAATGTCATCATTGATCGTTTTGCAAAATAATTATTGTGAAGAAATGTCAACAGGTGATATTTCAAAGTTCACAAGTTTTAAAAAAGAATTCAATTAATTGTTTACAAGAGCTAATTATAAACTAATCGATACACACCTCTTTTTTGAAACTGTATAAGATTACTAGACAGACGAAGCTGCGTAAGCTTTAAAATTTATTACTTGAAGATTTGAAAAGAATTTTGACAAGCTTTTTCCGAATTTTCACTTTAGAACAATTATTAAATTATTAGCATAAAAGAGTTCACCTCTCGTCTATATTTTTCATTGAAATTGTAATTTTTGGGCTCTGGGGCTTCTCAAATCCAGCACACACACTCTCTCTCTCTCTCTCTCTCTAAAGATAACTACAGCAAAAATAATTCCTGTTTAAAAGGCATATTAAAATTATTTTGTTACACACAAAATCCCCCCTGTTTCGGTTCTCGAAGTAATTTTCTCCAATTCTTAACACAAACTCCCTGAAATACCTTCTTGGTCCATGGATCAACCCTTACTCAAATATCAGGGTTTACGTCTTTTTAGAAAGTAATTTTCATAATTTTATGATAAATTGCATAATCTAACGATCTATCGTAGAATTAAAATTCCATATAAAAGGGCCAGTATTATAAAGCCTAGTGATCCGAAGGTTAGCTCAACCTCCGCTTGAAATGGCTTGAAATTATAAATAAACGTCAATTTCACTATTTTTTTCTAATTATACTCGTATGTCGAACTACTAAAATGACAGCTCAACTTAAGTTGAGTTTCAACCGCAGGGTGAGTTTCAACCTTCGTTTATAATACTGGCCTCTAAAAAATTGTTATATTTTATCTCTTGCTCATGGGGATCTCTGGAAATAAATTAGAAGCTGCAGCTCTTTGTGGAAAGTGGAAAGACATGGCCATCCGACCAGATAATGTTAGTACATTTTTTAAACAATAATAGACATCTGGCTGAAGGAAAATGTCTCTCCACCATGGAGCGCATTTAGGCGATAGAAAAATTGAGTTCTCATGTCATGGCACTCCCTACCTATACCCTAAAACAGACATAGATAGAGAATGAGTAATCAGTCAGCTGTTGGCAACTGTGTTCTTTCGTCTGAATCGCCCATTGATCAATGATCATGGCCACAGTATGGACCATTAGTCCATTACGGTAGCAAGGTTTGCTCTCAGATAATGTTTATGACTGTCTCTAGTCTATTTACCCTTTCTAGTGTGTTTTTTTTTCATTAATTTAAATAATAAATTAGGTTAACACTTAGAGTACCGGCCGAGTCCATCGGACCCGAATCGCACTTTAAATTCAGTGTTTCTCATTCAAATTTGAAAATTTTGAGTTGCTATTTTGTGACTTTTTCTAACTTCTTTTTTTGAATAACAATTTTTAATTTTTTCCATTTAATCAACTTTCTTTCTTATGTAATAAAAAAAGCAGCGCCCGCGTACCAGCCGGGTCCAACAGGCCCGTACATACAAACACATTATATTTTATGGAATTACCGTTATTTTTTTCTGTATTTTTGACGAATCCGTGTATTTAGCGGCTGCTGAATCGATCTGTGACCATCCTGAATTCGTTTGAGCACCCCTTAGGGGCAAAACTCTTATTTTTCTCCTTGGCGTTGTAAAATGATATTGCCCTTTTGTTTAATGAAATGAAATTTGGTAGATAGTTTACTGAAACTATATTGTGTACGATGCGACAAAAAAAATACTGATAAACAATGCTTTACTAGCGTGTTTTTAAAATTTTTAAAAGATCCTTTTTTAACAGCAATACAGAGACAAAAATGGCGATTTTAAGCCCATGGAGTTGCTCAGATGGATTCCAAATGGTCACAGATCGATTCGGCACCCTTAAAATGTAGGGTAACGGCTAACAATACTTCTCACGACGAAATGTGGCCAATATCCGCCAATATAATCTTTTCATAAGAAAGGTTTTGAAAAAAGGGGGGTGTAATACAGGGCCCCTAAAATATTTCTTTGGTCTTATCGGACCAAATAAAAAAAATCTTATGGTTTCAGTAAACTATTATGTACTAAGTTTCATTCCATTTTTATTAACAAAAAATGAACGTAGCCGAGGTATTCGCCGTCTATAGCCTGCATTAAAGGGGGTGTACCTGTACAGTTAGTAGTCCTCATAGAATTTTTTTTATTCTTATTGGACAAAATTACTCTATATCGTTCCAGTAAACTATGTGCCGAGTTTCATTCCATTAACCGACGAATTTATTTACGTATTGGTAGGTCATTCAACACCCGGTATAAACAAAATAGCTGGGTGTATAAAAGCGACAATCATAAAAAACAATTTTTAAATCAAAATACACTTATAGTTATTGCTTTTAATTTACACACGGGTCCGCCGGACCCGGCTGGTATTTCTCGCATACTTTTCTTCTTGGTACTCTAAGTGTTAATTAAGAAATTTTGTTATCAAAAACTGATAGAGATCTTGCAATCTCCCTCTCACTAAAAAATGACAATTTCATAATATTTCTATACTTTATTCGACTTTATTACAAAAATTAGTATGTAATAGGTAAAGTGATAAAATTGATAACAAAAGTATTAGTTGTTTATAATTTTCCTACAGATTTCAAATAATTCAATCCTCTTAAAATTAGGGGAGGCATAGCTGGAATATGTTCACCTTGTGGCAGAAAACCATTTTCATCGGACGTATAAGTCACCACATATTTCACATTATCAGGTCCTACGTAGTGATAATAACCTTTAGCTCTCAAAATTTCATCCTTAGTTCCTTCATTATCGATCACTGCTTGTTCTTCTTTATACATGCAATTCTCGGTTTCGAATCTAAAATTTAATGATAAATAATGAATGAGATAGTAAAAAAAGTCCATTAAGTTAATTATCTGTCATTTTGTTAATTGAAATACATTTTTAACGCTTTTTTAAAAATAGTTGTTCTTCAAAAGAATTTTAATAAAAAGATTATATTTATTATTACATGTATCTATTAGCATATTTTAAAAATTTAAATCAAATTAATTCGTTGTTGACGTGAACAATATAGTTTAGTTGTTTATTATTATTCTAAATAATTATGCAGTTCGTATTAAATATTTATATTTTGGACTATCCTTAAAATGACTTGGTTCTTAGTCAAATAAAAATTTTCTGCATATTTTCAAAATAATGGTTGGCAGCGTTAAGAAAACGCCGAGTGGATATGCAACCAACCATACGGCCACTGTTAATTTTTTTTCGTTTTTCACAATGATTAAAGAATGAAGAAACATAACGACATAAGAAAGTAGGAAACTTACCATCATAATTAGAAAGAAATATTGAGAGAAAAAGTATTAATTTCAATTTAATTTTAAAAACTACGTACAGATATTCATAATTCTCTTTGCCTCCTAAGTCACTTTTTTCTTTGATAATTTTAAAATTTCCAGGACTGTTATTATTGCACTTGTCAGAACCTTGATATTTTTGTCCCGACGCTCCGCCTAAACCACCATCACTTCCACCTGTGTTTCGGTTTCCCAAATTAGCAGATCCAAGATTTCCACTACCTGATCCACGATTTCCACTACTTGATCCAAGATTTCCACTACCTAATCCAAGATTTCCACTACCTACTAAATAACGAAAACTTTTTTTATTATTAATTTATTTTTAATTGGTTCTCTACGGTACCTTTTCCGTTGCCACGGTCGCCGTCACCTTTGTAAGGATTGTTGTCGCCTTTATATTTATCCCCAATATATTTATCCTTATCCCCAACATATGGATTATTGTCTCCTCGATACTTATCACCAGTATACGTATCTTTACTTCCCACATAGTTACCTCCTCCTACATCCACATGTTTATATTTGTTATCATCATGAACATATCTTCCTGCACCATCGGGTACATATTGACCACTATTATCGACGTATCTTCCCGAATTATCACCTCGATACCTCCCATCGTTGTTAGGATTGTATCTACCATCGTTGTTAGGATTGTATCTTCCATCACTGTTTGAGTTGTATCGACCAGCAGTGTTGTAACGATTTTGATATGGTCTAGCAGTGCTTGGTCGATTAAATAGAGAACTGAACGTAAATGGAGTTTGTGGAGTAGGGCGTAATTGGCATAAACCAATTGTTGCTATCGCAAATAAAAGAATCTAAAAAATGTTTGCTCATGTATTTCCAACTTATTAAGACATTGCTTTTACTTATTTTATGTCATAAACGGTCCGAAAACCTAGGGGTTGGGGCCTTTAAACTCAGAAAAATCAAGGTTTATTATAAAAATTACAAACTCAGCCATCCTTAGATTGCAAGAGTCACAATTTGGTGGGAATCAAAGACACATTTACGGCTATCCCCTCACCGATGGGGACGGGAGGGGATTTTGAACCAATCCTTGTCTCCGAATTTTTTGAGAGGTTTTCATTGGCACAAAAATCGAAATGACCGAATCGACTCTAAAATTGAGATTCGGGTACTTATGCGGGTGCTCATAAACACCCCCATTTTATTTTCAAAAAATTTCTAAAAAAGACCGCACAGCAGGCATAAGAAAATTCCGAAAAATCGTGCTCTAATTTTGAAAAGCTGTAAAACAAGAACTATGAACAAAGTTCATTTGTTCATTCAATTTTCGTCTTTATGTGGTAAATGTCTGACTATTTCGCTATCGTATCACACAAAATTTGTAACCATCCTTTTGGCAGTTTTCCCAGGTACGCTTCCCGTGGAAATTCGGCTTAAAAAAATATTTTTCACCGGATCCCCTGGAGGTCTAGATCGTCGTTCTGATATCCGTTCCTCGACAGTTCCCACACCAGCCTTACGAGAAGAGGGATGAAAAATTACCCTTGAGCCAAGAATCCTAGCGCCATTTCTATTGCAGTTACGACTTTCGCACCGGGAATCCGAAGGGTACCTTTTGATGGTTATTAAAAATCATCAATTGGTTTATTGCTGCTAATTAATGTTTAGTTGTAACGGGAATTAGAAACAGGGAAGCAAAAGATGTTTTCGGACATCATATATTTCTAGCAATGGGTGGTCAAAAGCTATTTATCCAATTATCGTTAAGCTCATATTTAATGAGCGGTTGAATGAATGAACGGTTTGGAACGTACTCTTAAAACTAGTTTTAAATTTTCGCCTGTTGAAAATTAAACTGTAGGTACTCTGGATTATTCCAGCATGATTTTCTCAAGAGTAATAAAATTCTAATAGAATTCTATTCTCGTGTTGGTTGGCTATTAAGAAAAATATGATGACAGTTGTGGATGGATTTGTTCCCTTCAGTGATACCCACTCCCAAGAAATTATATAAATTTTTTTGCGAATTCAGTTGTTCTCAATTTTAACACCCCGATCTCGAAAAAAATTGTGCTAAATATACACCTGGATTTGTTATTATTTATTTGAAAAAAATTGAAAATTTTGGGAAAAATTTATTTCGCGATTTGATGGTTGGATCATTTTCCTCTCAGAAATATGTGGTTGCGCATTATTTAGACCATTATTATTTTTTTTAAATAAATTAATAGAACTGTGTGCTTTAGAAGAGCAAAAGAAACTTTTACACATAAATTAAAGTAGTGTAACTATTAATTTAACTTACCAAACACTTCATAATTGTTCACAAAATTAGTAATCGAGCTTACGATTAATAAACAACTAAACCTACAATTTTCAAGCATTTATATAAATTTACAATTTTTGCATATCATTAGACCTACTCTACTACACCTATTTATTTCAATAATCATCTTTATTGACCTATACCGACTTCTTATTAATTAATAGCCATAAGAAGCTTCGTTTAATTCTTCTAGAAGGTTAAAATTGGTTTAAAGCTTCAAAAAATACATTCATTTTGATGTAAAACTTAATTAAAATTTCTGATATAATTTTTTATAGTTTAATTTTATTAGACGATTTTTGGCGTTTTTTTGCGTGTCAAAATAGTACCTAGTGCATGAGATGAGGTAAATTGCTACAATCAATGTCTTGTGTAATTTAAGGAATTTAAGTATAGGTCAAATATGCTTTTGGATAAAAATTGGAACTTGTTGCTTTTTTTTTTAAATCCATAGTTGTGCATAGATTTCTACTTGTTAACGGGGTAATAAAGAAATGCATATTATTGTTAATGACAACTTTAACATTTAAAATAATTATAATGAAAATTTATTACCCTAATAAACGTATGATTATTGTTAATAATTAAAATGTATGTTGAAAATGCGTTTTCAAGAATTAATGAAGAATGGGAAATTTTGTAGAAACTTTACATAACTTGGTAGTAAAATCCAAAATCAGAAACATAAAAAAATTTGAGTCAAACTTGAATAGCTACCAAAGAACTTTAATTTTAAACTTCTAAATCTTTGTAATGATTATACCATTACAGGAACCCTTTTCTGCAGAAGACACTGAAAGCTAGTAATATTCATATTATTAATCAGAAACCCACTTATTATATACGAGAACTCTAACATTTTTTGGAAGGTAGGGCTTTTATTCTAGCGACAGAGGCCGAAAAACTAAAGCCTAGTGAACTACCTACGAGAAATTCATTTCTTTTGATATTACTGCAAAAAATGGGTCCCTAAATATCCATCTTTGCCTCAATTTTTATCATCGTTATATTACACCTGACGGTTTTCGATATCCCCATTTGAAACAGCCTAATGTAAAATTAGCAACCCTGATAACATTAAACTAAAAATAGATAGTTTTTATAACTTTGACTCTTTAAGTACCTACTTTAACAATAGCCGTACTTTTAAAACAAGATCCAACAAGAAAGTGCAAACAAAAGTGATTGCCAGGTAGGGGACACCGGGGCAGGTTAAGGCACGGGGCAGGTTGATACGTCGTCAAAATTTCCTAAACAATAAATTTTTCAACACCGCTTTTTGTGTAGGCTTCTAGAAGACGATACGATGGTCAGTTTCATGTAAACAATCAACTCTATTGTTCAAGTGTTGTTGTTATTTTCGAACATATTTATATTTTATACACATAAGTAAAATTTGATCTCGTATTTTGATTTCAGTTAACTACCATTTAAAACGACTGACCTTCAGTTTTTTATATCATAAGTGAATCATTGTTCATAGGCCAGTAAACAAGTACATCTTACCTTGCGAAAGGTCATGTAGTTTTGGATTTTGGATATGTTATATGTACCTAGGCCCTTATTAAAAACTCAAGTTTTGGAATTCGACGCGCCTGTGCGCGCTTCAGTACAACCACTTTTGTGTAACTTTTTTCGATTTTTGCTCAATAACTCTTTACTAGTACGACCTACAAAAAACATTAATGTTACCTGTTTTCTAGAGCACAAAATTTGCTACAATTTATCTCAATAACGTGTTTTTCTAAACCATACAGTTACCGAAATACAGAGCTTCAAAGTACAAAATTTTTCAAAAAGTTAGGGAAAACTACCACAAAAAAGACAGTGTTCATCATCTTAATGGTTAATTGGTTCAATTTAAAGACAACATTAGTAACACTTTGTAGCTATATGATAGATCTGTGCATAAAAAATTACAAATATGACCACAATACGAAGAATATTTTATACAGGGTGAGTCGGGAGGAACGCACCAAACGCCAAGGGTGTTTTTTACATGTAAATATAAGAAGAAAAAACCCAAAAGTTGTAGTCCGATTTTTACTGGTTTTCAAGCTACAACGACTTAAAAGCTTGAATCGTTAGTAATATAATTTCATTAATCTATAAAAATACCCTTTTTTTAACTTTAAAGCTCTTTATTTCGGTAACATGGTTTTCTAAACCTCATATTTACGGAAATACAGAGCTTTAAAGTATAAAAAGTGGGTTTTTCAAAACTAATGAAATTTATATTACTAAATATTCAAACTTTTAAGTCGTTGTAACTTGAAAACCAATAATAATCGGACTACAACTTTTGGGTTTTTTCGTCTTATATTTACATGTAAAATACCCCCTTGGCGTTTGGTGCGTTCCTCCCGACTCACCCTGTTTAAAATATTCTTCGTATTGTGGTCATATTTGTAATTTTTTATGCACAGATCTATCATATAGCTAAAAAGTGTTACTCGTGTTGTCTTTAAATTGAACCAATTAACCGTTAAGATGATGAACACTGTCTTTTTTATGGTAGTTTTCCCAAACTTTATGAAAAATTTTGTGCTTCGAAGATTTGTATTTCGGTAATTGTATGGTTTAGAAAAACATTTTATTGAGATAAATTATAGCAAATTTTGTGCTTTAGAAAATAGGCAACATTAATGTTTTACGTAGGACGCACTAGTAAAGAGTTATCGAGCAAAAACCGAAAAAAGTGACACAAAAGTGGTCGTACTGAAGCGCGCACAGGCGCGCCGAATTCCAAAACTTGGATTTTTAATAAGGGCCTAGGTACATACAACATATTCAAAATCCAAAACTACATGACCTTTTGTAAGGTAGCATACGCTTATTACGACCTGTTTACTGGGCTATCATTAGTTTATTAAATATTATAAATTTTAGTTGTTTGATTTTTATTTACTAATTTACTCAGACATAAAGAAAAAAATGCAGCACGGGGCAAATTGTAACATACTGCTCGGGGCAAGTTGTACCAGGTTACAGCCATAGAACAGAAGTGTATATGGTCCGTTCAAAAAGTAATGATCATCTGTTTACAATGGTTGGATGAGAACCAACCCTGGAAGGTCGAGGACGTTCGGTTTTTGGTTCGGCATGTATTACCTAGCAATTACTTCAGTTCAAAATAAATAAATCTGTAAAATGATACTTATGTATCACCAAATAAATTTTTTTCATTTTACCATATTGTGGAAACTGCCAGGCCATGGTGGAGGCACTAAATCACAATTTAGTTTTCTCAAATCGGTAAAATGGGACAGATAAATATGCGTTGCTACTTACCCCGGACCGGGGCAAGTTGAAACAAAGATTTTTACTTTTTAAAAATATGCCTGGAGGTCTAGTAATTAAGATTCTATTAGGTATTTCTAATAAATTAGGTAACCAAATACGTATGCAAGAATATTCTGCAAAAGAATCCGTGATTGATAATAACATTGACGAGAAAAAAGGCAACCAATTTTTTTTGTTACAACCTGCCCCGGTCTCCCCTAGTATTGTCGTATACCAGTGTTTCTTTAACCTGCCTATTTTTCAAGCCTTAGGGACTTGGCCAGATTTAAAACAGCAGGTAAAAGGTATTTTGTCCTTTGAAGATCGTAAACCCTGCTTTTTGTTGATATGACCGTTAATCACCACTAAAGTCATACAAACCTTTTATTTATTGACTATCTTTACTTATAAGAAAACCATTATTACCAATTCTAAACTCTCACGTGGTGCAAAATGAAAGCATACTCGAGGAAGTCCTCATATAGGTAGAATTATAGGCTTATACCAGATTTCATTAAAAAAAGAAGAAATGCAGCAAATGCTGGATTTCACGCTTACAGATTATTGATAATTAAAAAACGTCCACATGCTGATTATCATTTTTAACACTTTTTTAAACAAATTAATATTAAATAGAGATTCCTACTAGGTAATAGAGATTTTAATCTCAAGATTTATTGCAAAAAAATGCGTATAATTTTCATTTATTTAATATTTATTTTGTTAAATTATAATTATTTTTTTCCATATTGGCTCATAATTTTACTTGACAACAAATTGGCTATCTTGGCAGACATAAATGTAAACAGATAAACACCCACAGTAAATATTTGCATGTACATGTTATAATCTTGTAAATGTCAGTCTACCAAAAATATAATAATAATATTAATAATAACATCATACATAGAAATGTTAAAGTAATTACTAATTACTTTGTGGTTACAAAGCAACATTTATTATAACAAAAAAGTAGGACAGTAGGGCACTGCAGACTGTGGGTACAAAAAGAAGAAGTGGATAGTCACTATCAGAATGTTCCCATTCAGACGAAAGAACAGTTTAGTAATCAGTCCCAACTCCAAACAGTTGAATAAATAATCTCTCATCCTCTTCCTCATATTTTGTGGCGATGATAATTTAGGGAGAGCGATCTAAGAAGTATACTATTCAGGTTATGGGCTATCTTAATCTATCTTAGTCTGTCATCTTAACAGGCATATTGATACCTGTATCTGCCTGATACAGGCATGATGCTGCCTGATCTGATTCATCGCTAGCAGCGATCTATACGATGTAGCAGCGGTGAATCAGTTCAAACTAATTTGTAATTACTGAGATAGCTCAAGCTACCCTTACTACCGAGACGGCCGCAAGGGGCGTTAGGAAAACCTAACTTTTGATTAATCTGTTATTTAAAATTTTCTTCACATGCGATAATCTAAACATGAAGACAAGTAGTTAGTTATGTGGTATGGGCATTCTCATAATCCTGCCAGTAAATAATAATAAAAAGACAATGTCAACAGGTAACATTTTATTAACAAGTAATAATCCAATATGCGGCTAGTGCGTTTTTTCATATTTTATTACTTTTTCTGATATTATGAACAAAAATCTCTTAACGTCAGGGCTTTTCAAAATAAGACAAAATGATCTACATAATTTCCAAAGTTTTATCTACAATGGTCTTTAGGGCAGTTTAACATGTACTAAAATGTCGTACTTATTAGTAGTTGTTACTACTGAATCAACTCAGTCGTGCATCGAAATTTCTACGCACAAAGTTAAAACTTAGATTCTCATGCTTTTGATCCTTGAGCTGATTCAGTACTAACAAATTACTAAAACGGCTCTTAAGTTTACAAGGGTCAATTTTTAAATATAGGCTACTAAGGTGCGTTTGCACAGGTTTCCCTTAACTAACTACAAGATAAATTTATTCTCCAGTAGACTTGTTAACGGGTGTATCCTAAGCACTGACAAGTTCAACTACAAGTTAAATTTAGCTAGGTGTGGTGCAAACGGATCTAAGTCAAGTTAAAGGAGTCATAATTCGTTTCCAAAATTTACCAATTCACCTTTACCCTTTTTCAATAAAATGTTAATAAACAAAATTTTTAATAGATCAGCGCAAAAATATTGGATTAGAGGAATTAGTGCTATGAATATATTACGATTTTGTTATAAAATTTCATTTTGCATATTTAAAATAAATTAATACAATAAATGATTTGAATTTTAAAATGTCACTAATATAATTGTATGGGAGTGATCTATGGAATGTATGCAAAAGTTTTATATTTCCTCATATTTGCTTGTTTTTGTAATTTTGTACCAGTTATTTTTACGTTTTTAAAACATTGTTTTTATAAATTTAAATTATGCTAATTTTATAATCCACATCTTCATAAATACTCATTCTTCTAAACTTTCATAGTCTTTTTTCTTCTTGGGTACTTAGTAGCTATCGCAATGCTTTTGATATTGCTTCAGATTTATTAATCCTAGATGGATGGCACAGAAACCGTAGAGTTTAAAATTGTAAAATTTATTAGAAGGTAAACTTCAGTTCTAAACGACATTTTGTCATAAATATAAGCATGATGCAGGGACGTACCTATCGGGGTGTCGTGGGTTTGAAGCACGTGTGGCCACCCAGCTGCCGTCTCCTCCCAATTTTAATTTTTTTAAATTAATTCTATAATCCATTCACTCTTTATTTGCGCTATGGTTGGCCATGTTAGGGTGACAGATTCTTAACAGATTCTTAACTTAACTTGAGAAAATGTGTCGGTCAATATTTGCTTGTTTAACGTTTAGTTAGTGTAAAAATCGAAGTTCTTTTATTTAATTAAAAGTTTTAAACGAGGCATCTAACAAACCATTAAAAAGATCGAAAACCATCGAATAATATAATTATATAATTAACAACTTTTCGTTTTGTTTCAGATGAGTGGAGCATCATTTTGCTATCGAGACCGGATCTTTATCAAACGTAGGTATGTCCTCAATGTTGAGAATTTTTCATAGACTCCTATTTTTTTATTTTAAATCTTTGATTGATAACGACTCAAAGAATGAAAGGTTTTTGAGAAGCTTTTCAGTTTTTAAAATTATAATGACTACGATAACAAAAAAATCTAGGTGACTGTATTCTGGCTCAGCTCTCGGGGATCAGCTATTGAGATGGTAATTTTAACTATAATCCATTCACTCTTTATTTGCGCTATGGTTGGCCATGTTAGGGTGACATATTCCACCCGGTATAAATTAGAAAAAAATCAGTTATTATCCGTTCACTATTTATTTGTGCTATGGTTGGCCATGTTAGGGTGACAGATTCCACCCGGTATAAATTTGAAAATAATCAGTTAGGTTAAGTATTGTAGAGTAGCGGCTTTTATTCAATTGTGTTAATAGTTGGTCTGTCAAGGGCCTGTGATTTTTTTTGGTACTGTCAAGAGCTGTCAGTCAACTTAATAGGGATTTTTTATTTTGGCAAACCAAAAAACAAAATTTCATGGCCAACCATAGCGCAAATAAAAAGTGAATGGATAATACGCACAATGTAATATATTAGGTTTGCCCAGGAGCCCCATCAAATATTTTTGAACCGACATTTGTGCATCGAGGGCTAAGGTTTTGTTAGCTAGTTTTTCGAATTTTGTTCCACTAACCTTGGAAATTGGGAAGAAGAAGCAAGAGGCATGGAAACGAGTTTTTGATTTGATATCTATTCTCAACTTAATTTTTCGAAATTTACTGCGTCCAAAAAATCAAAAAACTATTAATAAATAGGGTCCATATCAGTAAATTTGCACATGGGCTCTTCGAGTGATTGTTACGCCACTGAAGTGATGCTATGCTATATCATCCAGATTAACTTATTTAATCAATCTGTGAACCCACAGAAGAGCAGCCACAAGAGTTTCCAAAAACGAAAACTTAAAGCTTTTATTACTTAAGTATAAGAATACGTTTATAGGAACAATAAGCACTTAAGCAGGCCTTTTAGATCCGAGTCTAGATTGCTGTTACCTAGACCACCAATAGCTTCAGATCTAACTTTAGTATTCATTTTCTTTGATGTAGGCACAATTTTTTCCATTGATATCGTAACATGGCGCTAGAAGAGAATTTTTTTCTAAAATTGTTTATATTTACCTTTAATTTACTGCGTCCAAAAAATCAAAAAACTATTAATAAATAGGGTCCATATCAGTAAATTTGCACATGGGCTCTTCGAGTGATTGTTACGCCACTGAAGTGATGCTATGCTATATCATCCAGATTAACTTATTTAATCAATCTGTGAACCCACAGAAGAGCAGCCACAAGAGTTTCCAAAAACGAAAACTTAAAGCTTTTATTACTTAAGTATAAGAATACGTTTATAGGAACAATAAGCACTTAAGCAGGCCTTTTAGATCCGAGTCTAGATTGCTGTTACCTAGACCACCAATAGCTTCAGATCTAACTTTAGTATTCATTTTCTTTGATGTAGGCACAATTTTTTCCATTGATATCGTAACATGGCGCTAGAAGAGAATTTTTTTCTAAAATTGTTTATATTTACCTTTGAGCAAGAACGACCATATCGTCAGTGCTGGCGTAAATAATGGGACCGCAGGGCCCGCGTTGCCTCCATGATAGAAAGGGCCCCAAAACATCGTTTAGTATCAAAATTTGTTATAAAATCGATTAGTGGTCAAGTAGAATGATTATTAACGGTGGGTAGGGACCCCACTCTAGATATTGAGGTAGAGCCCCAATCTCTTAGTTACGAAACTGCATATCGTTGTAATTCTAACCCCATCAACCTTTTTAAGTCTTTCAAATACTTCTAGAAAATTTTTCTGTAGGACCAACAAAATATTTTCTTTAATTTTGACCAAAATATTATTAAAATAGTAAAAGAGTTAGTATTTGTTTATCACTAGGTAGATAATTGTATAGAACAAGAGAATAATTTAAAATTTGTATAGAAATATTAATTAGTTTAATCCCGCGTTGTATTAGTAAGGGTGTGCGCAAATTAAAAGTTTCGAGCATAGAGTCTAGAGCATAGCATAGACCACAGCGTTCTGGGGTGCTCCAATTCAAAGCTGAGAGCATAGAGCATATTGCACCCTTGTAGGGACATATAATTCTAGCTGAAATTTCAAGTAACTCTATGTAAACTCTATGCTCGAAACTTTTAATTTGCGCACACCCTTAGCTACATTAAATTAAGATCAACGAAGGGGTGAAACGTGAATAGTAATAATTAACATTAAATATTAACAATTTTTTCTAACAATTAAGTTTATTGCTCAAACTTAATTCATAATAACAAATTAACTGCTTCTTACAAAAACAATTTAATCTAATTTACCTAAAATCAATTCAACAAAGCAATCAAACTCAAAACAAAGTCTATATCACAATTTTGCTGTACTGTTGGTTGCATAACTTTCAGGCAGAATGAGCGTTAGCTAATGTCGTCAGAGCTTCGGCAGCATCCAATTCTTCCTTATCGTGTTGTTGTTCGATTTCGTCCATTCTCAATTTTTTACTTTTCTTCTTTTGGTTTTTATTTATAGTCCAATTCAAGTAATTTTTTTCGCTCGGTTTAAAATTAGCCGCACTTTCTAACCACTTTGAAATCATGGACGATCTATTTCCGATTTCTTCGTTAGAATTATTTATTTCTTGGACACTACAGGGATAATTATCTGGCTTTTGACAATCGCGTAAATATTTTTCTATGATATGGTTTTTGTATTTGTTTGTATTTTGGGCAAATGGATTGTGTTTGTCGTCTCCAAATTTTGGTGCATAATAGTGAGTTTCTGTGGTTCCGTTGTTATTGTTTATCGAATTTGTGTATTTGGAATCGTACTTGAAAATTAGGGAGCTTAATTTTTGATTTGGGGAAGCTGCTACGTTAACTTCGTTCATTTCGTTTGTTAGCGAAGTTACGTCGTACTTTTTTATAAAATAAGCTTGATTTTTACTCTCTTCCAATTCGTGCCAAATGCTGTCTTCGGAAGATATGCTGAAATGTTCGACATTTCCTTGAACTTGATGGTTGTAAGATTTAATCAAATAACCCCACGATTTTCGTTGCGATTGTTTTCCCGAATTTTTTAATTTCCGTCTCCAATTTGCAAACCAGTTACATACCTATAACAAAACTGTTAAGTTAATGAACTGCGTAGGATGATTTGATGAATACAACTCACTTGAATGTATGTTAGTCCGGTTTGAATTGCAAGTGATTTCTTTTCGTCTCTATTTGGATATGGGTTGTCTCTTCGTCTTATTAACCAATCTTTTAAAAATCTTTTTATTTCTGGTGTGAATAGGCGTTTTGGTGGTCTTTTATCTTCAGCATAAGCTTGTCTGAAACATAAATAAATTTTCCTGTTTAATGTGGGAATTTTACGAGTTATGTCAATTGGTTTAGATTTGGAATAGTCAAACTAGGTTAAGGGTAAATAATATTAAATTCCTGCAGGGAATAATAATGCGAACGTTTCATTATTGTAATTAAACCGTGCTAGGAAGGAACGAACTATTTTTCTTTGCTCTTACAATAAACCACATGTTATTTGCACTTTT
Source organism: Malthinus seriepunctatus (assembly GCA_963924605.1). Taxonomy (NCBI): domain Eukaryota; kingdom Metazoa; phylum Arthropoda; class Insecta; order Coleoptera; family Cantharidae; genus Malthinus; species Malthinus seriepunctatus. The sequence goes on from OZ004600.1 coordinate 16,388,658, forward strand.
GAACATCTGAATTCTGAATTTAAAACGTTTAAAAAAAATGTTGATATGAAGCTGTTGTTGTTATAGAATGATCGAAAAATTTGTATCGTTTTCAAAAAGGTAAATGGAATTTCTTACAACTTTCAACTGACATGCCACAAAAATTTTAAATAATGATGAGGTCCAAAAGGAAACGCTAATACACTCCACGCTTTAAAACTTTCAGAAGAAATGTTGTGCACCAAAATTAGTTAAAAACCAGACACTCGCACACACATTAAGATCAAGTATTACAGGGAATTAATTCATTTTTTTAAGAAACGCCAAGCTCTACAAGGACTTTCTTGTACGTCTTTATTCTGAATTTTATTCCCAGATCACCTTCATGATCAGGAAGACCTAATCTAATCTTCCAATTCATGTTTATTAGAGAGCATACATCAACAAAGTTCACTTTTGTTTCAGATAGGATTGTTTCTTAATTCATAATAACATTTATAACATTGTGTCTGATCCTACTACAACTAACACCTCACATGTGTGAAAATAGACCTGGAGCTGGAGATTACGTTAAAAACATGTATAAAGTAATGCGCTGTGATAATTGCTTGATACCATAAATACATAGTCAATTGTGTATACATTTAAATAAATACCGTACCTGTAAACGCAGCAAGTCATTCATAAACATTAAGGTGTTAATGTTAAACAAGGTCATATTCTCACACATATAGTGCGTATTAAAAATGAAATATTTTGGTATTCGGCACCTCAAGCATTTTTAGTATCTTTTTTTCTAAATATTTTGAGTTGTGAAGAATTTTAATTTAGAAAGATTTGGCTCTAACACAAAATGAAAATTATTTATCGCTTTATTTAATATCTCTTAAATAAATAATGTTAATAAAATCATAACTCAAACTAATGAGGGTTTAAAATAGGTACAGATCGAGAGCTTTTAGGTACAAGTACGTTTATCATTAATATTTTTTTCTTCTGCCATTCCGTTGAGCTCCCTTAGATCTTCTGGGGGTTATGAACAAGCAAAAGTAGTACTACACCATAAAATCTAAAATTCTAATTTGGATTTTTATGACCAAAAAATTGAAAGAGAAAAATGAAGGAGCCCGGAAGACTCGCTCGCATTCTATTTACATACCTAGGGTTTTTAAATTTTTTTTTATTTGCGAGTTTATTTAGTAATTGCTAGTAGTACGTTCCTTTAGCTTTAATAAATAGGCGTATTTTGCAGAAATATCTTTTAGATCGCGAGTTATAAATTATTGAAGTATTCGTGTTTTCAAAATAGTTCAAAAATTAATTTGACCGTAGAGATAGGTCAAAAATAATATTTTCGCAAAACCACTTTGTACACTTAAGTTTGAATATATTTCCAACTGACATACCAAATTTTGTCAAAATCCGAAGACTTAAGGGTCAAACGTGGCCGATCTAACGTGGAATTAACCACTTACCTAACTACCGGTTTCGCTAATAAGCATTATTAGGTGTAGAATACTCTACACCTGATGATGGTGTAGTACTAACTCTACTCTACACCCTTTTTAAATTCTTTTTAACGCTTTTGTTTAAAAAAGCATAAGTCCTTTCATCTTCCTATAGGAAATTTAGGGTAATTTAAGGTAATATGAGACATTGTGATAAAGGTTTAAATTTAATTTTAATTCTTAAATCAAGAAGAACTTCTCTCATCGAATTATTAGAATCTATAAAAATATGCCTTGATGTGTATAGTTGACAAATAGATATAAGAATCCGACTTCTAGAAGTCGACAGTTGTCCATCAGCTTATGCCAGTACACAATAACCAACCCTATCGTAAATCATGCACCATCACCCATTGTACTGTGATGATTGTTCAGTTAGGTACCTTTTTAGATATTTGCCTAAGCAGGTACGTAGACAAAAATACTCATTTTCCTTTAATTTTATTTACTTTACGTGCTTCCGCAAATATCTAAAAGGGTATCTAACTTAACAATCGTCGCAGTACAATGGGCGACGGTGTATGATTTACGATAGAGTTAGTTATTGGGTATTGGCATAAGCTGATAAGCAACTCTTGACTTCTAGCTGTCGGGTTCTTATATCTATTTGTACACTATATTAGCTTACTTCTAAAAAGTAATCAAGAAGTAATATATCTTGTAGATTTTTAATTTTCAATAAGTAAACTGGAATAGCCACTGCGTTTTAGAATGGCCATTGAGGTAATTATTATTTTGATATGAATGAAAAGTTTTTGATAGCCTCTCATGAACTTTTTTTAGCTAAATACAATTTTAAATAATTAAGTTTAAAATACCAAGGCTAAAAATAGATGACACTCCCTCAAGACAATTTTCATGTTGTTTCCTTCATCATAAAGTCTCATATGACTACACCAAATAAACCTTTTGGGGTAACACCTACCCTAAATTACCCAAAATTTTCTATAGGAAGCTTATTCGTGGAAAGTAAACGAGGTATAAGCTTTTCGAAGTGAAAATAATTTTTTAAAGACTTTAGTTGACTTTAAAATTTTCGTTTTAAGCTTAATTCTCAGCTATCCGAAACCGTCGTATACGACGATACGAAAGTTTTCCTATTGGTGGAATTTCGAAAAATTTCGAAATTCCATTTTTTAAGTGAGCTTTTGCCACAAGTTAGTAACTAACTAACTTTCGAAATTCCACCAATAGGAAAACTTGCGTATCGTCGTATACGACGGTTTCGGATAGCTGAGAATTAAGCTTTAGGGTAACAAATAGTTACAAATTAGTTACTCACTTGTGGCAAAAGCGCACTTAAAAAATCTGAACTTTGGGGGCTAACTTCACGCCGTGTTTTCGGTTTTGGGTCGTTTTGGACTGATTTTGACCGTGATTTTACGCTTTTACGCTTGTGTTTCCTAGCCTTAGCAACTAAGGTTAAAGTTCGGAGCCAAACCGTACTTCTAGTACGTTTGCTTTGGCTATAAGATTGCAGTTACGGTACGGAAAACACAGATACCAGGAGTTATTGCACCTGTATTGTACAACGTTTTTGCACCATTATTTCCAAAATGATAATTAATAATTATGTTCTATATTTTAGAAGATTTGGAAAGACGAGAATAGTTGTCCCATCTAAAATCTATTTAGCGTAATATTGTTCTGTTCAGTAAATGAACACCCATTTCAGGAGCTGCAACCAGCTCATTGTTTTTTCATTTAGTTTTTCTAAGGATTTGCACACTTTTTGGTTTAGTCCATGAAATGAAGAAGGTATTTCTACACTGAAATTGTTAAAACTTCGTTTTACGCAATCTGTACATACATTTCGATATTAATGAACTGTAAAACTGGCTCTGTAAACTTCAAAGAGCTACCTACAGAAGTAGCAGTCGAGCTACTTAATTTTATTTACATTTGGAGCACCTTGAATACTGCTAATTAATAAAAAGAATAAGAATTCGTGAATTAAATAATTTATAAGGGAATAATATAAAAAAGACCAAAATGCATAATTTAATGCTAAGGACCTAGTAAAACCAAGCAACGTTTAATGTGAATGACAGAAGTAACAAGAAATACGAGAATAGATCGGTACGTAATAAACAATAGATCATTTCAGTGGTAGAGTAGTCCCAATGAAAGAAAAGTCCACCACGTGATTACTGATGATCCGATGACATTGCACAGTAGTTTTGAGCTGTCGCCACGGGGCCCTGAAGTCACGCCAAGCGCTGATTTGGTCATGTGGTGGACTTTTCTTTCGTTGCAACTACTCTAATCACTTTCATATTTTCGACTGTGTCAAAATCATCAACATCTCCTAGTGAATCGCTTACAATCTTAAATCACTCTTATGTGAAATATTCGGAGCCCTTTTTACAGTTTTTGAAGTGGAAAGTGTTGTAATGATTAGATAATGTAATTTTAATTAAAGTACATTCTCCTTTTCACAAACTGCACAAAAAAGTGCCCAAATTATAAAAAATCTAAAATAATCAGAGATGGTTCCAATTCATTATAGTGGAAAATGATTTCATGACATAGATAGTGCATAGATGACATATAGATGACATGACATAGATAACGTTTGATGCGACAGAGTCTCTCTAATTATACCGATATAAAAGACGTAGAATAGTCATTTAGATCACCTTGTTTCCATATTTTTTTCTTTAGAAACCCTGCTGAAACCAATTTTTCAACTTTCAACATCTCCATAAGGTTCAAAATTTACAAAATAGAAAAATGGTTACTAATTATTAATATTCCAACTCATGAACTGCGTGATCAAATTACAGTGTGTGATATTGTTCGCCAGCAGAAAAGCGTTGGTTTGACTGATTATGATTTATATACATTTTGGTGCCCATCCTCATCTTCTAGAATATTCATAATATATCTTATCCTCATAGAGTATTGAATTCGCATCCGCACATACATAGCGTGTGTTCTTTAAAAGAAATGTCGACGAATTTACTACCCCAAAGCCCGTATCTTCAAGCAAATGAAAAGTAGGTAGTGAAAAATTAGTAGAAAAGTCTAAAACGGACTGGTTTTAATAAGACGTATCATTTGTAAGTAAACGAACCGTTCCAGTTCCTGAGAACAGTTACCTAAGCCTGTAGAAGGATATTAGAATACTAAGTGGCTGGTTGGTTACACTTGCAATTCCTTTACCAGCATACCAGCAACTAAAATTTAAACTTGTTAATCACAGGTATCTTAGGTTTTTAAATTTTAGTTCGTGGTAGTCACGTGGTAGATGACGGTTTTAATTGTGCCATTAGAGCAGTCTAACTAAAGAAAAGTCTACCACGTGAACAAATCTGCACGAGGTGTGGCTTCAGAGCCCAGCGGTCCAGTACAAAACTACCGCGCAACTTCAACAGTAATCACGTGGTGGGCTTTTCTTTCGTTAGGACTACTCTACTAGGTGTTTATCGTACTGCTAAGATAATTTGTATTGGTATTTGTAATAAATCTTTTTGTGAAAGCATTTTAGTTTAAGTACTATGGATAGACCAAGGTAGTTTAGGCAAAAATATTAACATATTACTATTTTAATTTAGTTTATTGGTTTGGCCTAATAGGTACCGTAATCTGGGGCTACTTCGACACTCGGGGTACCTTCAACACCTTCAATAACTTGCTTGTTATCTTGATAAAATCCTAGTGACTAACGAAACTAATTATAGCAGTTCTAACCAAGGATCATCTAAAGAAAATTACGCTAAAAATAATAAACTGGTTTTTGCGGCAGTTGTTAAAGTTTGAAATTATACAGTTATTTCATGGTGTCAAAGTAGCCCCACTCATAAGGTAACTTCGACACAAAATCAAAATTTAAAAAAATATATTTTCGTTAATCTGATACTTTCGAAATATCGCATAATCGAATCCTAAGGTACTATTGGTATAATGATTGAATTGGTATGAGTTTATTAATTTAAAAGTTTGAATATAGAGCTAGAAAGGACTTTATATACGAAAAAGGTGTTGAAGTAGCCCCAGTTTACGGTACTCTTCAAAATTTAACATCAGCACTTAGATTCCTGTAGTTTTGACTCGTTTGACTGATACATAAAAATATGACTTATTTTAGATAAATGGGCTTTTACTTATTAGGAAAATAATAACACCAGGTATGGCACTTCCTAATGACGTTTCTTAAATCGTCTCTATAGTAATTTTTTAATTAATTAATTTAATTATCTCAATTTGACGACTTGAAGCATTTTGGAATTTAGCCAATACCTTAAGTACATTAATTTTCTTCACACTATTTCCATTGGCATTAAACACTTTATTTGCAGAATTTTTTAGAGTGTAATTGAAAATGAAAAGATTACAAGTTTTAGTTTTAGTAGTTGTACATACCATAATGGGTAATGGGTTAATTTTAACTATAAAAGTCGTACTTGTCATTTTGGATGCTAACACAATAGGCTATTCTGAGGTTTGAACTGTATTATTAATACAAGCACAGTCATTTGGGAAATAATCTTCACTGTGTAGATCTAACATTAGAAGAATTGTTTTGTTTCATCAACTACGCATAGTTGGTCGTCATGTTTTCCTTTTGGACATCAGAGGGAAGATTTTTGTTTTCGGCCTCATTAAAAAAGCTATTTAGAAGTGTTTTCTGTATTGTCAATGTAGTTTTCGGTTAATTTCTGGACGAAATTAAAATACACGAATTTCTAGGTCATTTAAAAAACATTAAAATGCACCTAATTCGTTTTCATCTAAAATAGATTCACGTGGTGACTCATCAAAACAGGCAAAACTGCATGCATAGATATTAAATAAACAATGTTAAAAAACAAGAGCAAAAATATTAAACACACCATAAACATGTCTTTCTTTTTTAATTTTTGAAAAAACAGAAACACGCTGAATTTTATTTTTTTGAAAACTCTAACCTGTTGTATCTTTTACTCCTTATAGGTCTACGTGAACGTTCTCTAATACTTTCAGCAATCCTCGGATCCATTTCTAATCAAAAGACATAGAAAATTAAATGTTCAAAGCGATGCTGTATAAAAATAGCATTAACATGATCTGGTGTTAAGTAAGAACATGAAACAAAATGGAAGCTGACAAACATTTCTTGTAATCGTTTTTTACTGTAGTACGAATAAAATTTAAAGCTTGCAATTAATTGAAATGTTACGAAAAAGTTGATTAAATGCTTATAAATTAATTAGAACGGTGGCATGTTACAAGTTTTACATCAAATTGTTCAAAACAAGTGTGCTAATTAGGCGAATCGTAAAAAACATGAACGTGTAAATAGCATGGCACGTATTATTAGATTGTTAAATGAGCTTTTGTTTAAATTTTTAAAAAACGTTAAAATGATTTTTTTCAAAAATGTTCTCAATACACTCTTTTAAGTACTTACACTGTTGTAAACCAACACTTTAATCAATGTAACTTTGCACCGAAACTGAGTAACTATGTGCTACCAATCCGGGGACATCTAACTGCAAGCGTTTTATTTTGAGAGCGTCTCCTGCGTCGTGTTTTTTTATAATTGTTCCAATTCATTATATTTTCAGATGTTGTAGGACATTGAAAAGTGTCATTTTTTAACGAAAAATGAAGTAGTTTTTGTATTGTTTGATTTTAAACTAATTGAACAGTATTTTTGTTTCGAGATCGGTTATTCTCAAATTGTGGACATAGAAATATCTTTTTAAATGTGGATACTCAAAAACTATTTTTGGTAAATACATAAATTTCAGTTTACCCCACAGTAGTATGAAACAATTTATTCTTATCAAAGGTTTCGTGTTTCATATAGGTAGGTGGGTGGTAGGGGTTACATACAATTCAAAATTATTACTATACTTTCTAAAATATTTTTTAAAGATCACAACGCTACTGTAATAATCTAATAAGGCATCTCGAATGCGTTTGATCAGTGTCAAGTTATCTAACTCGAATATCCGAGTTTCTTTAAATAGTAGTTTGGTCATAATTTTAAAACACGTCGTTTTTTATATAATTTTATAGCATCTTTGAAATATTCACGTTAAAACGTCACGTTTTAATAAGCAATTTGGAAATTTTTGCGCAAAAGCCTAGATTTTCTAAATTTTCATTCTCAAAAAATATCACAAATCGCGTAAAAGGATGCTCGCCTCCATTTTTAGTGATTACACTTTTTAAAAAGCCCTAGTATGGGCTTTCAAATCGCCCCCATTTTGGATCACGTTTATTGCAAATATAAGGACGACCTTAACGGTGGTCTTTCAACATACTCTGCTCGGTGGATTGTAAGATTGCTTACCACCTGACCAAATGAACAAGAATTGAATTTCTTTGGCTACGTTGAGAGAGACGGAAAGATTTTTCTCGAATTATCACCGTGGCTCAAACTTGAGTAAGTACATCACTGACTCCCTCCAACTGAACAGAAAAAAGTAGATGCAATTTGATAGTATGGGCTCTACAATACAAAAACACAGTTTTATGGAAGAAACTGATATAGCAATTCTTTTATGAGATTCTGAAGAAGTCTCACAGTCTTGTTTATTGAGTAGGGGAAACTGGGGCAGGTTCGGACGCGGGGCACATTCGGACTTTTCAAAATTTCCGTCAAAAGACGTTAGTTGACGGTAATTTCGCTTGTCTAGTGCAAAAAACAAAATTTTTAGTAAAGAAAAACTGTTTTCCAACAACCTGCAATAATTTTTGAGCTAAGTAACATGAGCTTTCCCGTTTTAATTCCCCAATTAAATTTACTGGCGATTGAAATCTGGTAACTGCCATACATAAACTATAAACGCGTAGTAGTTTTGTTTCACCTAACATCAAGGAAATTTTTTTCTACCGTTTTAATGAAACTACGTGCAAGTGGGGTACGTTCCGTAACAGCAATTTGAAGAACTTTTGGCCTAACAACTTTTATTTAAAACTTTCTTTTGAAAAATCAATAATAAAAAGTTATAGCCTTGTTGCGTTACTTTTTCCCCACCCTGTATATTGTACGCCTTAGATTGCTCGTTTATTGCGGCAATTGAGTCTAACATAAAGAGCTTGTTTTGTATTCGTTCTTTTTTGATTGTTAAGTTATTATTCTTGTTATCGGCTTTTGAAAATGTGTCATACCAGTTATTGCCCAACCCTGTATTGCTGTATTTCTGGATTTTTCGGTTGACGCGGCTTTCCTTCTCTTTAACAATAACAGTTTCTACATTTTCCTACTTCTCCCACTATATACGACTATATCTCCGACGAAGATCCCTCGTCAGTCCTCTTTTCTCCATGGATTTGTGAACTTCGTCTGTCATTGACTTTCTAGGTCTGCATCCCCTTTTCCTATCTATTGAACTTCAGTAGGTTATTTTATGGGTCCGTCTATTTCTATTCATATTCTATAGCATTTTTGTACCAGTAAACATTAAATTTATAAGTGGCCCAGTGGTCACGTCGTAATAAGGGTATGCCACCTTGCAAAAGGTTATGTAGTTTTGGATTTTGGATACGTTGTATGGACTTAGGCACTTATTAAAAATCAAAGTTTTGGAATTCGCCGCGCCTGCGCACGCTTCAAGACGACCACTTTTGTATGACTTTTTTCGGTTTTTGCTCGATAACTTTGAGCAAATTGCTTAGAGCTTAAATTGATCTCACATTTTTTCTAGAGCACAAAATTTACTACAATTTATCCTAATAAGATGTTTTTCTAATTTCTAAACCTTACAGTTACCGAAATACAGAGCTTAAAAGCACAAAAATTTTCAAAAAGTTAGGGAAAACCAGCACAAAAAAGACAGTGTCCATCATATTAACGGTTCATTGGTTCAATTTAAAGACAAAATAAGTAACACTTTAATTAATTACAAATATGACCATAATACAAAGAAAATTATATACAGGGTGAGTCGTGAGGAACGCACCAAACGCCAGGCGTGTATTTCACATGTAATAATAATTATAAGACGAAAAAACCCAAAAGTTGTAGTCCGAGATTTTTATTGGTTTTCAAGTTACAGCGCCTTAAAAGTTTGAATATTTAGCAATATAATTTCATTAATTTATAAAAAGACACTTTTTTTAACTTTGAAGCTCTGTATTTCGGTAAATATGAGGTTTAGAAAAACATGTTACTGAAATACAGAGTTCAAAGTTAAAAATGTGTCTTTTTATAAATTAATGAAATTATATTGCTAAATATTCAAACTTTTAAGTATCACAAATATATTTTGTTCTTTCACAGTTAGCTCTCATTTTATCTTTTCACAAGGACGTACAAAATTATAAATAATATAAAATACTGGGTGGGCAAAGTTTGGGTAGCTTCATTTCGGGGGAAGGCTATAAAATTATGACCAAAAAATGCATTTGCCTTAGTGTAAAATAATTCTTATATTTTGGTGAATCGAGTCAAGTTCAACAACTTGGTTTAAGTTTAATCCTTTAGCAGTGGCATTTTCACTATTTAGTGCCTACCTAATAATTTTTAATATAATCTTTTTGTTTTCAAAATTATTTGAGGTGGACGCTAGCGACTCTTAACCTTCCAGTACTAACATGCCATCCTATAACATCCATACTAACGCCGGTCTCACAGACCGCGCTTAGTTTTAATTTTTTTTAACGAATTTTTTACAACTTTTTTATTGCAAATAGAAATTATTTCAAATATTAGTAATTTTTCTGGATACTTATTATAATTTTAGCAAAAAAAAATTCATTTTAATAACCAAAATTCACTTTTATAAAAATAAACAAAAATAAAAAGATGCATAAATTAAATAAGCGATTTCAAACGAATTAAACAAAATTTTTTAATAACTAGTAATATTATAAACAAACCTAGGGACAACACTTCTAAAAAGGTAAAAATATTTTTTTCATCTTCAACAATAGCTGAAATATTTTGGATAGAACATTTGTCGCATTTTACATGTTAGAACATATAGAGCATATTACCGCATGCACCAAAAAAAGCTACTTATTAATTGAAGTAAATGCAAAAATCTCTTCTGTTTTTTTTGTAATCCTATTTCTATTCAAGACAAGTGGAAAAAATAATTTTTAACTAAAAAATTTTAAAAATTTTGAAAAAATATTTAAAATTTTTAGTTACTGTTTTACTAACGTCGGTCTCTCAGACCGAATTCAATTATTATAATTGAACCATTACAAACTTATGCTTGCAAACTTCAAAAAAATGTGTGAGAGCATTTAGTTTAAAGGTACTGATAACCTCCCAACCCTAGCAGTTCGTATTTCAAAGATATTAATAAAAATAAAACTCGTCGGTCTGTGACACCGAGTGTTAGTACTGAAAGGTTAAGGTGGGCATTGCCCACCTGATGTACCCACCGTTAGCTACGTCCCTGTCTTTTCAAGAAATTAAATAAGTCGTTTTTACCTGTTGCAGTTTTTGCTGTGATAAATCGTTTTTTATTTTCGTTATCTTTATCTTTATTTGTTTTAAAATTTAAAACCAAACTATAATTTGAATTTTTCCGACTAGCATATTTCTAAAAATGTAAAAGTCAGAATACGAAAATTTTACGACTGACAAATTTTTTGAGGGGTGCGACACCCCCCCCCCCCCCCTTGGGATCGTCCCTGATAACTGTAACCAATAAGGAAATAATAAGTGATAGTTCTTTGTGATAACTAGCCGGATATTAAGCCAAAACCGCAAAGACAACGCTTGTTTACTATAAAATATTTGTAAATATTTTCATTAAATTGAATAGTATAAAAAATAATAACTAATAACCTAATAAGTAATAACAATAACAAAAAGTTCCAAAAGCAGAAGCATATTTGAATATACCCACGGGGTGTTAAAAAGAGCGTATAATATTGCTATTGTATGTATTTATAGTGCGCTTACAAATAATTAATAAGTACAAAAAAATTAAATGTTGGAGGTTTAGTGGTTCAAAAGTTTGTTTTTTTTCAAAAATATGAACTTTTTCAATTGCTCCCGTTGCACGGCATCCAATGACTACCAATTAAACACCATTCCATTTTTTTTGGAAGATATTTAAAAAAATCCCAGTTCATGAATAGGTGGATGTTAGATCTTTATATGACATTTTTAATAACGAAAGGCGGAGACATACACTCAGATTTGGCTTGTGCAGGCCTGCTTGCACAGACCAAACCGCGGCGCGGCGTCTGGCAGTATTAGGCTTACGCAGGTAAACCTGCATAGCATAGTGCATAATGTAGACGTTAGAGTAGAGCTAGAGTAAAAGCCTGAGTGTGGGCCTCAACCTTAATGATGAAACAGCCACTGTCCAAAATTTAGAATTCTGAATTTCAGTTTTATTAAAAAATATTAGAAAAAACATTCTAAATCTTCAGACAATGCGTGTTGTCATTAACTTGTGGGGTAAAAATGGGGTCGTAACAGCATATTTACAAAATATTGAAATAACTGGTAAAATTTTGAAGAAAAAAAATGCTATACGTTATTCCACGAAACGAGATAGTAGATGGAACTAAACAAATGCAAGTGGACATGTGTTTAGCACTGTAATTGGCTCCAACGTATAATTTTAGATGCGATAATATAGATATAGTTTAAGATTATATGATGGAATCAATCACAGTGCTAAACACAAGTGTCCACGTACATTTGTTTAGTTCCATTTACTATCTCGTTTCATTGAATAACGTATAGTAGAGTAGCTATAGCACTGACGCTACTAAAATAGTGCATCCCCTTCAAGCAGATATGGAACAGAATAATAAATTGTTAGTTGGCCTGGACATGGACATACATTTAATTCTAATTAACACATTTAATTCTTTTAACACGGGGTACGGGTAAAACTGTTACCAAACTGAAGTGTGTCTTTCCTCTTACTGGCGGGCGTTAAAAAAATAACTGACAATGCTTGATTTTATACGATTAATTTTGGACGTTTTTTCTGTAGTGTGTGGGCTTGCCAAATTAAAACTTTATCTTTTCTAATAAGTGCGACCCTTATATGAATTTGTTATACCTACCCAGTTTTGTACTAAAATAGAGAAAAATTATTATTAAAATAACTTTACAAGAACTTCATTTCTTCACCATACCGTAGTCGTAGTGGATTGTCGATCACAAAAAATGCACAATCGTTTTTATGTAGATGGAAGTAATGATTACAAAAATGAGTAAATAACTCAACAACTAATAGTACTTTCAAATACTTTCAAAAATTATTCAAAAAATTTTCTTAAACGTAAACAAGCTTCTGAGGAATCTACCTTCAACTATTTCCTTTTTAGAGAACTACAAATTGCAAAAATTGCTTATAGTGTAGTCAACGAACCAAAATTTATCCTGATTTTCGGACTTTTTTTGTAACAGCGAGTTTTTTTTCTTAATCGGTCGAAACCATTCCTGTGAGTTTGTGTATAAAATGTCTCAACTCAATTTTGACCGGAAGGCCCTCATTCTTCGACTTTAATGTAAAATTTTGACTTTCTCAAGTTTCCGTCTCACTATTTTTTGAATAACTTCGCTTGTATTGGTCGGATCGGGACCAAAAAAGTTTCCTTTTGTTTGTAATGAATCTCTCTTTAAAACTGCCTGGGTAAAAATTATTTATATTAATTTCCTAACCTAAAAAAAAATTCAAAACTGTCGTCATTGGTCGGTTGTAGTTCTTTCTAGAGAACTTGAGTTTTAATAAATTAATGTTATGGTAGGAAACTTTAGGAAGTTGCAGCTGATATAGTAACAAATCCATATTACAAGTTGGGTCGAAAAATATTAAGAACAACGGCTAAAATTTGCATTTTGGTTCAAATTTTCTTTTTCATATTTGTTGTGAGCAATTGGTGGTATCCCAATAATTCTTCTCTTGAAATGCAGGAAATTTAATGCTCTTTCAGATGAAAACAAAAACAATCACATCAAACCAGTTTTTCTTCCGATTTCTTTGAAGATAAAAAGAAAATCTTTTAACTGTTTGTCTACAAAATCAATTTTAGTGGTCGAAATTTAATTCTTCTTTTACGTATTTTTGAAAATTAATCATAAAGAACTCCTATAAACTATTTTTGAACATTAAAACTGGTTTTAAAGTCAACCATTTCGACCACTAAAATTGGTTTTGTGGGTAAATAGTTGAAAGATTTTATTTTTCTTTTCAACGAAATCGGAAGAAAACGTGGTCTAATGTGATTGTCTTTGGTTTCATCTAAAAGAGCATTAAATTTCCAACATTTCAAGGGAATTATTACGATACCACCAATTGCTCACAACAAATATGAATTAGAAAATTTGAACCAAAATGCAAATTTTAGTCTTTGTTCTCAATATTTTTGGACCAAATTTGCAATATGGATTTGTTACTATATAAGCTACAACTTCCTAGAGTTTCATACCGTAATATTAATTATTATACTTGAGTTCTCTATAAAAAACTACGACTCACTAATGACGGCAGTTTTGAATTTTTTTGGGTTAGGAAATTAATATAGATTATTTTAACCCAGGCAGTTTTAAAGAGAGATTCATTACAAACAAAAGGGAAATTTTTTGGTCCCGATCCGACCAATACAAGCGAAGTTATTCAAAAAATAGTGAAACGGAAACTTGAAAAAGTCAAAAGTTTACACTAAAGTCTAAAAATAAGGGCTTTCCGGTCAAAATTGGGTTGAGACATTTTATACACAAACTCACAGGAATGGTTTCTACCGATTAAGAGAAAAAATTCGCTGTTACAAAAAAAGTCCGAAAATCAGGATAAATTTTGGTTCGTTGACTACACTATTATTTTTGTTTTATTCGTTTTTCTGTAAAACTTGTACCTATTGGTTAAAAATTCTTTTACATTTCCAAAATCTACCACAATGGAAAGAATTAAACAATAAATTTGCAAAAAAAAGTTTTACGAGAGCCAGTCTACCTATACTTGGTGAGTTCCTAACAAAGGCAGCGATATGTATGCTAATTAATTTATTTAAAATCTAACAATAGACCATCTTATTAACATATTGTTTGAAAATGACGCAACACATGTCATGTGTGTCGCAGACCTCATTCACCACAACATGTCATTTCGAGTCGATCCATTAGAAAAGACAGTTGTGTTAGTAGAAGCACCATCGTAAGACCTAAAAGAAAATTTTTGAATTCAAACTAACAATTTTTGAAAAAATAAACAAATAGTATAGCCATCACTCTTAATTATTAGCAAAATGCTATTGCACCGTCTCGCTTTCAACAATAATCGACCACCAAACAAACGTTCGACGAGTTTAGTTGCGCATGAGTCGAAAACAACGTGCCAAGTATATACTCAAACATGCGAGTTCCCCTTCATACACGTGCTGCTGCTTTGCCGGTAGTTGGATAATAAATTTTAGTGAATATGTGATATAACTCGAACTATTTAAAAAATACTCAATTCATAAATTAAAACTTAAAAAAAAAGTATTGAATTTAATTAAGTGATGACGTCGTCTGACATAAATGGTAAACCAAACGGAATAACGACCAAATCGGACGGTGGTGGAGAAAAAGTGAAGTTGAAAAGAAAAATTACGCTTTTAAATGGGGTTGCTTTGATTATTGGTACTATTATTGGAAGTGGAATTTTCGTATCGCCAGCTGGAGTTTATAAAAGCACCGAATCTGTCGGAGTTTCCATAATTGTTTGGACTCTTTCTGGAGTTTTTTCGACTCTCGGAGCTTTATGTTATGCCGAATTGGGAACTTCGATAACACGCTCAGGTGGCGACTATGCTTACATATACGTCGCTTTTGGACCACTAGCAGCATTTATTAGATTATGGGTCGCACTTTTAATTATACGTCCGACAACTCAAACAATTGTTGCGCTCACCTTTGCTCATTATGCAGCTAAACCCTTTTTTCCGGAATGCGAACCACCACAAGCTTCGGTTCGTCTTTTAGCCGCAATGTGTTTGTGTGAGTAAATCTATTTTTATTAACGTAATCTATAAATAAATCAACATAGTTATCTAATTTCTAACTTTTGTCGTGGCAAAATTTAAATTTTGACGCGTTTAATGCGCCTGCTCGTAAACATCGCTTCGAATTCGATTTTTACAAGCAACCCTCTCTGTTACACCTAAAGGGGGAGAAAGTGACTCAGGAAAACTAACTATACAATAGTAGTAGGATATGGAGTCAGTTAAGTTTAGATTAAATTGTTATGATTTAATTAGGAAAAAAATTTCTTTTATTTTAACAAATCAACTTTGACCTGTGAATATGTACATTGATTTGATAAGGGTAAATTATATCGTTGATTTTATTGCTGAAGTTTGCCATTATCTTATTGAAAGTTGACCGATGCTCGCATTACATCAAAATTTAGATGTTTGTTGTCTAAACTCAATTAGAGATTTGTTTTTTCCCCAAGCATTTCGACTTAATTAAGTAGCTAAAAGAAACGGTATTTCTTGTAAAGGAAGTAATACAAATTTATTACTTGAATGTAACTACAAAAGTCTATTGCATCATCTCAGTCACGCTATTTTCTCTTATAGTAATCCACTACTAGGGAGAATTTATTCGAGGAGGGGTGGAAATGGAATTTTGAACAACTTGTAGTTGAAAACAATAAAAATTAATCGTTTCTTCTCATTAATTAAAAAAAATAATTAGGGAGTCTAGTCGACAAAGGGGTTGTAGAGAACATATGAGAGGGTGGTAAGTTCTTGCTATATGACTAAGCGAAGGAGGGGGTGGAAAGGTCCCGTTTTTGCGGTTTTCGCTTGTATGTCAAAAACGGTGGGTCTTACGAAAAAAATTACTCTTAGCAAAATGTTAGCTTCTTAAATTTTCAACAAGATTGTTTCTATTCATTTTTTCTCTATTCCTTATAGTTTTCGAGGTATCTGCCCGCGAAAATCGTTAATGTATTAGGGAAAAAAAATTGCTTACATTTCCTCAGCCTTTCGTTTTACAGTAAAAGTCTTTAGAAAAGAAGTTGAAGAGCATTAAAATTCCTTTACTATTTTATCTTCACTGCGAATACTAGCAATTTCAAAATTTTTGCGGACAGATGATATCTCGAACACTATGAAAAATAGAGAAAAAATGAATAGAAACAGTTTTGTAGAAAATTTGATAAGCTTTCATTTTGATAAAAATATTTTTTCTCTAGAACCAACCGTTTTGTAGATATAAGCAAAAACCGCAAAAATACCGGGGACTACAAATTCGAGAAGAAAAAAGTTTTCACCCTCTTCCATGTTCTCCCTAAATATCGCTCTTTAGCAAGTTTCAAGGGAGCAACAGAACTCTGGAGGAAGATACTTTTCAGCAACATTTAAACTGTACATAAATCATTGGATGAGTACTCTTTGGAATATTTTTTTAATTCTTTCTTTATACCCACAGGTAGGAAATTTGACCTCGACGTGATAATGATAATTTTACTCAAAAGTTATCTTAATGTTGACTAATTTTTGCTTTGACTAGCACTGATAGCAAGTGCATGGCAAGACTAAGCAATAATTATTATTGAGTTACTGTGCATCTCTTACTCCTCAGGACCGATGGTTTCTATCAGGGTTGTACTGGGAAAAAAATTAGTTCCGGGAAAGTTCAGGTTTATATTTTTGATTTTTTAAATTTATCTTAATGTTTGCAGTATATTTTTTTCTTTGTCACACCACGGGCCACCCGGAATTTCCCTGTAGTCTGCCTGGCCAGTCCAGCTCTGGTTTCTATGCTTTTTATCTCTTCTGCTAGGACCGGCTATTATTTTACCTTTTCACTTCTTTTAACTGTATTTTTTTCTACATTTTCTTTTTTTATAGTTGATACTTGTGAGTTGAGGAAGTTTAAAAAAAAAATTTTGTTTTGGCTTAGATATTGTAGAAAAAATTACCAAGAGGGCATATTGATACCCTTGTCACTACTACGAGGGTTAAAGGATTTAACTTTAGAAAAACCTCTTCTAGTGTACGCTCTATCTTGTGCTATCTTCTTTCAATGATAGATACAAAAAGGCCATGGAGGACAATTACTTATAATTTAAAGTTGATTAAACACGCCGTTAAGATCAAAATTATCGCTTGGGGAAATATTTTTTCCCCAGAATGTCCTATTTTAAACAATTAATAACAAGTCACGAGGGCAATTAAAACAAAAAATAATTTTTAAGAACATTAACTGTAGATCTAAAAATTTTTACCTTATCTAATTATAATCACCCAGTAGTGTGTACCTACATATACAATTTTAGGTTATTTACACATAAATAATACACATTGCGTACTTTGTATAAGTACCAGGGTCTTTTATAAAGTGCTTTAATGGTAGGTAAATACGATTTATAATTGAAGTGCATTAATTGATCAATTTTAATTAACTGCAGTGTACGTCACGAGGGTTAATGTTGTATTTTCAGGGATAACATGGATTGTTACTTTAGATGTACTTATGGACTGTTGCAGGGCTGGACTGGCCTGGCGGGCCACTGGGAATTTCCCGGTAGGCCGTGAAGTGACAATGAAAGAAGTATATTGCAAAAATTTAGATTAATGCAAAAAATTAAAAACACGAACCTGCAGTCACTCTTTGAAATTTAGTACGTTTTATTAAGAAACCAATACAAAAATAGAATATTATAAAAAATCAAAATAACTGTAAAGGCCTCACCACACACAGACTTAGCTTTCGGTTTGGCCTGTGCAGGCCGCCTGAACGATGGTCCAGACGCTCTAGACAGGCCAAACCTGCCGCCTAAACGGTGTCTACAAGCTCCGGTTTAGTCTGTGCAAATTGCCTGTACAGGCCAAACCGGAAGCAAGCCTGGGCGTGTGTACTCTAACAGGAAAGAACCATTTAGCTAGCAATATGAATCGAAATGGCTAAATATAGCGATTTCCGTTCAATTTCTGCAATAGAAATGGTTGCTTACATTCCCACTTATAAGGAAAGATCATGACAGCCAGTGATAATGATAATGTAAACTTTAAAATGAAACGAATGGATCATCCATAGTTTTTCAAAATGTCGCTTCCGTCGCATTTTCTCTTATCGGCAACGGTTGCTAACCCTCCTTGTGGATCTATTTATTCAATAGGCGGAGGCTTAAAACTGAAAATAAATGGCCCGTCCACACACACAGGCTTGCTTTCCGGTTTGGTCTGTGCCTGTGCCTCTTTGCCAAACTAGAGCGTCTGGACAGCGTTTAGGTGGCCTGTAATATAATCTATAAAATATAGATCTAATGATTACGTATTACCATGCCACAATTGGTTTTAATATCTTGAATAGTTGAGAGGCAATCCGTTCACACTGTTAACACCCACCCTGTAGAAAGTTTTTTAATATTAAAGTTCACACTGAATACTAATAAATAAAATTCAAATTTTTTTATTTTAAGCCGCCCCTCCAACACAATAGCCCTTCACCAAGTCGCCCGAACTATCAGATTTCCCGGTACTAATTTTATTCCCAGTCCAGCCCTGGACTGTTGCGATCAACAAAAACAAAAAACACAAATTTACAACTTCATGTGGGTAGATGTTCATGTTCAGTCTTCAGGTTCAAGGTACCCAGAAGATCTGTTTTGTTTGACAATTATTTAAATTTAGAAATAAACAATTCGTAGGCTTAGACCAATTTTGTCCTTGGAGTTTAATCTTTATTTAATTAATAAAAGTATTTTTTTTGTTGATGACAATTTGCTTTAGTTTAGAAAGAGAGATTAATTATTCTAATCATAATACTATGTTTTTTGAGATGCTGATTTCTCTTATCCAATAATATGCAATTATCACTTGGAAATATGTAGCCAGTAGCTATTTATTGTAAACAAAATAAACTTAACTTGAACGAAAATCTCAAGAATGCGGTGAGAAAATTTTGTTTTTTATAGTAAATCTATCGTATGGATTACGAAATAGGTATGAAATTACAGCCATTCGATTGAATTTTTATAATAATTGAAAATATATCCAAGTAACTTTTGAAAGAGCTTCTAATCGAGTTTTGAAAAATAACTAGGTACGAAAATTAAGGGTGGCATTTTTTCTATGAAAAAATAAATGATGTGCAGACACATTTTCATTCCCTATATACGATCTTCAAAACCTTTGCCAAAATTTAAAAAATGTGTTAAAGGTTGAGCCGGGTTGAACTTGGATACTTCGAGGATACTTTTGGTGGTTTTGTAATTTAAAAATTACATTACATTACATTTGTATTACTTTCTGAATTTTTTACTTATGCTAGGGCTACATCTGCGTTAACGTCTAACAGTATAAAACGCGTTATTTAACGAGAGAAAAAATTACGCGCTAAATTACATCCTTTTGAATGGCTACATTTACGTGTATGTTTTTAGTGACGGTTAACGTAGTTCTTTGTGCATTAAATTCAAGATGGATTCTAAAGCGGCTGCACTGCTTTATTATATAAGCGCTTGTAACTTTTTTTTGAATGTTCAGTATTATTGGAAACCGAAAGAAAAAGTGAGACTTAAAAGAAGATGGTGGATGATAACAATGCATCGACGTCGAACACGGTAAATGTCTAGAGTAGATAAATATTCTAAATTAATAATAAAAAAGCGTTTAAAGTGTTCATTATTGAGTTAACATGTACAGGTATACACTACACTCAATAAATTCATAAATATATTTAATTTTCCAGAAATACAATGGAGCAATTGTTTTCTGATTTGTTGGCCGAACAATCTCTACAGTTTTATAACTTTGTTCGAATGTCAACAACTGATTTTGAAACATTGCTTAATAAAGTGGGTCCACTAATTTTCAAAAGAGACACCAGATTTCGAGAAGCTATTCCAGAAAAAATGCGTTTGGCAGTAACTCTACGGTATTATGCTACAGGAGACAGCTTCAGAAGTTTACATTTCTTGTTTAAAATTTCTCACCAACTCATTTCTAAGATCGTAAAGGAAGTCAGCTCGGCTATCGTTATAGTTCTAAAGGATATGATAAAGGTAAATGAAAGGGTTTATTTTGTGGTAACATTTTATTTTTAACCCACATGCGCCACAGGTAAGAATTTTTTAAGTAATTTGTAATATTGTATTAAGAGAAAGAAGTCATGTCATATTTTATTTTAAACATTTGAGCACATTATGTAGTTACTTCAATTTTTAAAATAGGTGATTAAACGGTATTTTCATTATTTCTGTAGCCACCTGCAATTAGTACATCATTAGACAGGATTTGTACTGCCCCTGTTTCTGACATTCCTAGAATACGCGGCCTTGCTGCTGCTTCAAAATTTAATTCCTGAGTTAGTGGGTGTAAGTAAGTGTTTGTTTCCATTCGTTCCAGATTGCCGTGGTTCTGTTGGTATACTTCTGCAGAAGTGCAACGTGAAGTTGATGAATGAATATCTAGTTCATAGTGTGAGTTTGGTGTACTTGAATATGGTGTAATGTTGCTGTCTTGGAATTCACCGTGTTCACGAGACTGACGTTTTTCCATATGTGAATTAAAGATTAAGTTTTGAATAGAATTCATAAGAATCTCTCTTTCATCGCAGTCACTAATTTTTCTTATTTTGGCCGCAATCATAAATCCAAAGTGATCATACTCATCCATTGCGCTTGTATGCTTTTCAGCAGACATTGATTTCAAACATTTAAAAGCTTCATCCATTTGGTTTTTAGCTGCAAGTATTTCTGGCGGCATTTTCTTTGTAACATGACGAAATTGTTGTGTGGGTTGTTTATAATTTGATTGAGAACTAAGGGGACGTTTAACTGTTTTAGATTGTGCAAAAACTTTAGAACCTTCTTCTGATCTGCTTTCAGAAGAAAGAACTTCTGAACTTTCACGATCAAGTCCTTGAGTTTCTTGTGTCTCCTCTCTCACAGTTTCTACATCAGGCGAAGCCGGCGTAGTCGGCGTAGAGAGCTAAAAAGAAAACATTTAACAAACAATACTTTGTTTTTCAGATGCCTACTAACGAAAATGGGTGGTTAGAAAAAGAAGCTCAATTCAGAGACACTTTCCCTCATTGCTTGGGGGCATTAGACGGAAAACATGTCGTAATATTAGCACCGATACATAGTGGATCAGAATTTTACAATTACAAGCATTGTTTCAGCATTGTTTTGCTCGCTTTAGTAGATCGTAACTTTTGTTTCATGTTTTGTGACATTGGATGCAGAGGGAGAATCAGCGATGGAGGAGTATTTAGAAATAGCGTTTTGTACGATAAAATCCAAACAAACACTTTAAATCTACCACAACCTGCTCCAATGCGCGATGGTGATATAAATATGCCATATGTTTTTGTTGCTGACAATGCCTTCCCACTACATGAAAATTTAATGAAACCTTTTCCTGGTGACCATCCAGAAGGAAGTTTAAAGCGAAACTTTAATAGAAAACTTTCCTCTGCTCGTATCGTGGTAGAAAATGCCTTTGGCATAATGTCTGCAGTTTTTCGAGTACTCAGAAAACCTATTGCTCTACAGCCAATACGAGCGACAGAAGTTGTGATGGCATGTTGTTTATTGCATAACTTTTTAAGAAATAGTGCTTCTTCTTCAAATATTTATACTCCACCAGGCTTTGCAGACACTATTGAAAATGGGGAAGTCACTTTACCCGGAACATGGAGAACAGACATAGGAACTGAGGTTGGTGGTGCTTTAAGATCGTTTCCAAAAACGGCGAGACGTGCAAATTTATCAGCAATGAACGTTAGAAATAAATTAGCCGAATATTGTAATGCATGAAAAAGAAGCTACTGAATTTAAAAATAAAAAGCAAACAAAATTTGTAAATTAGTGCTTACTCCTCATGTAATTAGTAATAAGTATACCTATCAAAATAATTAATTAAATGGTTGAAATACTGAAACAATTGGAACATTTTATAGTAAAATAAAATATTGTGAAACTTAACGAAGTGTTTAAATTTAGTAACTACTGTGATTCTCATAATGTTTCACCAACAGCTAAGCGAAAATCAATTCTTTGTATTTTAAGTAGAGGTAGGTACCTAATTATTAATTATAAAAAATGATAATCTCACCTCAGTGGCCATGGTTGTATTACCCTCGTATATAGGTTTCAGGAAGTCGTTCATAATATTAAAAGCGAACCAATTCGTCGTATAAATGTCGCTTGTTCCTGCACCAGACTTAAGAGATTTCTTGTATTTATTTAAATGGATTCGATAATAACCCATAAGAGAATCTTTTTTCTTCTTTAGTTCCTCTATTGTTGTGGAAAATGACAATGCTTCTGAAATTCTACGCCAAGCGTCACTTTGAGCACCACGATTTTTATGTGATTTAAGTCCAGGATCCCATAAACAAGGCTCCGTTTGAAAAAGTTCCAAAAATTCGATCGCTTTTTCGTTACTCCAATCCATTGTGTACGGTGTACCAGTTAATACTTTTTTTTTTGTAATTACTATTTGTTTTATTTATAATTGATGATAAAAAAATTTAACAAAGCATTTAACACTTATATTTTTAATTTTTCAAAAGAATAAGCAAACACGATTAAACCACGTGTAGTAGTGTTTAGCTCTGCAGAAAGCGTGCGAATGAGTAATATAGGGATGGGCGTTTTAAAACGTAAATAGTTACAAAAGCTGCTATCGCTGCAATAACGGGTAGCTAGTTTTGACAATAGCGAGAAACTATTTATTGGTTATTGCGAGTTTTTGATAACTCGTACAGGCGAAGCGAAACTACGGAAAAACTGAAACGAAACGGAAAGGAGAAACGACAGAAACGAAAAACGTAAAGATGCTAAATCTTTTTGTTTACGTTTTTACCACGTTCAACCTTCGGCGTTGTTTCACATTTCACTTTTGGTTCGGCCACTTGCAACTTCAAAATATACACTTCTGGTGGTCGCTGTTATGTAGATAAGATTAAAGACGTATAAATAAAATAATAGATGCATTTATATAGCAAAATTTATACGTTACTTAATTTTTTTTATATAGCTTTCAGTTTAAAAAAGTTTATGCTTTCCAGCAATAAATATTTAATTTCATTGCAGTTTTTATTTTCTAAATTAAATAAATATACCTAATAACAGTTTTTCTGTTGCCTGCTACGAAATCAACCTGTCATTTAAAATGTACAAAAAAAGCTGCTATTAAAATAAATAGTTTCAGAAGCAGCTATCGGTACTCAAAAGCTGCTACCGTTTTGTTATTCATAAAACCTGCTATTACCCATCCCTAGAGTAATACAAGTGTAGCCACAACTGCGCGATATCTAACGCATTAAGTCCCTTTGATGTGTCAAAATAGACCGCTACCCGAGCTATCGCCTAACGTCTAATGTCACCAATAACGCCGTTACAAGATTAGCACGTTAATTTGTGGCTATATCTGCATTTTAGTGCATTAATGCACGTTAAGCATCACGTTAGACGCAAGTGTGGCCCTAGCATTTTAAGCAATTTTTTCCTATTTTGCAAGCCTTTTTTCGAAGCAGAATGTCCAAAAGTTTTAAATTAAAAAACAACATAAAAAAATCATATTTCAAAGTTCAAATATTTAGAAACAATCTGGAATTTCTCTCATAAAAATCGAAAATCACAAAAATCAAACCCTGTAGAATTTTCTAAACCACCCTTTTAACCCTAATTTAGATAATTATGTGTCTGTGCTGAATAAAACGAATTGCTTACATGATATAATTGCCATTTTTTAAAACAAAAAATCATTCCTTATGGGACAAAAAATGTACGTAGAATTTTCAAAAAAAAGCTAATTTTAAGTTTTTCTCTAAACACGTTACAGAGTGTTACTACAGGTGCTACAGGACCCTATAAATTGGGGGCTCTTACTACAACGCATTCTCACATATTAGACAATTTGCATTCTAAAATGTGCGGGATAAATACCTTAAAAAATCACCAATTCTCCGTAGTATCCAAGTGGCTTCGTATTAGGAAGAGTATTTTTTCATCCGGAGGTGCTAGTGCAATTCGACGCACTTCTCTGACGAGAAGGGCTACGTCAAGTCACCATGTAGTGCCTACATAAAGTATAGTCTAATTTAACATTTATCATAAAAACCAATGAAGATATTACGTTAAGGGTAGAGTAGAGTATTTTAGGTCAGGATAAGTAACCCTAACATAGGTTAGGATAGAATATATTTCCGGTAGAACACTAACTTAACCTACTCTAACTTCATTTACCCTATTCTAACCTAACCGAACTTAACCAAGCTTACCATAACCAAATATTTTCATTGTTATTTATCCTATTAAACCAGATCAATCATTAAACCTCATACTAACCCTGAGTCCTATAAAACTTGGATTAGCTTAGTTCGAAAACTAACCTCAAAATGGAACTTCTTATTTAATAGTAATCAATATTGTTTTGTCAAAAACAGCTGTGAGCAGGTTAAATTAATTGTAATTCGACAGTAAAGCGTTATAGTAAAGGCGGTAACAGTCGGAAGAACAAATACAAAGTTCAATTTTAAGGTTAGTTGTCGAATTAAGCTAATCCAGAGCTTTATAGGACTCAGGGTAACTATATCAAAGTTCAGGTAAACCGCGCGTTAACCAGTTGAGCGCCACCGTAGAATGAAAAAATCTGGCCCCAACAGGCTACGTACTAGTAGCACTTTAATTCGACTTTAAATCCCACAATTTCAAACTAAAAAAAACCTTAAAAAAGAAAATAAATTTTCCGAACCATGGCCATGAGCATGAGGTGGTTCGTCAGGCCACACTCTTTTAGTTCCCATATACCTAATAACTACAGAATCAGACATGTCCACTTGTCCACGTTACTACATTCGAAATTAAAACAGTTCACAGCGAGGTACAGTATATGTGGCAACACCCAAAGAGCAAATGCATGTGCGGAATCCAGTTGAGAACCATGAGGTATAATACATACCTCATGGTCCTCAACTGGATAAAGTTGAACATTTCAGGTAGACCTCACACTAAAGTATTTAAAAAAACATAGAATTAGTTGAACGTTTGAGCCCCCTCTCTGGTGGAAGAACATAATGATGATGTGATTAATATTTGGTAGTCTAAAGAAGTCCAGAGTTGGTAATTCAAATGGGTATGGGCGCATCCTTACAAAAGTGAATGTAGACGCCAATCATAATAATTAAGTAGTAAGTGCGGCTTCTTTAGGTGTGGGCAGCGCACTTGACTTCTCTATATTCAATTTTGGAAGGGTACCGATACACATTTTAGTTACGAACTTTATACTACCAACTTTGATTAAATATCTAACTTTTTCTTATAGGTGGACTTAAACACAGTTTTACATGGACTTAAACTCATACTAACTTGTTATTACTGAATCGACGCAAGGAGCAAAAGCACATGAATCTAAACTTTAGCGTTGTGCGTAGAAATTTCGACGTTCGATGTTAAAACTTAGATTCCCGTGTATTTGCTCCTTGCGTCGATTCAATACTAACAATTAGTACGACATTTAGTCCATGTCGAACCACCCTTATAGGCAACTAATTCTATCTCCCAATTTAGAGCTAAATCGGCGCATTTCTATAAAACCGGCTTAGAACTTATGCGCTGATGCAATGTTAAAGCTGGCCAAACTAAAAGTGATTTTAAGGTGGCATCACACACACAGGTTTTCTTTCCGGTTTGACCTATATGCATGTCGACTTGTACAGTGCACAGGCCACACCGGAGCGTTTGGACATCGGTTAAGCGACCTGCGTCTACTTTGACCTAACCAGTTCAACTTCAAGCGTTGGTTTAATAAAATTCGTCTGTACAGGCCTGGCCGGAGTACTACAAGTCTGTACGTGTGGAGAAAACCTGCGCAGGTTTGGACGGTAAATCTGTGTGTGTGGCGCAGCCTTTAAGACGTGTTTGATCCTTTTCTGCACTAAAGTCTGAGATTCTCTTTTTAACTACCGACATGTTAAAAAGTTGCGAAGAATAAATCACCTAAATAGTGTGGTAGGGTGTTTTAGGCGTGGTAGCTTGTCATCACTATAACCTTTAATATATCTTTTGGGATTCACTCCTTGATCTAGTTGTCTCAGTCCAATCTTAGACCTTTGTAAAAGTTTTAGATCATTTTTGAAACGGGGTGCTTCTTTAACATACTTTGACTAGTATAGAGATACATAAACGTAATTTTTAGGTGCTGCTGTCTTTGTTGAGCCAAAGCTACACAATTCCATTATATGTGTGCAGCAATCCCAGTTGCTTCTTTGCAGCAAAGGTTTCCACTTAACCTTAGAAGCCAGTACCATATGCCCTTTATTTTTTGTATGAAAAGATTTTCTTTGCAATTTTGCGAAAATTACCTTTTGAATAAAAATGGCGTTACACGTTTAACAATCAACTGAACTCTAGTTACGCCACTGCTTTAATTACCATTACAAGTGAAATTTTTTCCTTGGTTTAAATTTATTTAAAGGTTTTTAACATTTGTTATTTTCCACTTTAATTTAGAAATACGTTACTAATTACATTTTTTGTTTTAGGTCTTCTCACAATCGTCAACTGTTTGAGCGTACGATGGGCTATGAGGATTCAGAGCGTTTTTACTGTAGCAAAATTAACTGCTCTTGTCGGAATTATTTTAATTGGAGTTTATTACATTTTCTCTGGTAAGTTATTAATTACGTTTCAATTGTTTTATTCAATTTATTATCAAAGTTTAATTATTCGTATCTTTGAAGTTGTAAAGGACTCGTTTGTTATATCATCATCATCATCTTCTTGAAGAGATAATAATATGCGCTGATTCTGTCAGGACGAAAGGCATTGTGAATTATTATCGATAGATAGATGATAATGCGAAACAAGAAGCACATTAACCGCATGAATTAAATTATATTCTTTATTAAATAATAATTGAAATAAAAAGTAAAGCGCTGTAATGAACTTGGCATAATTTTCCATTGAGGGACAAATGCGCGACAAGGTTAAAGTGAAATTAAATTTTTATAGTTTAACGCACTTAGATCAAAGTTAATTAAATATTAAAACGAATAATTTCATGCAAGGTAATTTTTATCAAAATTTCAATCAAGTTTCGCAAATAAAATTATTGTTGTATACAGTATGTTTTAAAAATGTCTGCTCTATTCAGCAGGGTTAACCTTTTATTCTCAAAATTAACCTAGACCGCTTTGGAAAATGTTCTATAGATATTAATTTGATTTGAACACTACTGGAGTACGTGAAGACTGGTAACTATGGATCGAGATTTGCTGAAAATATCCAGCGTTTTCGAAGTCTCTCATTTATATTTCGATAGGTCCCAAATGAGTTTGAACTTTAAATGTCTGTCTAAAAACCTTAATTTTTGGTGGAACTGTCGAGGACAATCAACTTATTAGAATCATTTTAAATATTTTAATTCGTACGTCGATAGACCCACGAATTGTCATCATTAACCTTAACATTTTTCAACCTTCCTAATGGAAACCATCAGAAATTCAGAAAAGTCGCTGCCTTTCCCAACCTGGGTATCGAGTTCAGTTTAATTTAATGTAAACTGGTGACAGTAATAATCATATTAATAATTACCGTTATTGCTTCCTTTAAAAAATGTATTAAACGGAATCGATAAAATAAAACGTATAGGTTACAATGAAAGTATATTGACCTCATCCTCCATGATAAAAGAAGTATGTCGAAGTCTTACAAAAATTATAAGCTCATTGCAATTTCATTTACTTACAAATGTTTATCTGGGATTAAAAAAATATTTAAAAAATTTAATCATTAACCTTCCTACATGTTTATTTTAATTACCTTATTGTATGCAATTTACATGGCTGGCTACTGTTGATTTTTATGCTAATACGTTATTTAAAAAATCAAGACCAAGGTTATCTTATCTAAGTCGTAACAATAAACAATATTAATGCGTTTGGTGATTAATGAAAGTTGCTGCTAAATTATATTTTCATAATCTGCAGTAAATTAGAAACAATGATTTAGAAACCGTAAGGAAGCATGCTACAACTAGATGATGATCATAAGGAGATTATTGTGCCGTTATACAAGCTCGTATAGTCCTTACACTTCAACGGCCATGGTAACGTAGGAATGCAAATAAAAAACGAGATAAAATACATCCTTTCAGTTTGGGAAACCTTGGTCTAGTCAATGAAGGTGTTATAGGAAAGCATGGAAGAGGTGGAATTTTTTCTATAAAAATACTAAAAGCCCCCGGTTCTAGCTCTATAGCTGAGGGAGGGAGGGAGCAGGTGGAAAAGTCTCGTTTTTGGGGTTTTCGCTTATATCTAAAAAAAGGTAGGTCCTAGGGAAAAATTTCCTAGCAAAATGAAAGCTTATGAAATTTCCTATAAAATTTTTGGAGATATCTGCCCGCAAAAATCGTTAATGTATCACAAAACAAATTGTTGCCTCACGTTTCTCGTCAAACTTTTTCCTCTCTAGCATCCTTCATTTTACAGTAAAAGTCTTCAGAAGTTAAGTTGTAGAGCATTAAATTTTCTTTACTATTTTATCTTCAACTGGTACGGAGTTTTCATACATAACTGTCGATAAATGTCAAAAAATGTTGATTCAATACTACTTCATCTGCTTTTCATTAATCTGGAGCCATTGTTCATCCAATCTCACTTTTATCGAACGAAATGTTGGTGAATTAATCGATGGCGAATCCGAGCTGCAAGGCGAGTCATTATGTAAGTGATCAGAAGTGTACTGGGAACCCTTCTGATCCCGTGTTTAAGTCTCAGACTTGGCACTGAGTCATTAACATCTCTTCATTCGATTAGAAATCTATAAAGCCCAGAAGAAGTGTGTGATGGCCGTGTAAGGTTGGCTCAGTAATACCCAGATAGAAATCTTCTATGAAGAAGGAAGTGCCTTCATCGTAAAGAGTTACTATGTGGAGAAATATTTAAGTTTTGGGTTCACAAAATTCTCATTGTTGTTATTCTTTTATAGTTAATGGAGTATTTAAGGAACGTTTTAATTTGCAATTTTATCCCCATAAGCTTTTGGCCTTGTCGGCAACAAACTGTCTATCTGGACAGTCCTACCCTGGTAGGTTTCTAGTCGCTCCATAAAATTCCACTATTGGTTTAATGCAGGGGTTGGAAAATTTTTCACCAAGAAGGGCACTCTGGAGTGGCTAGCTTATAACAAAGGACCTTTTAGGTTATATTAATTATACTGGATGATGGAGTTGAGGCGTTTAGAGCTTAAGGTACATCCAATATATTTTAGTATGGGTTGAGGGATCAACCACTGTTCTGCATTTGGACACCCTTATGGCTGCCATTTACTGCAGATAACAACCGTTGAGAGCTCAATTTTTGTACATTGCCTACAGAGAGTGAATAACACCTCGTGTGGGTTGTTATGAGCACTAAAAACTTGGAAAATTGTTTTAGACCAAGAAATTTTTTTGAAAAAGTCGCTATCATTTAAAAAATGCAAGATAGCTACTAATGCCCTCGATCATCTTATTGTTGATCCCTGCTCAATTTTTGGACCGATTATATTGCCATTTGAATTGATGAGAGCAAATTTGATGGCCAAATAGAACGAAGTAGAAAAACACATTTTGTTAAATGTATGGTCAATTAGCAAACAAAATTAAGTTGATCTTAAGCGACGTTAATGCAACTATGGCCACGAACTAATACTTCAATTATAGTAATCGTTGGTCTGTGTTAAAACAAATTTTGTGTGGGTTTTTTATTGCCATATTTTGATTGGTGTAATTATCAAGTGTATTTGAGGTAAACAGTTAATTCTTTTACGTTCCTACGTAAAATGTTGTCCAAGGTCCTTTCATTTTTGTAAACAAAATTACCTCCACCTATAATAGAAAAGTGTTATTTGTTTTGATCTTACACAAAACTAAATAGTTCGATTATCAACCTGAAACATGAAGGGCTCTTGCTGCAAAGTACAAAGTATTATAAGTACCAAAGTACCTACATGGTTTTCATTTTTAAAATTGGGAAGGTAAAAGGATTAGCGATACCAGTTTTATCTGGTTTGTTTGAGATCGATAAGGAATTAAAATATCAACTGAAATCCGCTAATGAATAATGATAAATATTTGCATACTTTAGAAAAGATTGTCGAGTGCTTTTTATCAAAGAGAGAAAAATCCATAAATAACTCAAATCTCTTGAGAAAACTAACAGAAAAATACCCTCTTGTAAAACAGAAAATCTGAAAATAAAATTTACTTTTCACTTTGAAAAACCCCTCATTATAATTTTCTTTTTTAGGTAGAGTGGATAAGTTCGATAATGCCTTCGAAGGAAACTACGGACCAATAAATTTAGCTTTAGCATTTTACTCAGGATTATTTGCTTTTGGTGGATGGAATTTTCTCAATGTTGTAACCGAAGAGTTACAAGATCCATACAAGTAAGTAACAACTATTGAATATAAACTAATTACTGACGCGACGAAATAATTTAATTTGGTTATTTCGATCTTAAGACTAACTTTTGAATTTGATTGCTTGATTCGATTTTACACTTTGCTCCAAACATTATTTATTTGTATTTTAGAAGCAACGTTTAATGCTTTTCAGTAAAGTATAAAATAGAGCTTTATTTTCTATTGATAAATGAAGGTTTTCTTGAATTAAACATGGCAATTTTCTCTACAGCTTTTCTTCTGTAAATAAACGTTAAAAGACTTTCATTGTTTTCTGTCTTTTCAGCGAGCCATTTTAAAATTGAACGTGATTTTAACATGATTGGGGTTATTGTAAAAGTTGTCGTAGTTTAAAATATACAAAAAAATAAATTCTTTCTGAATCGATGGCTTAAGGATTGTTAGAAGAACATGAATGTTCATGGGTTTTTTCAATTATCAGAATTATAATTAACAATAAGTTGACCTCCATTTATGCGTATTTATAATATAAATTATCATTTTTTATCGTTTGTTTAAAATTATTAACAATGGTTGAACTGTAAGCTGCGCATATTTCTTTATAGAGAGTGTTTCAGAAATAACTGTAGATCACTTTTGCATTCCATTTTTATGGTACTGTAACTCCCCATGGGTGCATTTTGTGAATTAGATATGAAGTTAAACTGGCCTACTTTAGGGTCTTGAATAACCTCTTAAAAGATCAACAACTACTACTTAAACATCCTGTATAGATGCTGTTATCCTTTTTCTATTAAATATATTCTGGATCTACACTGGGTCATCAAAAAAATCGGCCCACCTACACTGTACAACATGAGGTTTTGCGTTATCGCGTGCATTAGTTCAAAATTTTCATCAATAAATCCAGCTATAGTAATTCGTACTCTTCGAGGATCTCTCTTGTGTATCGTATAGTAGTTACATCACCATTCCTAATGTCGACAAGCTCTCTACGTACAGTGAAAGAAATTCCTCTTCAGAACATTATCCTCCGTAACTTACCATTTCTTGTGTATAACATTGAGAATAACGTCCTCCAGGAAGTCGCATGACCTTATGACATCCATCGGAGCCATGCGATGTCACTCGATTCTCATCAATAAAAAGAAGAGCTTCCCATTGCGCTGGAGTCAAATCGCAATGTTGTCTAGCAAACTGAAGCCGAACTCCACGAAGAGATACAGTTAATTTTAGCCAGGTAGCAGGTTTGTGCGGTCTCAAATTTTGCTCTCCTAGTCTTCTAACGGTACTATCACTAACGACCACGCCGCGTTCTTCTCTGAGTCGCTGTTAAAGATCAAGTCCTGTAATATGTCTGTTTCGTAACGATGACAGCACAATAAAGCGATTGTCT
Organism: Malthinus seriepunctatus; assembly: GCA_963924605.1. Lineage (NCBI taxonomy): Eukaryota > Metazoa > Arthropoda > Insecta > Coleoptera > Cantharidae > Malthinus > Malthinus seriepunctatus. Next base: position 16,420,811 of record OZ004600.1, read on the forward strand.
CTTTCAGCCGTGACACGATTTCTTCCAGATCCAGATCTTGAACCGGCTAAGATTCAATCTTCGTGCTACACAACTCTTTGACTTTCTTCCAGTAGAACTACGGCTTGGTCAGCTTCTGCTTCAGTTGTGTCTATAATTCGGTGTTAATAATATTGATAAGGATAATCAAATTAATTAACTTTTTTTTTATTTTTATTAAATTAACTCCAAATTTTCAATAGAAGACGGTTCAAATCAAATCTTAAGGAGTCTTATGACCATTTGCACTAACGCTACGCAACGACTTAGGAATCACCCGAATCACCTACATAAATATGTTGCTCCCAGTTGATTTATTAACAAATCAACAAATTAGGTAACCCCTAAGCCGTTACTTAGCGTTAGTGCAAATGGCCATTAGAAACTATTTTAGTCAAAAGTTAAACAAAGTACTCTCAAGTGATACAAGTTGATTACAAAATAGTGCAAATATTAGTAAACATACTGCAATTATCAACAAAGTGTCAATATTTAGTTATTCAGTGCAGTGTTTTGTTTTTGTTTTATTTCTTAACACGTTAGTGGGTCGATTTTTTTGATGACCAGTGTAGTTAGGAGGTAGAAATACTAGAAGACCCCGATCCTAGCTATATGGCTAAGGGGGAGGGAGCTAAAAAGGTCCCATTTTTGGGATTTTTGTTTCTATCACAAAAACTATGGGTTCTCAGAAAAAACTATTCATAGCAATTATGAAAGATTATAGAATTTCCTACAAGATCGTTTCATTTCATTTTTTCTCTATTCCTTATAGTTTTTGAGATATCCGCTTGCAAACATTTTAAAATTGATATAACTCCATAGCAGTTGAAGATAAAATAGTAAAGAAAACTTAATGCTCTACAAGTTTTTTTCTGAAGACATTACTGTAAAATAATTGGCTCAGGCAAAAATTGTTTTTTTTTAGACTAACGATTTTTGCGGGCGGGTGTCTCAAAAATTATAAGGAATAGAAAAAAAAATGAATAGAAACAATCTTGTAGGAAATTTGATATGCTTTCATTTTGCTAAGAGATTTTTTTCCTAGGACCCAACGTTTTTGAGATATAATCAAAAACCTCTTTCTATCCCCTCCCACTCTTAAGGCTCGTTTTCACACACAAGCTTGTCTTCCGGTTTGCCTGTGCAGTCGGCCTGCACACCGACAGGAAGGCAAGCCTGTGTGTGACGACGAGCCTTTAGCCATATAACTCTAGAACTGGGGACCTTGAAGTATTTTTACCTTTTAACTACTCTAAACACATTTCTGAAGAAAAAAATTCCACCCTCTTCCATGTCAGGGTAAGGCAGATCTCAGCTCATCGAATAAGTTCTTGAGACTCTTTATGTGAACGTGCTGATTTTTAAAGGTTTTTCTGACCCCCAGCGTCTCCTATGTTACTAATAGAGTATGATTTGATATATTTCGTGTTAACTTTTCTACTGTTCATTTCGCATTCATTACCTCTAATATCTTCTTTTGTCTTGAAATAAAATCTTTAGATTAGGCTAGGCCGATTCAGCGATTCATGAATCCAAAACTGATATACAAAACTCGATTTAAATCTATTGATCTATTCAGTTTTTATTGAAACCGATTCGACTCCCTTAAAATCGATTTATCCAAATGTTAAAGGCTCTTTGAAAATAAATAATTCTTACATTAAATTTTATACAAGAATTTTCGATTTTATTTTGATTTTGATTAATTTCAGATATTCAGTTACGACGTACGCACAGTTTCAAGTTTATCAGTTTTATAGGTCATGATTCGGTGAGATTTTTTCGAACTAAGTCCTTTCTGGGAGTAGCAATAAACTCATAAATTGTTTAGTAAGTTTAAATTTAAGTGTGAATCGATTTGAAGCTAAATCTTTATTATTATAAGACTTAAAATCGATTCAGTGAACCAGCGCACGGTGTGAATTGACTTAAACGGGTTAAAATTTTCTAGATTCTAATCGGATCGGACTACGTAAGAAAATATTTCTTTTAGTTTTCTTTGAGCCTTCTTGTATCTCTTACTGTCCTTTTAACCTTAGAGTAACCTTCACTGCTTTAAATCGGAAAATATTTTTTTGACATTTCCTCATTCACTTGAATGGGAATTGGCCAGATCTCAGTTCATCAAACAGAGCAGCGATGATTCTTGATTTAGATTTAAAGATTTTTTATGTTCTTTTGTCCTTTGTGATGAATGGAGAGTGCAGATAAATTGAATTGAAAGTAGTTTCAGTTACCTCCAATTTTGTCTAAAAAAATTCACTAAGCATCAGAGGTCTATGTTGCAGAAATCAGTACAACAGCTTTTTTAATTACCTCTCAAAAGATTTGAATGTCTGCTACATCGAAAATGCTATGACTACTAGAGGGTTCTGAATCTCGATTCGAATTTGTTGACCAAAGACCTCCTGTTAATTTGTTTTGTTATTTACTATAAAATGTATTATCCCTAAGGCACCCTAAAGCCTGCACCCTTAGAGTATAAAGAACCAGGAAGGAGCTTAGCCACTGTTGCCTATAAGAGAAAATGCGACTGAAATGCCATTTTAGAAAACTATGGATGACTCATTTATTCTGTCAAGTTTACATTATCATTGGCTGTCATGATCTTTTTAAGTGGGAGTATAAGCAACCATTTCTATTGGATAAATTGACCCGAAATCGATATATTTAGACAACCATTGCATTCACATACGATTACCTGAAATGCTCTTTCCTGTTAGAGTAGCAGCTATTTATTCAATTCCTGAACCACACAAACAGGCTTGCACTTGCACTGGACATCGTTCAAGCTCCAGTTTGAGCTGTGCAGGTCGGCCTTTACAGTGCACAGCTCAAACTGGAGCTTCTGGACAGCGTTCAGGCCTCCAAACCAGAAGGCAAGGCCTGTGTGTGTGTGGATCGGCCTTTACAAGCACTAGTTTTTTGTAATATTTTTTAAATTATGATTGTATTTAATTTTATTATTTTTTTGTAGAAATTTACCGAAAGCAATATGGATAGCACTACCGGTAGTTACAGGAGTTTACGTATTAGCTAATATTGCTTATTTTGCAGTATTATCCAAAGATGAAATGTTGAGTTCAGCTGCAGTTGCTGTAGTAAGTTAAAAATTACAAAAAGTTTACAAATATTTGTATCGAAATTTTTTTTAGACTTTTGGAACTAAAACAATTGGAAGCTTATGTTGGATAGTACCTATTTTTGTCGCACTATCAACATTTGGAGGAGTTAATGGTATTTTATTCACATCAGCAAGACTATTTCTTACTGGATCTCAAGAAGGACATTTACCCATTTTATTTTCTTTCATTCACATGCGAAGGATGACACCTGTACCTTCACTAATTTTTACTGTATTAAAAAAACTCACTAGTCTTAACAATTTTATTTAAAAAAATCATTTCAGTGTATAGCTTCGCTTTGTATGCTGTTAGTTAGTGATGTCTTCATTCTTATCAATTACTACAGCCAAATATTATGGTTTTCGGTTGCTGCAAGTATAGGTGGAATGTTATGGTTAAGATATAAGCAACCAGATATGCCAAGACCAATTAAAGTTAACTTATTAATTCCAATTACTTTCCTAGTTTGTTGTGCATTCTTAGTATTATTTCCAATTCCATCACATCCGTGGAACACTGCTATTTCGCTCATAATTACACTGTCAGGTATATTTTAATAAAAATTATATTTTTTACCGCTGTTAAATGAATTGTTGTAGGCATTCCTGTATATTATATTGGTATTAAATGGGAATCGAAACCAAAAGGATACTATAAAGTTATTGGAGCAATTACTAAATTTTTCCAAAAACTAATGGAAGTCACCTTCCCCGATGAAATGAACCAAAAATTATCTGAAATTTAAATCATTCAGATATGTGTGCTGTTAAAATGAATTTTAAAAAAAGTGGCAAATTATTTTAATACCTATGAACTGGGTAGATTTTTTAGATGTTGTACTACATAAAAGTTTTTAATTACTTTTGTTAAATTTGTGGAATTTTATATCTCTTTTTTATATTATTTTAGTACGTAATTAAATTATTATATAAATTATATAAATGTGAGCATTGTGAACATCACGCTTCAAATAAAATAAAATGTAATTGACGTGTACGACTACTATTTCATTTTACAGTATTACCATTTACCACTAACTTCTTGTTTATTACAAATTGATTAACTATAGACGCTGTAGTTTGGGAAGAAGAAGAAAAGTGTGATAAATAACTAGGTAGTGATTTATTAATATTGAAGATGCTTTAATGTAATGAATGAAATTCAAAAGTCCAAGTTCGAAGTATTAAGTAACTTTACACTTTTTGACAAATTAATTATCGAATAGCTGTAGAACGAACTTATGAAAAATAAAATTAAAATTATAGGAATAATTTTAGTGTAGGCCATTGAATTATTATCACTTTCAACAAAATAAAATTAATTCCTTTTAACTTTAATTAATAGAAAGACAAACTTACTTAGTACTTATTAAATTAATACTTTTAAATTTTTCAAGGAATGACATATCAAAACAAGCAACTAAATATAAGCTTGAAGAAAAAAAATTAATTGGAATGTTTAGAAAACAAATACAATACAGAATGTGCAAAAACCTAAACTTGGAAGGAAGAAGAAGAAACGGTAGTCATTATTTTTAATAATAATCTATTAAATTTGAATAATTTTATGAGAGTTTGATCCTAGTCTATTATTGAAATCCAAATTATAAATTTTTTCTTTTTCGAGTGTATCATTTCTGCAAGTGTGTGTTTAATTTAGTTAATAGTGATTCGAAAATTAATTTATTTTGTGCTTATAGGTGCCATCTACTGCCAGAGCAATTTTAATTCCAAGAAAAACTAATTGAGGAGAACACCTACGCGCAATAGAAGACGGAACAATGTCATAAGAAAGAAGCTAAATATAAGCTTAACGAAAAATAATTAAGTGGAAGACTTAGAAAACAAATTCAATGGAGATGAGAAGGAAAAAGTCTAAACTTTGAAAGAAGAAGAAAAAGAAGTAGTAATTATTTTTAATAATAATTTATTGTGTTAATATGTAATTATTTTTTAAATTTGAATTTTTTATGAGAGTTTGAGCCTGGTTAAATTCATACTGTGTTTTTATTTCATTTTTAATGTTTAAAACGATAGATTCGAGTCCATGACAGTCATGGGCAGTCATAGGCACTCTGTGTACAAATTCAGAACAGTGGCTGACCTCTCGGATAGATTATAGGATACCCAAAGTTAAAAGGATTTTTTTTGTTTCTTGTAAAACTTGTAGGGGATCCATCAAAATGATGTTAATAAAAACATTACAATTAGTAAATTAAAAAATTTGAATATTATTTTTAAATTTAATTTTTAAAAATGTTCAATGATTTTACAAAAAGTTCTTATTTAAGTGGAAATTTTTTTGAAGTCTAAGAAACTATGTGACTATCACAGTTAAATTTATGTCAATGATTAATATATGTTAAGTTATAAAATAAACTAAAATAAAATAAATAAAAAAATTCAAAATGTAATATGAAACAGCTATAGTCATTTCAGCTTTAGTTTATATTTGCTAGTCGAACTGTTTACATCTAGCCACGAGACCTTAGTTAAGGGTGTGTTATTTTATCGTAATAAGACTAATAAGGATATAATTCGCAAAGCAAGGGCTAACAAATATTAATAAGGTACAGAGAATGTTTCAATTATTGATTAATTAATTTTCTCATGTAACTTTTTGTATTTATTAAAAAATTAGTTTAATTTATAATTGTTAAATTAAATATTTCATTTACAGTCCACCAAACCTCTTAAAAATAATTATCCTTATGAATTTATTTCCACTATGTAACTATTTGTTATAAGTGGTTGCTGAACATAAGGGTAACAAAACAACCACTAACCAAAATTTGGTTTTTGTATTTCAACTTGAAAAAATGCAACGGATAATTATTTTTATTCGATTTATACTGAAATTAAAAATTGACATTCAAGCAACTTGAGAACATCCATTGGTGCATGTGTGGGTAGTTCTTGTTTAACACTTAATATAATCTTGAAACCCTTATTTACTAGCAGGTACAATTATAAATTGAACCAATTTTTTTAATAACTCTATTATGAAAAGTAATTTGCGCCCATCATATAGGCAACCTTCATACTCACATATTATTGGTTGACATTTCTTTAGTGGTAGGGAATGAGTAGGAGAAAGTTAATATAAGTCCGATTTTCGCCATAAGTTCAGATTCTTATCAGTAACACAGATCAGCAAATTTTAGAAAAATAAGGGTTACTCTTGTGAAAATCAACTTTTGATTTTCGAATTTTTTTTTATTGAAAGTTGATCTTTACATTACAATAAGTATTTCTACTAAGTATTAATTCACTTACTTCAATATTAAGGGTAAAAATTTAAATATTGTGATCAATAATTATTTTGTAATGTACCTAATTGAAAATTCTTAGTAGTGATTATAATTTTAATTATAACTCGCTTAAATTAATTTTGTCAATTTTATATGGTGTATTGGATTTATTCATATCCTTTTATGTAAAAAATATAATTTAAATTCGTTTATTAATTAAAATTAGTATAAATTAATTTTATGCGTTTTATTTGTATTGTAACTTTTGTAATTAATGTTAATTAGTTGGGTTGGATCGGTCATTCATTAACTCCTTCTGAAATAAGAAAAAATCTAAGATTACTAATTTGTTAAATTGTTTAAAAAATACAATTAAATATTAATGATCAAATCGTCCAATCCTC
>OZ004600.1:17027807-17216289 GCA_963924605.1 Malthinus seriepunctatus
ATAAGATTTCTCTGGTTTCGATTTGGTAGTGCTAGTGCTGATATTTTTGGTTAAAAAATGGTTGTACGCGGTTGTTACTGTCATTTATGTCACCTTCGGTTTGTTAGATATTCTCAATTTGTATTTTTTAGTCCATTTCAAACATTTCTGTACAATTTGCTCAATCGTTTCTGTAGTCTCGTTTTTGCTCTAAATATGTTGATAACAAGCAAAGTTAAAAGAGTCGAAATAGTCCAGTGGTTCGGTAGTATGGCGCTCAACACGTAGATGAAGACACCTAACCTAACTCTATGCGATTAAGGATTTTTGCGGGCGGATACCTAAAAAACTATAAGGAATAGAGAAAAAATGAATAGGAACAATATTATAGGAATTTTGATAAGAATAATTTTTTCCCTAGAAGCCACCCTTTTTGAGATATAAACAAAAACCCCAAAAACGGGACCAGTTTATCCCCTTCTTCCATTGGAGAAAAAAAAAACTGGTCCCGTTTTTGGGATTTTTGTTTATATCTCAAAAACGGTGGCTCCTACGGAAAAAATTACTCTTCACAAAATGAAAGCTTATCAAATTTCCTACAAAATTGTTTGTGTTCATTTTTTTCTCTATTCTTTATGGTTTTTAGATACCCACCCGCAAAAATCATTAATCACGTCTAGTTGGGTTAGGTAATCGAGTTCGGTGATGTTCCAGCGCCATACTACGGAATCACTAGATCATTTATTGTATAGCTAGGATCGGGGATTTTTAGTATTTCTACATCTTAACTATTACAAACACATTCTTGAAAAATAAATTTTCACCCTCATCCACGTCCTCTACATCCATATTTTGAGCTCTCTTTGACTAATCTAGTAGTCAAAGGAGTGAATAAATTATTTAATTACATTGACACATTATTTTAATATTAAAAACGTCTATGAAGTCCAGAAAAGTGATGCGGCTTATCTTAAGCTGTGTAACCGTAATAAACCGAACGCACATTCCTTAGCAATCTTTTCTTTCCGTGGTCGTACAATAGCTGCTCGCTGTTAGAGTGTCTTAGATGTCGTAGAAGTATGGAAAGGGTGAGAATGTAGTTCACTAGGATTCACTTCTGTAAATCATAGGAATTAATAATTCTCTTGAGAAAATTACGTCATTTTGTACAGAATTCAACAACTGACCCCCTGTGGGGAGCCCCAATATTTGTTGTTTATATAGAGTTTCTATCTCTCTTTGTTCCAATTTGAACTTGTTGTTTTAAGCATAGTTCATAACCTGTAGTTAGTATTTTTTATTTACCAACAGCCAAGGAAAGCGCTTCTATTTTGGCGAGCTCACTTAAGAACATAATTTTTTACCATGGATTTTAGCTAATTATTACTATCGTTGCTAGTCGGCCTCTTTCAATGAAACTAGATGATCTTTTTATGTAGTTTATAATACAATCCTCTACTTCCCACAATCTTTCAAAATATTGTCAATAATTATGACATCTCAAACATTTTTGTACAAAGGTAGTCAAATTGCTGGTTACCTCTTTTTATAAAAAAAAATTAATTCCATCTTGAGCCAAGTCAATTTTTAAAATTTTCGGTTAAATTGTTATCCAGTAAATGAACAAACGAGACCTGACATTTAATTTTCCCCCTAGGCTGCGTGTAAATATTACTTCATACAAGATTTGGCAACGAAATTGCTTGCTTTTATGGGCACTTTTAAAGAAATGTTTTTGTATTAAATTTATACCCTATCTTTATCTTCGAGTTTCGGTTATAAAAGTATTTCCTGTTGTCAGATTATTGTCACGAATTTTTCGTGCAATTTTAAGTGATGTTTTGTCTCTTTAGGGCATCGATCGCAGGTAAACAGGTTTATTGCACTCAAAAATATTTATTATAATCTTGTCCAGGGAATTTTTGGAAACACCTGTAGAGTGCAAAATTTTACCTCCATGACCACACTAAAACAATTTCTTTATACAAATACTATAATATGGATGAAGTCTTGTAAAAGTGATTGATGGATCAGTCTGATATTTCTTTGGGTGTAGATTAAAAATTACTTAAATCTGAGAGAAAAGTTTTTCAACAACAACGTCACTTTTTCTTCTCCATCTGAGTTGATGTAATACATTTTGATTTTTTGGAACCATCATCAACTTCCAGGATTTCTAGATTGGGTTTAAATACATTTTCAGAATTTTATATCCTTAAAATAAATTTTGCATTAAAATCAGTCTGTCCTTCTCTTATTTGTATTGCATATATCGTACCTACTAGGTAGTGGTTTTCGTAGTATCAATGCTCATTTAAATTGTAAAGTGGTCGAAATGTTGACATACAAATTACAATCGCATAGATTATGTTGAAATTTGTAATTATGCACAGTTAATGTAATTAAACTGCTAGCGTAACAAATAACCATTGTTATAAAATTAGAAATAAATTACGTAAACTATCTTACTTTAATTCGATTAATTTTGGAAAAAGAAGCAAAGAAAGCAAACTAAAAATTGTAATTTTAAATTTGTTTTTAAAATGAATTGAAAAAGTTTGTAACGAGTTTTAGATGATTATCTGTTGATGTAATTGTTAAATAATTAAATAAAACGATCGTTATAACAACAATATCAAGGTCTTGTTTAACATTTTTGGTTCATTGAAATTAGGCTGTGGCTTTGATCCACTATTCCCAACTTTACAAAACATCCGTCAACACTGTAACTCAACAGGAAGGACGATCCTTGATTTTGTTTTTAAATGGAACCAATCAGGGTTAAAAACCCGGTTTATATTTCAATTCATACATTTAAACGATAATTCAAAATTCCGTTACAATAATTTAAGGTCTTTACAAGGCTGTTAAAAGTGTCGAAGTTCAGAAGGTTAAAGAAAATCTCGAAATCTCTTCAAAGCTTAAAACATTCCTTTCTTATGGTTATTTTGCACACATCTAAAAATAAATGTAAGGTGTAATCGAGCACAACGGTTTAATAAACTTTGAAGTTTATTGTTAAATTAGCCTAAACAGTTGTGTTTAAGTGTGTAAAAATTATACTTTTTACGCCGTAATTAAACGCCTCGTTATTAATTGTAAATCTCGAACAAAATTTACGCCTTTTATACGGTAACGAGACGATAGATATTTATAGTATACACAATAATTATTTAAGATCTGCATCAATATTTTTAACCGTTATAAAATTTTCTATTATAAAGTACATTGCAGCTTCTGACGAAACGGAGGATGTAATTAAAGTAAATTTCTTCTATAAAGTTTTGAGCATGACAGATGGAAGTGGGTAATTACATAATTTATATAACTGAATTAAAATTAGGTTTTCGTAAAAAAGGGGCGAATAATTTTTGAAATTTGTGGGAAAATGCGCGTCTTGGAACTGATTCGATCACACGAACGTGAGCAGTCAAAATTCGATTAACTATGAATTAAATCTGGGAATGTGGCTTTTTAGTTTACCATCACTATACCATAACTATTTGTTTTAGTTGATTCTCTATTTCTAGAAATCATTCTAAAACTAGAAAAAATTTCTGAGCAAAAGAAATTATGGAGAACTTGTCAGATTTTTTGAAAAAAATCTATGCGAGTAGGGAAGTCGAAGGAGGTCAAAATCGATTAAATAAAACGACTCTTCCAGTATTTAGAAGATTTTGCATTACCACATGACCTTTTGGCTGCCATAATGATATATTCCGCCCTTTAAACAAATTCTGAAATTAATTAAACAGATTCTGTCTAATTGAAGAAATTCCTTCTGTTTCACCACAAAGACAGATATACCGTTTACAAAAATATATTTTAGCCCTTAGTTTTTGGTCGCCTGTAGGCACGCACCTCCCCATAAACCGGTCTTTTAGAGAAAGATCATAATCAGAGTCATAGAAGCGGATTTATTAATTATACTGGTAGCTGTGCAGACTATGCAAGCCCAGAGCGTAAATTACTGCTCTTCATATATTATCCCTCTGTCTATTTTAGCGACGTTTAATTTTTGCTTTTCTGTCAGAAACGCTCTTCTTCGTTTAGTAGGTACCCAGTTCTCTATCCATTACAAAAGTCGCTCTCGCTCAGGGCATAGAGATGGCATACCGTATAAGCATCTGATGACCAGTTTCTAGTAGGTTATGTATCCATAACATTCCATAACTTAACTATTTCAATTGTCTGAAAGCAGTTTTTCAACATTTAGGAATAAGATATCTGTTCGTGAAGCGATAACTATCTTTCGAGAGACTCGCAGTGAGCAGTTGGATTCTAGCCACAATCCATATTCGCGGCTTCGCATATGTTTTAATTCCAATACATCTTCAATATTGTGAATCTTTTCCACATCTTTCCTTTTCTTCAATATAATTCTAATTTTCCCCTCTATTATTTTGTAATTATCTTCTTCTGCTTCTGGTAGTGATATAATGAAATAAGTGTGTTTTCTTATAATCTTTCAGATTGTGTTAAATGTTTCTTGAGACAGCAGGATTTGCTGTCAGTTGCGTTATAAACAAATGCGGGGTGAAATAAATTATTTTTTGAATAATTAACAACTAAATTTCCATTTTTGACTTACACAACCAGGGGTTCCCAACCTTTTTGTATCTTAGAACCATTGAATAAAGAAATACCTACCTCCTACTCTACCAGGAAAGAGCCATTTAGCTAATAGTATGGATCGCAATGGCTTTCTAAATATAGCTATTTCCGGTCAATCTCTCCAATAGAAATGGTTGCTTATACTCACACTTGTAAGGAAAGATCATGACAGCCATTGGTAATGTAAGACGCAATGAATGAGGCATCCATAGTTTTCCAAAATATCGTTTCCGTCACATTTTCTCGTATAGGCAACGGTTGCTAACGCTCCTTCCGGATTTTTATATTCTAAGAACATATTCTAGACTAGTGGTTAGGCAGAGGGCACCATTTATTTTTTCAAGATAAATTTATACCTAGCTGATGCATTTGGTATTATTTGCTACATTTTATTGAAATCTTAAATTTCTTATCGAGGTCGTGTAGCGGCGCGCACACGTTAACCGGTCGCCATGGTGACAAGGGGCATAGGGTTGGGATTTTGGAACCCCTACATTAGACCAATAAACATTTCTTTAAGATTTCTCTTTTGCTCTGATTGAATTTTTAGACCGTCTTAAGTGTTGGAAAATATTCTCAGTGGAAGGTATTTTCAGGACAGACCTGGCCATAGTGGCCATACTTAGAATAAACCAAAAATAAAAACTGATGGAACCCAAGTTCGTAGGTTTTGAGTAAGTTCGAATAGGGGCCGATTTGGTCAGTTCTACACGTTTTAGATCAGAAAGTGTGAATACGAAACGGAAGAAATAGGCTTAAGTTTATTATACCGGGTTTACCAGCTGTTGCAGTAGTTTTTCAGTAGTACCAATCGGTCTTTGGGCACTTGATATATCCGTAGTAATGTGAATCATTTCAAATTTTTCCAAGAAAAGGTTGTTATAATCGAAAAAAATCAAAAAATTCATTTCTTGGCGTTTTGATTCCCCCTGATTCCCAAAAGACAAGTTTTTCTACCTTCTCGAAGCTTTAGCCATCTTTTATTACTTCCCAACCTAGAGTAGGGAGCTAATAAGTTAATATGGATATAGAAGTCAATTATGTCTTCCGAAAACGGACAAAAGTATAATTTTACATGTTCATTACATCTCTGTGATCAAAAGAGCCATGGTTATACCACCTCACCACCTTTTATATCTATGCTCAACACCTAAAAGGTACTTTTGTGCATGAGGAAGTGATCAACTTTTTGTATTTACCTACATTTTAATAAATGAAAAATAATCACTGACAATTTTAGTATAGTAAAATTTTGAAAATCGTTATTCTATTCATTTTTAATGGTTTTTTAAACAACCTTTACATCGTATTCCTTTTATAATAAAAATTAATTAACGTAATTACCGAAATATGAGAAGCAAAAAATATGCAAAAAGTGAAAATTACCTCATAAACAAGGAAAATCGTTTAATTTCAACAGTCTCGTAACAGTTCTCTAATTATTTTTTTAATCCACAAGGAAAACACTCTATATTTAGCAAAAAATAATGGTGTTCACGGAGAACCTGAAGAGTGATGAGATACAATTTAGTAATTTATCTCGACCTAACGAGTTTAAAAATAACCATTTTTTTCCTCTTCACCTTGTAATTAGTATAATCAAATATGACAAAAAATGTACTTCTTTTGTGTTTAAAGAAGCGTATAATCGTTATTATAGCCAATTCAATCGCTTCTTAAATCTTCGGAAATAATTCAACTTTTAACACGCTTTTCAATTTTTGTTAGTAAACAATGTAAAATTACGTGACAAAAATTACTTATATCTACGTACTATTCATAAATAATTATAATTTGAAAATGCCGCTTTGTAAGTTCAAAAAAATTGATGAAGATGAGGCAAAATTTGCAAACAATAGCTTATGGTAATTATACAAATTGTGATGCTATTACGATAAAATAATATCGAATTAATTTTTTAATCTATAAACGCATCTTATAAAGTCGTTTGTTAGCAATTAATTTAAATAATATTTAATTAAAATTTTCTTTCCTGTGAGAAAAATTTTACAAATTATTTTTTCTTACCTACAACTCCTCCACTAAGAGTCAAGCAAATTAACGAAAAACTCAAATAAAAGTACATTTTTAAACGAACACTATTCACATAAACTTAAAAGTAAAAAAAAATTATATAAATGATTTTTAGCTATTATAAATCGACGACTTAACGGCTTAACAATGCATGTTGTCAATTGGGGTAGTAGTGAAGCTCGATGTCACTTCTTGTAGTGTCAAGGTAGGCACACCAACTCGCGAGTGTCGGAACTGAATTTACAGACTACCGTCGGGAGACCTGGTGCATGGTTTAGTTTAGGTGGGGTCGATGATCTCTGCAATCTTTCACGTCAACTGTCCGGTAATTCTTTGGTCTCCTACTCAACTTTTTACCATGCAATTTTATTTGAGAATCGAAAGAAAAATTTGCATTTAACACAATTTTTGAATCTCACCTAAATGCGCTTTTTTTGCAAATCAAAAATAATTTAATTGAAAAAGTACTTTTTGGAGGTAATAATTCGTTTTGAATTTATAAACATTTTCCTGTGCTTGTCCTGTCAATCTTCTTACTTTTTTTTCTCATCGTTAACTGTTCTTTAGTTACTTATATTAATTAATCTACTGTATGTTAAGTAGTATCTATCCTTAAAACAATAATAAATCAGCTAACTTAAAGAGCTGAGTAAAACTATAGAAATAAATTGTAAGATTTATCAATGTTAAAAGTCTATTTATTTTGCCTTATAAGTCGATATGTATAGAAATGTCATTTTTGCTCTTTGATGAAAATCGAAAGAGAAACTAATATTATATTAAGGATAAGTTTCACATAAATATAAATTCTAGGTATTGCTTACTGATCTTTTAAAAACTGTCAGTAATAAGAAAATTAATTTTCTTCATTTGGAATTTATAAAATAAATCTTAATGAACGAAACTGTTAGATATAGAGATAACTGAGGTTGCGATATGGTAACTGTTGCAATTGCAATCGTCTTCTACAAAAGCGACCCTGACTTGTCATTGCATAACTTTTCCTATGTATTTGATGTATTTGATGCTTTATGTTGTACACTTTACAGGGTGATATTTACGACAACAATGCTATAGAAGCAAAACGTCTTTATAAAGAAAGATATCATAATCGGGCGATTTCAAGTCATCGGAGAGTCCAAGTGGAGTCCCATTTATCTGATTTAAATATTAGTGTCTGAAAATTTAAATGTCCCAGTAGTCCCAACAGGCACGTAACTAGCTTCCTAAAATCAGGTGGACCCTTGCTGGCCACAAATTATTTTGAGTGGATCAAATAGATGATATCAGGTCCATAAAACTTTTTAAAGAAGAAATATTTTGTGTGGAATTCAGATTACACTGTTAATATCTGAATTTTCGCTTATTATTGTCATTTTATCAGGGTGGGCACAAGGGTGCTCCAGCAAAATTTTAGGTGAACCTGGGCACATTTTGGCCCACCCGCAGGTACGTGCCTGAGTCTCAGAGATGTCCGAGTAGAGTTCTAATCTCAAGTAGATAAATGTGCGGCAGGTGGGTCTCAAACTTTCACAAATTTACTTTTACCTGAGCTTGGAGCTCGTCTCGGACATCTCTGGGAATTTACTCGGGCATTTTCGGACCCTTCTTAAGTCAGAAAACGATACTCGATGCGGATCTCATCCAAGTCATATGCTAAGTTTTAAAAAACATCGTAGATAATAATTATTGACGATCTCGTGACGTTAGAACTCCACAGTCCACAAGTAGAAGAAGCGGTGCTTAACGAAATTATTGAGGAACATCTTAATACTACTACCAGAGAGATTGCTTTAGCTCTAAATACCTATAAGTCGGGTCACAGTTTTGAAAACATTGAAGAGTCCAGCTCTTCATTTTCTATAAAATGCGTACAACATGCATTTTATGCATGAAGGTTCTCCAGCACACTTTAGTGTAGTCGCTCGCTCATGTTTATATAATGCGTATTCAAATCGTTGGATAGACCTAGAAAGCCCACATAGCCCTGGCCTCCTCGTTTTCATATGACAACTAATACAGATATTTTTGTTAAATTTTATGTTCCATATATTTTTATTAGGGCTATTTGACATGGACTAAGTATCGAACTAACTGTTAGTAACTGAATCCACTCAAGGAGCAAAAGCACTGGAATCTAAGCTTTAACGTCGTCAGTAGAAATTTTGACGCATGACCTTGCACGACGTTAAAGCTTAGATTCCCGTGCTTTTGCTCCTTGAGTTGATTAAGTTACTAACAGTTAGTATGATACTTAGTCCATGTCAAATAGCCCTTAGAGGTAACAATACCTTTAGATCACTCTTTAAGGAGCTAGAGTGGGAGGAAGCACGGAAAGTGATAAAATCTGGCAGAAAACAAATTTTTAAATTTTTGGTTATACATTATAAATAAATTATGACACAGTAGGTACATGGATATGGTTATTAGTTCGGATAGATCATTTATTTTCATTAGCAGTCAAAGTATCCTCAGATCACTCCCTAAGGAGCTACAGTCAGGAGTGACTTTAATTACAGATGTTCATTTTGAACAATTATATAGTTTTTGTTTTATTTTATTGTTATAATTTTATTTCATTATTATAATTTATTTTATTAATCTCCATACACCGAACAGATGCAGCTAAGTCACTCCCAAAAAAAGCACGCGATATTCCAATAGAATTTTTCCTTTAGTGGAATTTTGAAAATTAGGCATACAACACTCATACAAGAATTGACTTGCGTCAAGCTTATTTGACAGAAATTTGTGGGGAGTTTAGTTGGGGAGTTTAGAGTTTAGTTTAGTTTAGTTAGAGTTTAGTTATTGATTTTATTAAACACTCTGTAACTTAAAAACTATACACGTGTTCATATTATGAACTTTTATGATTGTAATTAGAAAAAAAATCACCCCTAAAAAATGTTTACAAATATTCAGAATCACCCTGTAGATAAAGGGATTTAGGAAATAAGTGTATTCAGAGAAAAGAAATGTGGAGAAAGTAGTTAGTTTATTACTACATTATCTAATTTTTGTTCTAATGTTTTAAAAACTTTCAGGAATTTCAAAATGATGTCGTGGAGGATGGCTAAACGGGCGGACGTTTAAGACAGACGTGTAATCTGAAGGGCATAAAACCACAGGGGCTTCTCGACGTGGAAATTAGAGAACGAACGAACAGCCGATCAGTTGGAGGAAAACAGCCAGATAAACAGGTAGGTGAACAAATCTATTATTTTTTAAAGATAGTTTCAATTTTATGCTTCTGTAATTTGAAAACGAAATCTGATACAACTATTCACTCTCTTTTACACCTATAAATATATTACTTAACTATCAAAGTTTACAATTATTTAATTCGAACTATAGTTTACGGAAGTACATTTTTACGTGCTTATAAGAGAAATAAAACATTATCGAAACCATGTGTTGGTTTGTTTATTAAATGTTGAGAAAAATCAGGGGGTCATTAACATTGTTTTGTAATTAATATAAATAACAATTTTCTTAGTAATCTTAAAAGAAATTTAAATTTTACTGTCATTTGTTCTGAAATAGATCTTAAAAACATAATTTTTTCATTAAAAATTATAAAGAAGAGTTTGCAGTAGTCATATCTAAAAGTAGGCACCTTTACGTACAATATGCCTATTTTTAAAATGTGTTGATAGGTCGTTATATTTGACGACTTTTATGATCAAGTTGAATGTTGAATTATTTATTTGATCTATGTATTTCAAGATGAAGAAGCGCGTTTTTAAAGATGACGCCTAACGAAACTTTTTATACCAACTAGCAGGTGTATACTGTATAGAGTAGTGAAATAGCAATTTAACACAAATTTTTCCTAATATTGGCTCTTCTAATCACTAGACGGCAAAATTCGGTACAACTATAAGTTGTAAACCATCAAAGAAAGTTGTCAAAACATAATTCAAAACTGCTATTCTATCAATTTAAGTCATAAGGTTCAAGTTCAGACTCCAATGTTTCAACCACAAGTTCAAAATTTAAAAAAAATAGTTTTATTCCATCATATAAATTTTCAAAAACAGCTGATGACGATTCACAAATCCACGTTTTGGAAGGTCGCTCTGGGGGGCTATATGGGCACTTCTCAGAACCTGTGCACAAAAATTAATACAGTAGAACCCCGTTATAAAGTACCCTTTTATAACGTTTTTCCGGATATAACGGACTAAATTTTTGGTCCCATTTTAATATTTTATAACGAACTTACCAAATTTTTAGGCCCCTGATGGTACGTTATAACGGGGTTCTACTGTACCTACTTTTGATTATTTATGCTAGGTAATAGTTCGTTAACCGGTTGAAAAAGAAAAGGGGGAAATTTAGTTTTGGGATTGAGAACCGATATGGATGATTTGTCGTTATATTCGTATGTACCATTTCTTTTTTTCTAGGAAGTTTCATCATATCACTTACGAATCCCGTAATTCAAATTTGATAACCTACGACCAAAGTACTGGCTCGTAAGGCATGAATTACATTTAAATACACGTCTAGTAATAGGTACAACTAAAAAGTAGATTAATTTATTACTAAATTATTTTCAAAAAATAAGTTATAAAGAACCCAATTTCAGCTATTAATTTTAGGATCTGGCAATAGATAAAAACACTTCTTCCAGAGAGGTATCACTTATTTGGTAATCTTCAATGATTGGATGTTTATGGCTTAAATCTTCCATTTCATTAAATAATTGGCCCAATTTTTTGTTTTTATCATCGATACGATAATGAAGTAATCCCTAAAACAAACAAAGAGTTATTTGAACAAGCACATGATTATTTATAAATCTACTAAAAATTTTTAATCAACTTGGTTAGTAAAAATGTAAAAATCATCTGCAATCATCACCTCACAGTGTTGTATTGTTGTATTTGTTAAAAGAAGACCATGAAGCGTGAGTGTTTCATATGGGATTTTTTTACATACTTACAGAATGCTTGTCACATAATTTGCAAGTACCAAGATATTTGTGCTCAAAGTCACGCAAAAGTAGTTGAACTTCTTCAGGACATTCTGACTGATTATCTGTTGTGACAATTGAGAGTTCACTTTGAGTTTGAACGTACATTGGGGGCACACCATTTGAAGTGGAATTTCTAAGTTTTATCTTTACGGTAAAACCCTGACCATATTGTTTTTTAACTTCTGAAATCGTTCCAGAACATTCCAAGCGACCTGCTTTCATAATGGTTAATCTATAAAACAAGCAACGTGAAATCTAGGAGTTATATAATTTGTCATCAACAAACTTACCTATTACATAGAGCTTCACATTCGTCCATGCTGTGAGAGCATAAAACAATTGAAGTTTTCACCTCTTGCTGTCGCAGCACAGCTATCACATTCCACAATTTGCGTCGTGAAAATGGATCTATTCCGCTTGTAGGTTCGTCCAACATCACCAATAGTGGATTACTTATAAAAGCCATAGCGGCGCTTAATTTACGTTTATTTCCTCCGCTATATCTTCCACATGGTTTATCTGCATATTCTTGCAAATCTAATACTTCAATCCACTTGTTTACTTCGTCTGCTACTGCATGTTTTGGTTCACCACGTAATTTTGCAAACAGTTTTAACATTTGGCGTCCGGTGAATACTTCAATGATGGCATCAAATTGTGGACAGTAACCAATTTTCTTCCAATACTAGTAAAACGTAAATGTTTATAAATAATTATAGGTTGACATTTATTTATAAAACAAACCTCTTCAGCATTCTTTGAAAGTTTAAAAGAATTACCCAAAATATCTGTTATTTCTGCATCACCGTCAGTAGGAATTTGATCTCCAGTTAACATACGCAAAGTCGTGGTTTTACCAGCACCATTAACTCCCAATAAACCAAAACAATCTCCTCGCTTGATAGCAAAACTTACACCTTTAACCACTTGTTTACTGTTATAAATTTTTGTAAGGCGTTTAACAATTAGCACATTATCTTCATCCTGATTTTCATCAATTTCAGTGTTGCTGTTACTTTGAGCTGTATTACTTAATTTAGCATATTCAATCATTTTACATATAATATTAGATTCTAACAAGAGCAATATTGCAAAGTATAAGAATGTCGATGCCATCATAATTGCTAAAGATCCAGAAAGATTTTTTTGTTCATCAAAGTAAGATAGATACGCTTTACATTCATCACTTGTTAGGGAATCTAAATAATGAGAGATTTTGTAAAATTCATTTTGTTAAAATATCTAAAATTACCACAACACGGATTTGGTTCTTTACTACAAATAGTGTTCTTGTCTTCGGTTGATAGATGAAGAAAATTATAATTATCAAATACATAAAATGAAAATTTTATAGTAGTAACAAGTAGTCCAAATTGTGGGAACAGCAATAATAAATAATGACGATTGTAGTTTTCATCATCAAACTTGTAATATAATATATTTGATATAAAACAGATGGTAGCATATAGGTTGATCATTACATACATTGTACATATTTTATTAACGTAACAGTAACAGTATAAATACGAGTAGGGAATAGTACAAAAACCATACACATATAATATTAAAAATATTGCACCTAAAAATATTCTTGTATCGGTCTCTGTCAAAAACTCTAGAATGAGAATTCAAAAATCAATAAGAATCATTATGGCCATTTCTAAAAATATGAATTGATTTTCATTTTCCGTTTTTTGTGAGTGAAGCCTAAGCAATAGGCACATATAACTTCAGTTGCCATATAATAAAATTCATCAAATAGTAGTAGTAGTGCACAAATTTATAAAGCACAGAAACTTGGTTATAACGAACTTGAGAATACAAAATGAGAGAAAAAACGGTTTCTTATATCTGAATGTTAGCTTTCTTAGATTTAATTTAAGTAGGTAAATGAGGTAAACCGATGTACTTTGTAAACGAATGGGAAAAAAAATTGATTTCTCCACTGTTTGAGTATCAACCAGTGATTTCAAAATTGCAAAATAATATATTGTTTAATAAGGAGTAAAAGTAGAATTTTTACACGAGTCACCTTCATTTCGTGAGTTGTCTAAGTACCTACGTAATGCCACAATAATTCTCTATGATCTAGCTCTGTTCGTTTGACGTCGGAACCGTCAGCGAACCAATGAGAATAAAGAATACAGAATAAAGTCTACAGTCATTGGTTTACTGACTGTTCCGAGCAACTAGTGCAAGTCAAACGAACAGAACGTATGATATGCTATAGGGATATCAGGATAAGTGACACGACGTCTGGGGGATTTTTTTTGTACTATGACATCGCACAACATTTGGCATATGTTTTGACGTTTGGCGCATGTTTGCGTAGTTTTTTTAAAAGCAATAAGTTCTTTGATATGAATTGTAATCAAAATAATAGTTTTTGTTCAGTGTCTCAACTTAAATCGTGGATTAAGAGAAATCCAAACTTAAATGTGTGACTTGATTGTGCGATGTCTTAGTTCACGGTTTAATTTTGAGGGCGCTGCGATCTTAACCTGAGATCCCTATAGTCAACAATAAAATTATTGTATGTACTCACATATTTCATTTATCCCACTAAAAGGAGTCGATCCCCACAATTCATAGAGTAGTATTAAAATTATAATTAGAATAACCATCATCCAGTATAGAAGCAAGTCAAAAATGTAAAATGATAACCAGTAAGAATATGATCTCACTCCGCACATAAGTTGCAATTGTTTTACTTTAGTAGCTATTTCCATTTGTGGGAACACCAAAAACGTTGTAGTAAAAATTAGCAATCCCAATGAAAACATTATGGACAATGCCACCGTTGTCAACAGAGCTCCGAACGGATCTTTACGTTTTTCAATAGGTAATGGTTTGTTAGAAGTCGAAATTCCGTGATCTATTCCAAAGAGAGCTTTTACTATTGCATTTGTAAGTATATTAAGGGAAATGGGTGCGCTGTGTAGAGCAGTATTGGAGTACATGGCATTTATTTTGTTACTGCTACTTGTATTGAATTCTGCAGCTACAACCATATGTTTTTCATAATATCCTATATTTTCGATTCCTTTGGCGATTATAGCTGAAATATTAATCGAGTTTCAAATAATTTTTCTCAATCAAAGAATATACAAACAATTAGAAACGCTTTTTGCTAAAACTGCACGACTACGTTGTTCTTGAATTAGTTGAGAATAAACATTTTTTACTTCATTAACGTCGCGGGTAGTACTAGAAGGGCCATAATACACTAATGTTTCACCATATTTACTTAAAGCCATTTTGAATTCAGGGGCAGTTGCAGATTTTGTAGTGTCGCTCATATTTAAAATAACTAATGTTAGCGCTAACACTAGTAGGGCCTAAAGTCAAATTTTAGATGTAATTATACGTATTAAGTGCCACTTTTACCGCAAATAAAAATATTGAAAGGTTAGCTTTTGTTGTAAGTAAACATTTTGTAAACAAAGCTTTCATTTGTTGGCTGTAGAGAGCTTTACCAGTTAGCTTCTGGCCGCAGTTCACTATTAAACATTATAATTATTATACTAATATAATTAGTAGTATTTCTAATATAAAAAGTGTTCGTGAGAAGTGGGCCCTTATTGCTATATCCGTTAAAATTAAATATACGAGAGCGGTTGAATTAGTAAACACAACTTCTTCTGTTTATTACGTATTATTATTACGAAAGCAGAGAAACAATTGAACTTCAAATTTTCAAGATAGTTTATAACACTGTATATTTTTATGTATGTAAAAAGAACATTGATTTTTATTTACAAAATGTCAGAAAATGATATAGCATCAGTGGCCTACTTCCACGAACACCCTGTATACATTGACAGATATAGGAAAGTTTTGGAAACTTTAAGGAATCTTCCACCTGCGCCTACAAAGTGAATCAAGTAGTACATATTGTACTTTTAGGACCAAATTAGCTTTTAGTAGGAGATTCGTTAAGAAACGTCTGGTATAAGTCTTTGACAATATTTCAATTTTACAGCTTGCTTTCTTCTTCAATATTATTAAAGTGAAATAAATATATCTGACCACTTTAAGTTTTCATTCATAATGCATTCCCGCATCTAAATCCTAATATGGTCCCAAGTATCCCACCAAAAGTAGTTAGATAGAGAGAGACATTCTGGTAGTTTATCTTCTCCAAAATATATCATTATAAAAGACGTGTAAAATTGCAAACAACAAAACATCACAATCTGTGATCTTGTGATCATACCTTGAGGTATGTAAAGTATCGAGGTATAACCTCTATTCTTTCGATACCTCGATACTTTCGATACCTCGATACTTTTGATACTTTAGATATCTCGATTCTTTCGATACCTCCATACTTCGATACTTTCGATACCTCGATACTTTCGAAATCTCGATACTTTCGTTTCTCGATACTTTCGTTTCTCGATACTTTCGTTTCTCGATTTTTTCGATACTTCTATATTTTCTACCCCCGCTATCGTTATTCGATACCTCCTAAGGTATCGGACAAGGTATCGATAAGTATCGATACTTTACCCAGCCCTACTAAGATGTAATACCATCGAATAGTAGTTAGATAGAGAGCGACATTCTGATAGTTTTCTTTCAAAAATATTATTATAAGAGACGTTTACAACCGCAGTAAAATTTCAACATACCGTTTGATCTCATAGGTTGTGCTTCTTCATCTGTCATAGTAATAGATATTTGGAAATCTTTGGTAAATTTTAGCACTCTGGTAACAGCTTCTACGAAGCGAGTAAGATGTAATACCATTGAAAGTAGTTAAAAAGAGAGACTTTCGAAAGTTTTATTTTCAAAAAGAGACGTTTAAAACCGCAATAAAATTTAAACATACCTTGTGATCTCATAGGTTGTGCTTCTTCATCAATAAAAGAAATTTTTTTACATATAACTGCGATGTAGAGGAAATAAATACACTCACCATCAACAAAAACGGTATTATCTCTCTTGCGTGTTAGATATCCAACTCTAAAGAAATTATCAAACACACTACTAGTACAAATTATGAAAAAGAGCTTACTTAAGGAACACATCTTCTAAAGTAGTAACTGAAAGAGCAATGCTACTGATAGTTAGGGTTTCTCTTTCTTTTTCCAATTCCAATAGTAATGTGCCAAACTTCGGCTTCATGTGGTTGGGTAACATGTAAGTTAAATGACTTCCAATAACAGATTGAAGCCCAGCAGTGCCTATAGTGCTTTTAACAATTTTTGTAATAATATCTACCTGTTTTGAATTCACTTGTTGATTCGACTTTAATATGAGAGTGAGGTGGTAACCAGCACCTTATAATGACATTAAAAGTTTATAATTTTGAAGGCAACTTTAATTTTTTTATGCGCCATTTTCTTACCATATTCGTTTTTTAAATACATAGAAGTCCCATAGCAAATTAACCTTCCATGATCCATAATTGCAATACGATCACCGAGAACATCTGCTTCTTCCATAAAATGAGTTGATATGACAATGGTACGGGAGCCTCTAAGTGAAAGTAAAATATTCCAAATGTCACGCCTTCCTTCTGGATCTAATCCCGATGTTGGTTCATCAAGAATCAAAACTTTAGAATCACCAATTAATGAAATTGCCAAAGAAAGTCTACGCCTCATTCCTCCAGAAAGTTGGGATGGCAAGAAATCTTTTGCCCTTGTCAAGTTTAACCTTTCTAGTAGTATTTTTGCTTCATTTTGAACTGTGCTGTAGGTTAAACCTTTTATCTAAAAAAATAAAAAATTAAGCCTGCTCAAATTTTTGAAATAATTAAATTACCATTCCAAAGAAGATTAAATGTTCCATGACTGTTAGATCGGTAAATTGTAAGTTGTGCTGAGGACAAAGACCCAAGATACCGTGTATTTTATTCATCTCGCGATTAATATTTGCCCCATTGATAACGACACTTCCACTACTAGCACCAATCATACCTAAACATGAAAATTAATTTTCGTAATGTTTCTAAAATGAAAATTGCACCTGTGAGAATAGACATTGTTGTAGTTTTCCCAGCTCCATTATGACCTAACAAAGCTGTAATTTGACCTTCATAAATATTAATAGAGAGATCGTTTACAGCTAAGTAACTTCCAAAATATTTGTACAAGTTACGTATTTGTATACCAACTTTTAAGTTAGAAACTGGCTCGATTTTGCAATAATCTTCTCTTATAACATTATCATGGGATTGAATTTGATTAGATTTTGGCTTTTTTATTCGCTCTATGAGAAGCTTAAAAAATAATCTTTACTATTTGTTCAGGGTGTGCGTTGTCCTAATTCAATTGAGAAGTTAGTCTCAATATAGGTAGAAATATATCAACAAGAAAGAAATATCGTCGGTAACTTACTGTAATTGGAAAATTAAATGGTTTTGAAAGACCATATGGGCCAGGTCTAACATTTTCAAAATACAGAGTTATGAGCATGTATACAACCATATCTATCAGAAACATAACGAAAACGTTTCCAAGCGTAACATCTTCTTTTCCTCCACTAGCAGATTGAAATAAATTTGTCCAATTAATTTCCACCCCTATTATAATAGTTATTTATGTACAAAATATTAATAAATATTATTGAATTAACCTATGTAGTGATATAGAATAATTTCTGAATATCCGTAAGTTAAAGCTGTGTTTGGAAAAAGAGCCAGCAAAATTCTTTTCCACCACCCAATTTGTGGATATGAGCGTAATATTGCATCAGGAACAAATTTTGTCAAGAGCATCACCAAGATTGCCACTATGACTGTTACAGTTGCTGTAATAATTTGATGATAGAATTCTAAGCTCAGCAATTACTAGGTACCTATTATTAATGCTTACGTCTATTAAATAAGCTGCTTATTGCAAAGAGAAATGTAATTCCAGCCGCATAATATAAAATTAAAAATACAACAAACAACAACTGATTACAGTAACGAAGAACAGAAGCTATTGTCAATAAAAATGTAATTGCAAAAACAAAAATGATATTTATAATCAGTTGATGTAGAAACCATCCTAACCATAACATCCACGATTTCAAACCCATCATTTTCATTAATTCCTGCAAAATATTACAAAACAAAAAATAAGTCTTGAGAAATCCGTGAAATAAACTATTAAATTTTGATGCATACTTTTATACCTGTACTCTTTTCTTCACAAATTCTTCGAACTATAGCTGGTGAAAAAATCAATAAACTAAAAAAGGTAGCAGAGATTAAAGGCCCAAATATAATATAATATAGATGCACGCCTATTCTATTCATATTCGGGTCCGTAAACTGTTGTAGAAACAAAGCAAATGAAAAATTTTTATTGTTCATTTCTATGAATGAAGTATCGACAGCTAGGTGAATTCTCATAAAACCTCCCCTAAAATATTGATTGAAATCCGAATCGGAAGCTAAAACAAAATAAAAACTTATTCAGTTTTCCAAAATTAAGGAATTCCTCCCAAAAACTCAAAGTTGTTCAGATATTTTGAGATTTACCATTTCATCTACGATAAATAACTCAACGATAAAAAAATTCACCTTCTGGTTTTGTTTGAATCTTCACATTATCAAGTTTATCTGTATACCAGTCTTCTACCTTAGAGAAATCAGGTCTAATTGAATAATCCAAATGTTTTGGAGCTTCTTCACCTTCAATTCCATTAAATACAATTCCCATAACCGAGGTCTTAGAGGTTTTATGTGTATGATAATCGGCAACTAACTCATTTTCAGTAGCAAAGCCTTTTATAGCTGTAATATTAACTATATTCTCATTCTTAATCAAAATTATAAAAAACATACTTACATGCACTGTCGAGCTTTAATTTAGATTGTACTTTACTAATTAAAGATGATGTAAATTTCGTTTGAGGTGTGTAATAAAGTTCAAGTTTATAATCATCATTATTCGTTTTATAAATTATTTCGCTGGAAAGTTGTGGATAGTAAGTCGATTTGTTGTGATCTTCAGGATGAGCACCGCTAGCGCCAGCTTCAGCTTCCTTCCTGTCTACTCCCATTAGAAATAGACGAAATGAAATATAGGCAAATATTACAATTGGTATTGCAATATGGACTACTGTAGACAACCAATGTCGCTTTGTAATAATAAAATTCTTCCATGTTACAACTTTTAATTTTTGGAATACGGAAGTGGCCGGCATGTTGCTTAGATAATAGATGAAAGCTTGAAGAAATAAAACATTGTAGGCCGGAAAATTGAAAACTGCTTACGATATACGTACATAAAAGATGCTTTTAATGAATAAGGCAAAAATCACAGTTATAGTACAGTGATTAGCGATTTTAACCTCGGAATAATAGTAGAACGTGTAATAAGCATCGGTACATGGTCTTCTTTAAAGCCTATTCTTTAAAAATCAAAAATGTTTAATAATTTTTAGTGGCCGCTGCATTAATAAAATTGAAGAATATGCTTTCAAAAAGACTATGCACCGATGTATTTATACCCGTACTACTATTTTTTTCCGAGCTTGTAGTGCGTTTTCGTCTGTAGAAACTGAACTATTAGTCAAGTAGGTGGCATTGGTGGCAGTTACTTTTTTTTAAGTCAGCTCTTATTGAAAATGTATTTTCTTTTAGTAATATTGGGCTAATCGAGTGAAAGTTACCGTTTGACTAACATTTGCAGCACCAATCGGAAAACAATGAAAAATAAAACAAATAAAACAATAAGTGAAAACCCATCCTAAGCATCGCATTCACTGACTTTCTCTAAATACGGCTATTAACATTGACATAACTCTACAATACTCACTCACTGATAGAGAAATTCTAACTTAAAATTGGGCGTGTTTTGAGGAATTCATTCGGCTATTATAGAAAAACTTAGAGATATTTTAAAACCCCTTGGGCTGTGACAGACATCAAGTGTCAGAAAGAAAAGATAACTGATTTTATAGTATTTTAGATTCCCTGGAGTAGAAATAAGATTTGAATGGAAAATTGCTTTCTTTCACAATTTTATGTAGAAAATATTCTTCTGAATTATGCCATAAACAACTCTTAATAAAGTTTCCAGGTTCTTATAGTTGTACCCGAATATTTAAAAATAGTAGTTTATGATATACGTGTAAAAAGGGACGTTTTATTTTGTGAGTGAAGAAGATTACGAAATAAGCAAAGCGAATGGAGTACCTCCACGAATAAAATAAAACGTCCCTTTTAACACAAATATCATATATAGGTAACGTTTTTTATATTTCGTCCGAGGGGTCAACCACTGTTTTGAATTTGTACACTGACTGCAGTTGACTGCCTATGACTGCATATGCTATGGCTGCCATTGACTGCAGATGACTACCAGTGACAGCTCAAATTTTGTAAATTGACTGCAGAGAGTGGATAACCCCTCGATTTCGTCCTTTAAAATTTCTAATTTTAAAATTAATTTAATACAACGGAAAAATCGATTTATGTTTAACAAACAACTTTCCAAAAATGTATTACTTCAAAAATATAAGTTACAAGTTGTAAAGAAATTACAGCTTTTAATTTTATCTAATTCTCTGATCTGGCAATAGATAAAAACACTTCTTCGGGAGAGGTATCACTGATTTGGTAATCTTCAATAATTTGATGTTTATGGCTTAATTCTTCCATTTCATTAAATACTTGGCCCACTTTTTTGTTTTCATCATCGATACGATAATGAAGAAAACCCTATAACAAACAAGAGTTAATTGAACAAGCACATATGATTATTAACCTTCGCATGGGCATGGGTACTTTTGTAAATATTTCAATTTTAATTTTTGAATAACTCCGCCGTTTTTGCACCGATTTTGAAATGCTGTCGGCTCAGTTATCAACGTTTTGAGATCTTTTCGAAAATGCAAAAAAAAATTTGAAAAAAATGTTTTTAATACTTTTATTTGCAATTTGTCGTTTTACTCCACTTAGTGAACTAGAGTTACAGATGTAAATATTTTTGAATAAGTCCGCCGTTTTTGCACCGATTTTGAAATGCTTTTGAGTCAGTGATCAAATTTTTGAGATCTTTTCGAAAATGCAAAAAAAAATTGGAAAAGTATGTTTTTGATACTTTTATTGTCTATACAATTATATTTGTGCTTTTTTTGACTTTTTGGCTTTTTTTGAATAACACAGACGTTTTTAAACCGATTTTGAAATTCTTTCGACTCAGGGATCAAAGTTTTGAGATCTTTTAGAAAATGCAAAAAAAAAATTTGAAAAATATGTTTTGGTAGGTTTTTTTGTAATGTGTCTTTTTATTTGCGGAAGTAGGTATGTAACAGGAGTTACATCTTTTGTAAAGATTGTTTTTTGAATATTTTTAGTATGAAATTTTTTTAGCAACTATATTTAAAAATTTAATTTCTATAATATTTTTAAAACTCAAGTTGACTTGCTAAAAATCACCACTAAACAGATTTTTTGTTTAGCATATAAAGTGCAGTGATATTGGTAATTGAAGAATATTTTTTGTTCACAAACAGATGTATTGTTGAATTCAGTTATCTAATTTCACTTAGTCAACTAAGTCGTAAACCATTATAAGAGTTAGCAAACATTTTTTACAATCATAAACCAATTAAGATTTTCTAAGTAAGTACTAAATTAACATGTGCAAAAATTTTTTAAACATTTGTGTAAAAATAAATTGCAAAATACCACCAAAGGGTTAAAAAAATTCGATTTTGAATTAGTTGTGTTCACGTATTGGTTCGGAAAGATTAATTACAAACTAATTTTATTAGCAAAAGTTACCTCAACACAATAAGAATTTTACGTTTTACCTAAAAACTAATTCTGCTTGAAAATATTCCATATAAAATACATTGGGAACAAAAAGGTTTACATCACTGTAACTCCTGCCTACTAGTACAAAAAAATTACGTGGCCATGCGAAAGTTAAGATAAATGTATGCATATTTCACGTGTTGCTCGAGACGATGCTCGCAGCGACGTTCGAAGTTTCAACATAAACGTACCCTTAGATGAATCAAGTCTAATTGAATAATCCAAATGTTTTGGAGCTTCTTCACCTTCAATTCCATTAAATACAATTCCCATAACCGAGGTCTTAGAGGTTTTATGTGTATGATAATAGGCAACTAACTCATTTTCAGTAGCAAAGCCTTTTATAGCTGCAATATTAAATATTGCTATTGTTATTCAAAATTATAAATAAATTATAAAAAAGGTAATCACTTACATGCACTATCGAGCTTTACTTTTGATTGTACTGTACTAATTAAAGACGATGTAAATTTAGTTTGAGGTGTGTAATAAAGTTGAAGTTTATCATCAATCATTTTATATATTTTTTCGCTGGATAGTTGTGGGTAATAGGTCGGTTGTTGGTAATCTTCAGGATGATCAGATGATCACCGGCAGTTAGCTTTCCGTCGAAAAGTAGTATTATATGTATCATATATAAAAAAAAACGGCAAATATCACAATTGGTATTTTAATTTTGACTATCGTAGACAACCAACTACGCTTTGTAATAATGAAATTTTTCCATGTTATAACTTTCAATTTTTGAAATACGGTGGTCGGCATGTTGATTAGATAATAGATGAAAGCTTTAAAAAATAAAACATTGTAGCCCAGAAAATTGAAAATTGCTTGCAAAATAAGAGATGCGCTTAATGAAGAAGACACGACTCAGAGCCAAAGTCAGTTAGGCAAATCGGCGACATTTACCTCCTCGTAAGCCATCCTTTATTGAAATTGAATTTCCGTTTTGTTATTGGGGTAATTCAGGATAAATTAGGGGCTGAGATGTTTTTATTTGACTGGTGCCGCTAGGCACCAATCGCAACTCAGTAAATGACAACTCAGCCTACGCATCTAAATCTACTGGCTTTCTCTGAATTCGCCACTGAACGACATCACTGAACATAACTTAGTAAAAGTAAAAGTAAATAAAAGTATGTACATTTTCTGTAACGCTAAATAAAAATTTACAATACTCACTCACTAATAAAAGAATTTAAACTTAAAAATGAACGTATTTTGAGAAATTCATTTGGCTATTTTACAAAAAGTTCAAGATATGGGCTTTGACATTAAACATCAACTGTCACAACTGATATTACATTATTTTAGGTTACTGAAGTAGGTATAATATTTAAAAAGGAAATTGCTCCCATTGATATTTTATTCTTAAAATATTATTGTGAACTATGTCATGAACAACTCTTAAAGTTCCGCGGGACCATTAAAAAAATAGTTATTTGCGTATCTAGTGCACGAAGTGCCAATTTACTAATTTCACGTTCAAACTGAATGCCAGAGCCCTCCAATGTGAAATTGGGTTACCCATGTTCAACTTATGGCTTGGTTGGTCGATTTTTTCACAGGTTCGATGACATTGATAGTATCAATAATTAGTTAAAACTTTAAAGGGGTTTCAATAGCTGCTTTCTTTCGCTAAACAACTTAGAATTATGATTCTATATAACCACGCTCATGATAAGTGAATCCGTGATCCGATCACAATTTTCGCGACGAAAGAAAGCAGCTAATAACCGGCGAAAAATCAGTTTTGTAACCATGACACTAAATTAGAAAGAGTCAGCACTTTACTTGGTTAACAATTCAACAATAGTATCAGTTCGTAATAACAAAGTCCCAAGATTGTGGATATTTTGATTGGTAGAGTAGTCCCAACTTAAGATGAGTACACCACGTGACTAAATTTGAGCGAGGCGTGGCTTCTGAGCCCAGTGGCGGAGCTAGTTATTTCTTATATCAAGAAAATTAATTTTCAAAGTTGTCAAAATTCAAAATAATAAATTACTTATAGTTCAAACAGCTAAAGCTGCGCTTACATTAGTAACATAACATGTTATATAACAGTGTTTTACTTATAACATTTTTGAATTTTGTTTTGTACTTTTCTAATGGTAATTTTCGAATAATTTTTGTAACAATGTTATATAACATGTTATGTTACTAATAAATGTAAACGCAGCTTTAGTGATTTTTATAGGGATCAACCTCTAACTAATTAGTACCAGGACGGGACCACTTTTAAAAATTTTCATTTGATGAGTAAAAGCAGGTGAAAAAAAGTCTACCTTTTTTTTGCATACATACAAAGTTATAGGCCATCTAAGAAAAAGAGGGTATTCCGTGGTGCTTTTTTGCAAAATACTTGAAAAGGAAGACAAATATCGATAAAATGTATAGGGGCAATCTTGTTGAGCATAAAATTACTAACAAAAAACATGGTGCATATTTTGACTTTTGACATTCTATTAAGGTGGTACTACCGTTTTCTTAAAGTAGTCATTTTTCCAAATTGTTAATTAACAAAATGATGTTTTGACCTATTTGCCATGCAATTACAATTCTGAACAAAATTCTCCTGTTATCTGACATTGTTAGAGAAGATATCCTGTGACTTTCAGGTCGATCGAAGTTCATTTGCCTAAATTATGGTTTTTTATTCATTAAAAAATAGGATTTTTCTTCCATTTTAGTTGTTTGCAGTTTTAACAATTTTAGAGTTGGCAGAGACTAATTAAACTATGTTCGTCTTGTTCCTTATGAAATTTCCGATAAAAATTCTCCCTTTTACTTTTTTCTATCATTTGTTTTTTATTAATTCGCGTTCAAACTTGAAAATTAGTGTGCACGCGGACACCAACGATATAATGTCCATTGTTAGGCTAATTTTTAATTCTTTTTGCCTGTTTTATCATTCCTCGATCTCCATTGCTTCGTTGTTTTCGCAATCCAGGAATGGTTTCATCTTGTCCATCGTGTTCTTCAATTTCTTTATCACTGATACCACAACATTGAAGCCAGCTCCCGATGAATAATTACTGAGAGTAATATCGCGCACGTGTATTTATTTTTTTCTTCATATACAAATTATCCGTTTGGGCTCGGATTGGTCTCATTCCCTTGGTAATTTTATACATTATAAATTACTTAAGATATATTTTTTTCCAATGTGATCGAAGATATTTTCAAAATTAGCACTTATGCTAAGAACAAATGCAATTTTGACTCTGTTTCCGCACGCCCCTGATCTTGAAATATCTCTACCATAATAACGGGTCCAAAATAAAGCGATTCCTGAATAAAAATTGCTATCTCCAATCTTTTCTCAAAAAAATTTTATTTCCACTCTTCTATAAGACCGTGTATCGTCAAGAGTTGACGAGTGCCCACGGTTTTAAATCTTTTCACTTAAACAAGTCTCACTTAAAGTCGTAAGGACTCAACATATCAAAAAATTGCAAAAATCGCAGAGGGTGTATTTTGGAAACTTCGACTTGAACATTTGATACTTGAACAGTTTGACCAAAAAGGCGTCAAATCAAAGAAGCGATGCATAAAATAAATAGAACGTTCCTTTAGATTTAAATAGGCGTATTTTGCAGAAATATATCTCCTTTAGATGACGAGTTATAAATTATTGAAGTATTTATGTTTTCAAAATAGTTCAAAAATTAATTTGACCGTAAATAGGTCAAAACCACTTTTTACACTTACATTTGAACATATTTCCAACCGACACACCAAATTTCGTCAAAATCTGAAGACCTAAGGGTCAAACGTGGCCGATCTGACGTGGAATTACCCTGGTTTAAAAATTTGTGAATGAGATCTTTATATTATTAAAATGCTTGTAATTGTTTTGCTTCAACAAAAGTAATGTAACTTTCCAAAAATGTATTATTTCAAGAATATAAGTTACAAGTTGTAAAGAAAGTATAGCTTTTAATTCTCTGTAATTCTCTAATTTTCTGATCTGGCAATAGATAAAAACACTTCTTCGAGAGAGGTATCACTGATTTGGTAATCTTCAATGATTGGATGTTTATGGCTTAAATCTTCCATTTCATTAAATAATTGGCCCAATTTTTTGTTTTCATCATCGATACGATAATGAAGTAAACCCTGAAAGAAACAAGGATTATTTTTTACTTCTTGAAAATTTCATCTGCAACTTGATCACTCGTCGTCGTTAAGGTTTAAAACGTTAAAAATGCCACACAGCCTACACAGTGTTGAAACTATTTGTTAACAGATAAAACAAAGCTGTGTGAGCGTTTTTGTGAGATTTTTGTTACTTACAGAATGTTTGTCACACAGTTTGTAAGTACCAATATATTTTTGCTCAAAGTCACGCATAAGTAGTTGAACTTCCTCAGGATCTTCTGACTGACTATTTTGGTCAACAATATCTGTTGTGACACTTCCAGTTTGAGTTTGAACGCCCCTTGTTTCGTACATAACATTTGAAGTGGAATTTTTAAGTTTTATCTTTACGGCAAATCCCTGACCATATTGCTTTTTAATTTCTGAAATGGTTCCAATACATTCTAAGCGACCTGCTTTCATGATGGTTAATCTATAAGATAACGTGAAAAAGTGACAAAATTAAAATAATATTTCAACAGCACACTTACCGATTACATAGAGCTTCACATTCGTCCATGCTATGAGAACATAAAACAATTGAAGATTTCATCTCCTGTTGTCGCAGCATAGCGATCACATTCCACAATTTTCGTCGTGAAAATGGATCTATTCCGCTTGTAGGTTCGTCCAACATCACCAATAGGGGATTACTTATAAAAGCTATAGCGGCGCTTAATTTACGTTTATTTCCACCGCTATATCTTCCACATTGTTTATCGGCATATTCCTGCAATCCTAATACACCAATCCACTTGTTTACTTCGGCTGCTACTGCTTTTTTTGGTTCTCCACGTAATTCTGCAAACAGTTTTAGCATTTGGCGTCCGGTTAATACTCCAATGATGGGATCAGTTTGTGGACAGTAACCAAATTTATTGAAATACTAATAAAATGTAAATGTTTATAAATAATAATAGGTGGACATTTATTAATAAAACAAACCTCTTTAGCATTTTTTGAAAGTTTAAAAGAATTACCCAAAATATCTTTTATTTCTGCATCACCATCAGTAGGAATTTCATCTCCAGTTAACATACGCAAAGTCGTGGTTTTCCCTGCACCATTAACTCCCAATAAACCAAAACAATCTCCTCGCTTGATAGCAAAACTTACACCTCTAACCACTTGTTTACTGTTATAAATTTTTGTAAGGCGTTTAACAATTAGCACATTATCTTCATCCTGATTTTCATCAATATCAGTGTTGCTGTTACTTTGAGCTGTATTACTTAATTTAGCATATTCAACCACTTTAAATATAAAATTAGATTCTAGCAAGAGCAACATTGCAAAGTATAAGAATGTCGATGCCATCATATATGCTAAAACTTCAGAAATATGCTTGGTTTCTTGAAAGTAAGATAGATACTCTTTACATTCATCACTGGTTAGAGAATCTAATGAATTAGAAATTTTGTAAAATTAATTTTAATATCTTAAAATATCCAAAATTACCACAACACGGATTTGGATTCTCCCTACAATCATCTTCCTTATCTTGGGTAGATAGGTGAAGAAATAAATAGTTACGAGATGCATAAAATGAAAATTTTAGAATAATGTAAAGCAGTCCAAATTGTGGGAACCATGAGAATATATAAAGAAAGTCGTATTTTTTACTGGCATCGGCATAATAAAATTGAATTATGACTAGAACGATGCTACCAAATAGGTTGACCATTATATACGTCGCAAATGGTCCATTCGCATTATCGTTGTAACAATATAAGTACGAGTAAGGAATAGAACAAAAACCGTACACCAATAATATTAAAAGTAATGCACCTAAAAATATGCTTGTGATTATTAAGCCATCTGTCTGTCAAAAACTGAAGAATTATATTTCAAAAATCATTAAGAATCATTACCTCTTTTTTTGCTTATGTGTGTTAACATCGGTAGATTACCGATCTCCATCGGTAGATTACTGATGCTAACACACATCAAAATATGAATATACACTGGGGTGCTAATAAATCGACTCACTTTGCGCTTTATACGTTAAATGCATTTTATAAAAATGTTGCTATACCAACATATTTTTGTAAAGAATAGAGCGGAGCCCATGCGCAAAAACAAAAATGTGTTTGGTAACATCTGGTCGCATCAATTTCAGAGAGAGAGAGAACTCGCTCCTTCCATCTATACTACGCAAGATATTGTCTACGTCCTATTCTTTACGTGTCGTAAATATCAACCTATACCTTACATAAGAAAATTTTGAACAACAAAAAAATGTAATTCTCCAAAATGTTATGTAAGGTATCAACATTATTATACTGTCATTTAGACAATTGAATAACGTACCCACTACCCAAATCACAAAACAAAATCGTAGGTTGTCATTTAAAACAAATATTGATGTCGTCATTACTTAAAACCAAAGTCGTTTTCTAGCGAATGAACCGTTTTAAACCGTAACATGCAACGTATTTAAAACTAATGACGTCATTTTGAACCGTTTTGAATGATGACGTCAACAATATATCAAGTTTAAAAACGTCACCAATTTGTACGCGTGGCTTAATTTGAAATTTTAGCGCCGTAATGAAATTGTCAACACCAACATAACCTATACAAATAAAAACTTACTTTAACTCAACGTATACATAAAACAAAAATTTTACTAATGTTATACAGAGAGATATTGAAGCCAACAGCAAAGAAATGTGAAATATTATGTATATAAAATATAAGTAATAACAATGTTGTAGTTGTGGATATGGGTGGCTATCACCCATATCACCGTATCACGAGGAAACCTAAGCCAGTGGGTGGTAGGTGATAGGTGTAAACGGTGTGATACACTTATCACAGTGAAACATTTCCTAAGGGAATATAAAAAATATGATCAACAAAGAGTTCAACACAAAATCCCGCTGAACATTACCTACTTCCTGATATAGTAAAAAATTCAAAGAGCCTTTGTGTAACGATGCGTTTTTCTACACGTATCAGAGTGTTACGAATCCTTAAGATTCTGACTCTGATACGGGAAAAATTAACATATTTTTCATGTCCGACTTTTTTTATTAAAAATGGCTCGTACATAATCCACCAGCAACTACCAAATCCTTCTTTTTACCACATCGACCCCCCCCCCCCGCGCGAAAATAAAATTAATACTCAAATTGAGTATTTTTTTTTTATATCTGCTAATTGCATCTCAATACAAAATGTACTTTAGAAACGACAGCAGTACATTGAAGAAAATCAGAAACTATTTGAAAAACTTTACATTGTGAAACGGAACAAAATCATCTAAAGCTGAAAGCTTTGCTATTGTTTAGTGCTTATAGTCCGTATTATCGCTCTAAAAGTCTCTAGCTCTACCTCTACCAAAGAGGGAGGCCTCTCTCCTCTCACCTCTCTCCAACTACATAATTTTCGAGATAATCTCACAAAAACTATGAAAAAATTACAATCTTTGTCATTCAAATCCAAATTTGTGGGGGTTTTCACCTGCAGGAGTGGGGACTTTTAGTATGATAATAAGGACTATATTGTAAGTACTACACAATAAAGAAGGTTTCAGCTTTAGGCGAATTTACACTGGGTCCACTTAAGCAACATTTCATAAATACACCTGACTAAAAGCGCTCGGCGCGATGTTATTCTTTCGGAAGAACCTCAAATCGACTGATGATAATTATGCCATAGTCAACAATCATTATTGTATGTACTCACAGATTTCATTTATCCCACTAAAAGGAGTCGATCCCCACAATTCATAGAGTAATATTAAAATTATAATTGCAATAACCATCATCCAGTATAAAACCAAGTCAAAAATGTAAAATATTAACCAGTAAGAGTATGATCTCACGCCGCACATAAGTTGCAATTGTTTTACTTTAGTAGCTATTTCCGTATGAGGGAGCACCAAAAACGTTGCAGTATAAATTAGCAATCCCAACGGAAACAGTAAGGACCACGACCCTATTATCCAATATAATATGCTATTCCCATCATCTTCAGATTCAAGTAAAGGTTTGTTAGAAGTCGAAATTGCGTAATCTTTTCCAAAGAGAGTTTTTACTATTGCGTTTGTAAGTATATTGAGGGAAATAGGTTGGGCATGTAGAGCAGTGCCGGAGTACATAGCATTTACTTTTATTTCGCCACTGCTACTTGTATTAAATTCTGCAGCTACAACCATATGTTTTTCATAATAAACTATATTTTCGATTCCTTTGGCGATTAGAGCTGAAATATGAATTGAGTTTCAACTAATTTTTTTCAATCAAATAATAAACGAACAATCAGAAACGCTTTTTGCTAAAACTGCATGACTATTTTGTTCTTGAATTTGTTGAACATAAATATTTTTGACTTCATTAACGTCACGGGTAATACTAGAAGGGCCATAATACACCAATGTTTCACCATATTTACTTAAAGCCATTTTGAATTCAGGGACAGCTACAGATTTTGTAGTGTCGCTCAGATTTAAAAGAACTAATATTAGCGCTAACATTAGAAGGACCTAAAACCAAATTTTAGATGTGATTTTACATACTAAATGTCACTTTTACCGTAAATAAAAGTATTGAAAAGTTAGCTTTTGTTATAAGTAAACATTTTGTAAACAAAGCTTTTATTCGTTGGTTGTATAGAGATTTACCAAGTAGCTTCTGGCCGGTGTCCACTAGTAAATAAAATTATAAATATTATGCTACTGAAATTCGATTTAAAGAAATATTGATATATGGAAAGTTTTGGAAACTTTTAACAATCTGGCAAGACGTAGCGAGATTTTGCCACGCCCCTTTAATAATTTAAATACGTTGACCTGCGTTGGTGGGTATAAATACCAATTGGTTCCTGCGCATTCCAACCGCTCATCAGCATAAAAAATTATTGCAGCACCATCGAAAAGTATTTAGATAGAGAGAAACATTCTATTATTTTTTTTCAAACATATTGTTTATTATAAGAGACTTTTAAAATCGCAATAAAATTTCAACATACCATCTGATCTCATAGGTTGTGCTTCTTTATCAGTCATAGTAATAGTTATTTGGAAATCTTTGGTAAATATTATCACTCTGGTAACAGCTTCTACGAAGCGAGTAAGATGTAATACAGCAGAAGCAACTTATTAGAATCACGTTGATAGAGTAATTATCAGATCTGAACGACCTGTGCAGAAAGCACAATTGTGTACTACCTCATAACCATGGTTACATATAATACGTAAAAACCATTGTAAAAACAATTTTTGGGCGTCTTTTTTGCTCTTCTGCGCATTTAACGTCGCTAAGATCTGGCAATTACTCTACAGAGCGTTTTTGAGTCAAATAGGCAGCGACTCAATAAAGAGGAGCAAAAAACACTATACAGTTGAATTTTTAAAAGACTACCGACACCTGACTTTTCGGCTACTCAATAAATAACATACGTTTAACATTTTTATATTAGTAAGGGTAAACATAGAAAGAAACAGAAAATACAAAAGTTGTGTTTCAAACACAAGTAAAAGTATAACACATACGTAATAAAAATTTTGTAGCAAAAGAGTGCGATAGAAAATGACAGAATATAAAGGGAATTCGCTCATATAATTTATCTAAGTTCGTATCGAGGTCCATAAAACATTATATTATACTATAGGTTACCTTGGTCGAAAATATAGGGAGGAGTTACAGTGACGTCAAATGACGCTGCATCAAAATTGATTACGTCACATCTGGGACCTCTTTTTTTTTTAATTTATTTTAATTACTGCCTTAAGGTAGAATTTTGAAAGAATGTTAAGAGACAAAAATTTGTTCTAAACTACAGGGGTATATAAAAGTGAAGAAATAAAAATATTTTATTGACCGGTTTTCTAGAATTATCGTAAACTTCCGATTTAAACCCGATATTTTAATTCCCAAGAAGTTTTTCTTCGTTTTTTTTTCTACTAATGAACTCATACTTTTTATGAATTAAACAACAAATGAATCAACTATATCAATCAAATTATTAAATTAATTATATATTATATATGTATCGATAATTAATGAAGCACTTCTAGGCATCGCATGAAATTCAAATTTGAAGATGGCCATTTTACCCCATTAACTTCTTTAGCTCACTCTTTAGAACTCGGGATGTCAGGACTCGTCGGATTCTTAAACATCACATGTTTTTGAATAGGATTCAAAAATTTTTAATAACTTCTCAATCACTTTTTTACTAAAATTTAAGTAACATAATTATACAATTCATTCTATACGTACATTCTAAAATTACAAATTCATTAAATAAAAGTTTTGCAATAATATACAATATTTAATATTTAGAGTCAACATAAGGGCTGACGACCACTACATAACTGTGAAATTTTCAAAACAATCAACAAAATACAGAGCAATTTTTTAAAATTTGCGGAACTTTTTAAAACTTTTCTTAATATATTTTTCTCCATCATTTTTACTATTTAAATATTTAATTCTTAAACATATTCTTAATTTCACAAAGTACTTGATTAACGTGATGTCCACGTCTTGCATATGTTTAATAAATATATATTGAGTGGTTTTTGCCATTATCTGCGGACCTTCTTTAAACGATTCTTTATGAAACTTTAGGAAATGACGTTCCATTATTGTCATTTGTTGCATCCACTCTGCCGACGGCTGAATTAAGCCTCCAAAGGATAAGCTTCTTACCCAAGACGGCATTGCGTAAGAATGGAAATTGGTGGCTTCTTCAGCGTGATAAGTGTAGCTTCCTAAATGAGGATGGCTGGCTTTAAATTTTTTTGCTATATAGCCAGCTATATATACCAAACCATCTTCTTCACTTATCTTATTTTCTTGGTCTTCGCCTGATTGTGAGGCCTCACTGTCAGCACTTGATATTGAGTCATTTAAATTTTCCTCGAGATTTTTTGAAACGGCATCACTATTAAATTTTGTTATTTTAAATGCTGTAGTAACTAAAAACTCTTCTTCTCCGGTAGGAGTTGGCAACTGTAAGACATTTGTACCACCCTGCACAATTCCTGGATTCTTGCCCAGCAAAATCATTCTCAATCTATAAAGGACATTCATCGGTGCAGGGTGGTCGTGTAGACCGCCTCTAGTTCTTAACTAAAAACGATTAAAAAGTGTGAAAAGAACAGGGTAGGTATTAGGTAGATACGTAACTTACTTGGGAAAATAGATTTTCTAGGCAATCTTGGTTTAGTCGGTGAGTTAAGAGGTATGAAGCACCGTACTTCGTAACGGAAGTTTACGATATATCTCGGAAACCGTCCAATAAAATAATTTTATTTCTTCAATGTAATATGCCCCTGTAGTTTAGAACAAATTTTGGTCTCTTAAATTTTTTTTAAAATTCTACCATAAAGCAGTAATTGAATTAAATTCGAAAAGATGGTCCCAGATGTGACGTCACATTTTTGCACACGACCCAACCGAGTGTCATGGCAACTGCCGCGCTTTTGTTCACCGAGGTAACCTATAGTATAATATCGCTGTTCCGGAAGAATAATGACGTAAATGCAAAAATCTGACAATTAGAGATACGTATGTCATTCGACATAAAAAAGCATATCTTATTCAATACAACAATGCCGTAAGTGTAGTAACACTTTTCACCGCTAGATGTTAGTTGCGTCGATATAGCATAAATTAATTATAGTTGCCATTAGTCGCGAGAACACCGACGCATGTGCTACTTGTGCCGTAGATTATTGAAGTAACGTGTATCTTCAGGGCTATAACGACGTAAGTGCGATTTGCTACACATTCATTTAATTTTATGAATTCAAATTGATAGATATAATGACGTAAATGTACTTTACGTCTCTTTTGCCTCAAATTTTGTTATGATAGATTGTCATAATTGTATGTTGTGTCATTATTGCATCAAAACTTTGTAAAAATTGATGACATAATTGTTCTTTATGTCAGTGTTATTTCTAAAACTTTGTCTTGATTAATTTTTGTATCACATTGTTTAGTTAAATGATAACCAGGGTAAATAATTTCAAGTTGCTTAGACATAATTGAACTTACTTTGTTGAAATCATAATTTTCGGACATAGAATCCAAGAATCTATTGTATGTGGTTAAATGCTTAAAATACCAACTTGTGGTTTTTTAAATGATCGAAATCATTGTTCGTTCTTGCAGATAGCAATAAACGTTTGGAAGCCATGAATAATCGAACTACAAAGATTTTCAACCTTCTTAAAAGTCAAATTAATACTAATTCGCAAGAAAATATATTGCTAGACACTACTGCCATTGAACATTGTAATGATTCGTTACCTACAGAAAGTCCATTTAATACTAATTTGCAAGAAAATTATAACATTATATCGCTAGACACTAGTGTCGTCGAACATTGTAATGATTCACTGTCTACTGAGAATCCAAATGTTGTACAAAACTTGGAACCAAGTACTGAATTCAACAACAAGGGAATTCAACAGAATAAAGATCCTGTTAGTTACGTTATTAAAAATCGAAGTTCCACAAAGCTAAGTATTAGAAGAGTCGCAAAAACAGACAGTGAATGCAGCTCAGAAAATGAAGATTTTTCTTCCGGGTCAAGTGATAATTATGTACCAAGTAATCAATACTCACCCAGCTCTTCAAATTCATCTACAAGCTCGTCAAGTTCTTCATCAGGTCCAGTCTCCAAGATTGTTAATCATGATGTTAATCATGAAAAACCGAACTCTCCAGTGAAAGGTAAAAAACGAGTTCGAAACATGAACAACTGGGTTAAAGTAAAAACCAAACGATTAAAAAATGCTGGCATGGAATATACATCAAAAACAGGAAAAGTGGTAAAACCAAGAAGCATAAAACCGCCTTGCTCAGATAAGTGTGTGTTGTCATGCTCGAAAAAAATTTGTGAAACTTTCAGAGTTCAACTTTTTAAAGATTATTGGGAGATGTGTGACTTGCAACGTCAACGTTGTTTTTTGAGTTCATGTATCGAACAGCTTGTGACTAAATATAGAAGAGTTTCGTCTGTAGCTCCTAGAAAACCAAACTGCGCCTTTTATTTACTAAATAATGGACAAAAAGTCAGAGTATGCAAACTCTTTTTAATAAATACTTTGGGAATAACAGAAAGAACTCTACGAACGGTTATTGAATCGAAAGTAAGTGGACACGGTATTACACCTACCGACAAACGAGGAAAACATAACAAACATAAAAGAATTGATGATGAGACTTTAAATTCAATTAGAAACCATATTAATTCGATACCCCGTATTGAAAGTCATTATACTCGAAAAGATACCTCTCGGCAATTCATAGATGGCGGATTGTCGATTTCCGAACTTCACAGACACTATTCAGAAGGAAGAAGTACCTGTAATAAGGAAGTAGCAAATTACAATACGTATGCAAAAATATTCAATACGGAGTTCAATATCGGGTTCTTTGCTCCTAAAAAGGATCAGTGCGATCAATGTGAAGCGTTTAAAAATGCTGGTACCGGTGAAAAAGAAAAATTGGAAAATAAATATAAAGAGCATTTGGAAGAAAAGGTGCTTAGTCGAAAAGAAAAAGACCACGACAAAGAGAGAGCAAAAAATGAGGAAATAGTCTTGGCTGTTTATGATTTGCAAGCTGTTTTGCCGGTACCTATGGGACAAACATCCGCATTTTTCTATAAATCGAGATTAAATTGTTACAATTTTACGGTAAGTTAGGTAGTTACTTTAGACAGTATCTAAGTTACTTCGTTTTAGATAACAGAAATAGGAAGCGATACGACCAAATCCTTCTTTTGGCATGAAGGAATTGGACATAGGGGTGCTACAGAAATTGGCAGCTGCATTTTGCTGTATTTAGAAGAACTTTCAAAAGCAAAACCAGGCACCGATGTAGTATTCTTTTCTGACAATTGCGGTGGTCAGCAAAAAAATAAGTAAGTACATTATAAACAGCAATATTATAGATTGCTCAACTCAATTTAAACTTATTTGTTTTATTTTATTTTAGGTTTCTGATCGCAGCATATTTATACGCAGTGGAGTGCTTTGAAATTAATTCAATTACCCACAAATATTTAGTTCGAGGGCATACACAGAACGAGGGTGATGCGGTCCATAGTATTATTGAAAGGTCACTTAAAAAATGTAAAAAATCAGGACCTATTTATGTCCCGGATCAATACGTGTCTGTTATTCGAAATGCTAAAAAAAAAGGAAATCCGATTGATGTGAAAGAAATGGGTTTCAACAATTTTTTAGATGTGAAAAAATTATTTGATGAGATGACTCTGAACATCTCTAAAAATACTGATGGACAGGATTTCAAGATTAATGAAGTACGGATTATACAATTTGAAAAAAAAAGCGAAGTTTTTCGATATAAAACTAGTTATAATCAGGAGGAATGGAAACTTAATAATTTTAAGTCAAAGAAGACACGGTCTAATTGTATCAAGAAAATTAACATCAATCAAGCGTATTCCAAAGCAATTCAGTTATCAGAGAATAAAAGAAAGGATCTGAAAAGTCTGGTTGATAGTAACATAATTCCTAATTTTTATAAATACTTTTTTGATTCAGTATGCTCCTAATTATTTTGTGTTCAGACTTCAGAATATTGTATTTTTTTAGTATAAGACTTCATAATTTTATATTGTTTAAATTTAGTTTAATAAAAATGTTGACACAAGTGTTAAAAATGATAATTTTATTTTAGAGAAACAATGACATAACTTCAAATTTTCCTTTAAATTTTAACATTTATTTTTTTTGCTTATTACAGCTTCAAGTACTGTAAGAATGCTCCTACATGCCTTAACTTCATAAGCATCTATCAATTACTTTTCTCTCAATCAGAAATTGTAGTAAACCTTAAATAGTTTTTTGCGTCTCCTGAATAAATTAACTTTTTGCACTTACGTCGTTGTACTTCCGGAACAGCGATATAATGTTTTATCATAATGTTTTATCGACCTCGAGTTCGTATTTCCGCTTGTGAAGTGTCAAGATTGACATTCGTAGGTTAATTTTTAATACGACACATAGATGCCGTGACAGTACTACCAAATGTCATGATATTTTTTACACAAAAGAAATAGAAAATGCAATTTTTAGATATTTTAACAGTCGTTTTAACATAAAAATGAAATGAGGTAATGTTTTTATACAACTAAACACAGTATTTTTAGGACATTTTTTATTCAAAGAAAATTATCAAATATTCAATGTA
This sequence comes from Malthinus seriepunctatus, assembly GCA_963924605.1. Taxonomy (NCBI): domain Eukaryota; kingdom Metazoa; phylum Arthropoda; class Insecta; order Coleoptera; family Cantharidae; genus Malthinus; species Malthinus seriepunctatus. The sequence goes on from OZ004600.1 coordinate 17,065,507, forward strand.
GCGACATCTAGATTGCGAGCTTTTAATTTCTATTTAGGATATATGAATCTAGACCTGATTTGACGAGTAATTTGCATCTTAATTAATTAATTATGCACTGGGTTGGTCACGTGTCGGTAGTTTTTTAAAAATTCAACTGTACAATGAATTTGGATTTTATACTTTGAGTCATATTAGCCTAGTAAAATAGATGTTTTGAAAAAGAAAAAATATCTAGCAGCGATTTTATTGCTGAAATGTGTTGAGGGTGGTCTCATGAGTATGTGATGAAAATGCACCATCCGCACCCCCTCTGCTTACTTCAGGGGGGAGACAAACGTATGACTACTTCTACTTTCCGCCAATTTTTGTCAAAATTAAGCAATGTAGAGAAAAATTACTAAACCATCATTTTATAGATGACGCATTTCTACAAAAAAATATAAAAAAATTCTATAGTCATAAAACATTTAAAAAAATTTTTTAACAGACATTTGGCTTTAAAATGCTGGCAAATCGTTATTATTAAACAGATTGATGAAAATAAAGACCCATTTTGAAGGAAAATATGTCTACTTTTTAATAGACTAATTGTAATTTACTCATCATCTCAGGGTTTCTTTTTGTATTGGCATACTGTTAAGATGTAGCAAAATTGGAGATTTTTCTTCAAATGACGTGGTAAATTTAAATCAGTGTACATTTTTAAATAATTTCTTATGCAAATAAAACGCAATAACTTATATTATTTATGTATTTAATCTATGAAAACTAGAATTTGTTATGATTTACTGGGGCTAACGGAGCAGCTGTTGAATTCTGTTAAAAAAATTTACATTTTCCAAAGCTGTGGGAGGAGATATTTAAACAGCCGGGGGTCACCCCCATCGTATTTCACGAACAAAATCGCTGCTAGATATTTTTTCCTTTTCAATATCGTTTACCTATGATGTTTATTTTACTAGGCTAATATAAGCGGCCGATTGAATTAACCACTGATTCAAATAAGCGAAATCTACTGGACGACCGAAAGTAGTTTAAATAGAGAGAGAGACACATTCTGGGAGTTTTTTTTTCAATAATATTATTATTCAACGTACCTGATCTCATAGGTTGTGCTCCCCCATCAATAAAACAAAATTTTTATTACATAATTATAACTGCAATGAAGATAAAAATGCACTCACCATGAATATCCACAGTATTATCATGTTGACGTGTTAGATATCCAACTCTAAAGAAGTTATTACTTATTAAAGACACTATTATTATAAATTATCAAACACAGCTTACTTAAGGAACACATCTTCTAAAGTAGTAACTGAAAGAGCAATGTTACTGATAGTTAGTGTCTCTTTTTGTTTTTCCAATTCTAATAATAATATGCCAAACTTCGACTTCATGTCGTTAGGTAACAAGAAAAGTAAATGACTTCCAATGGCAGATTGAAGCACAGCAGTGCCTATTGTGCTCTTAACAATTTTTGTAATAATATCTACTTGTTTTGAATTCCCTTGCTGATTGGACTTTAATATGAAAGTGAGGTGGTAACCCGTACCTTAAAAGTTTAGAATTTTGAAGACAAATTTAATTTTTTAATGCATAATTTCTTACCATATTCGTTTTTTAAATACATAGAAGTTCCGTAACAAATTAACCTTCCATGATCCATAATTGCAATACGATCACCGAGAACATCCGCTTCGTCCATGAAATGAGTTGATATTACAATAGTACGGGAGCCTCTAAGTGACAATAAAATATTCCAAATTTCACGCCTTGCTTCTGGATCTAATCCCGATGTTGGTTCATCAAGAATCAAAACTTTTGAATCACCGATTATTGAAATTCCCAAAGAAAGTCTACGTCTCATTCCTCCAGAAAGATTTGATGCTAATGAATTTTTCTTTCCTGCTAAGTTGAGGTTTTCTAGTAAGATTGTTGATTCATTTTGAGCTTCTTTATAAGTGAAGCCTTTTAGCTACGAAAATAACAAATTAGCGCTACACAAGTTTTTGAAATAATTAAATTACCATTCCAAAGAAGATTAAATGTTCCATGACGGTTAAATCGGTAAATTGTAAGTTGTGTTGAGGACAAAGACCTAATATACCGTATATTTTATTCATCTCACCATTAATGTTTGCTCCATTGATAAGAACACTTCCACTGCTAGCACCAATCATACCTAAACATAACAATTAATCTTAGTATGATTTCTAAAATTAGAACTTCACCTGTGAGAATAGACATTGTTGTAGTTTTACCAGCTCCATTATGACCTAACAAAGCTGTAATTTGACCTTCATAAATATCAATAGAGAGATCGTTTACAGCTAAGTAACTTCCAAAATATTTATGCAAGTTTCGTATTTGTATACCAGCTTTTAAGTTAGAAACCGGTTCGATTTTGCAATAATCTTCTCTTATCACATTATCATGGGATTGAATTTGATTAGAAGTTGTCTTTTTTAGGTGCTCAAAGAGGAACTTAAAAAACAGTCGTTAAGAAGCGCACATTGTGTCCTCTGCATTCAAATGCAGAGGACACAATGTGCGCGGAACGAATCCCACTTGAATTGCGTCATTTCTAGTGGGAAAATGGTCAAGATTGTCAACTTTTTGACCAGCTTAAAATAATTAAAACTCTGCAACTGTGTCAAATTTAACCTTCATTGTATCTTTTCAAATAACATAGTTGGTCGTTTTACCTTGACCCACTTGAAGCAAGCTTCAAACTTTGGAATATTAAACGAGATCAAATTCCTTGAAAAAATCGTCGTCATATCGTAGAAGAATTGATTATTACAGAATATATTTTGGATATTCTTTGCTAATAGTAACATAGGTTCTAGGGTTCTAAAGTTCATTTCATATTTCTTGGCATGTATTTGATTCAATCTACGCATTATGTTTTAGTTGTTTCTACTCACATGCCAACAGAAATCAACACTGGACGTATGTTTATTCAATTTACGCCTTAGGTACTGCAACACAGATCCCTGGTGGCGAGCGGTAGGTATAAGTTCGCGCAGATTTGGTCACGCCCCTTTAAATAATTTAAATACGTTTACTACGTAGTTGGTGGGGATCAATACTAATTTAGGTATCTGCGCATTCCCACCGCTCGCCAACATAAATCTGTCTTGCAGTACCTATCTATAGATTAAACTTGTTAGATCCATTATTTTATGCCATTTCAATAAAAACGTATAGACCTAGTTTTTACTTACAGAATTTCAACAAACGTCATATTTTGTGGAGACATTCTATTTGACCTCTAGAACACAGATCTTAAAGTCTGGCTACCGGCTGCCAGTCACTTTAGGCTCCCTGGACCTCTAAAGGAGGTGAAGAAGTAACAAAAAAAAGTTGCATCAGTAAGTCTGATATTTTGGAATATTATACAAAATAATAATCTACATAAAAAGAAGTAGTACCAGGCACGTTTATCAGTGCTAAGAATATACCAGAGGGCCATAAAGGTGTTGAGAACACACAGCTAGCTCGTTTCAGTTGAATGTTTCCACAATCCATTAAGATATCAACCTCAAATGTACTACGTGTTAATGGGAAAATAAGACACATCTTTTAGTATAACCACTTTTAAATTACTCCATTCATGTGGCCCTGATGATGTCATTGATATTATTTTTAAATACAATATCCTGTATATATATTACTCGATATTTGGATACAGCTTTTCAGTACAAATTCAACGATACCATAGTTTGATATACCACTCCCGGTTTGGTATCGCCTTTTTTCTCATGTCGAATAAGTTGATTTGTAATCAAAATATCTGTTGTGTCAATACAAGACTTCCCGATTGAGTTGATTATTTTAAGACCAAAACAGTTAGAAAACAAAAGAATACTGAACATTTTTATAATCACTGAATAAAAATAAATAAAAGTCAAAATTTTTTGACAAATATCAAATTTTTTGACAACTGTCAAATTTTTTGACAATTGTCAGAAACGTCAGCTGCCAAATATTATTAGATATTTGATTGCGTAAAAACTCTTTTAAAAACAAAATAATTTTAAAAAATTTTATATCATTGAATAGAGAAAAAAATTCTCTATCGGATGATTTAAAAAAAATTATATAGTTCCATTTAAAAAAAACAAAATTTCCTTAATTGCACGCCCCCTAGCGGACCGATTTTGAACAAACTCCTTTCTACACTCCGTTGTTATCTGATAAGACCTTACGCCAAATTTTAAGTCAATCGGTTCGGTCGTTTCAGAGATTTCGTGGGGAACTTCATCCACACATACACACATACATACATACACACACACAGACTTTTTTCTAAAAATGGTCTAGATCGTTTCGGGGGACCTCAAAACAGATATATCAGGTGTTATCTCAAAATTTTTTTTACCCCATTACAATACTTTCCTTTAATACCTTAAGGTATCGGAAAGTAAAACTTTAAAACTTCACACATTTCACAACTTCACCCCATTACAATACTTTCCTTTAATACCTTAAGGTATCGGGAAGTAAAACTTTAAAACTTCACACATTTATAAATGTGTATTTTCTATAATATAGATACCATAGTTGATGCATTTGTCTTGCAAGGCTACTGAGATTTTAACGATTATTTGAAAATCAGCAATTTCAGTGCACATAAGGCCATTTACGTCATAGAAGCAAAGCTGAATTTTATAGATATTTTAAATAAGGTCTTTTTATAACTATATATATTAATTTGAAAGGACAGGCCGAATGAGAGGGTTTAACATGTTGCCAGACGCGTTTATTTGTCTTACAACTACGTCGGAAGGCCTTTACGGTACCGTAAGGTCATTTACGTCATAGAAGCAAAGCTGAATTTTATGTATAGGTATTATAAATAAGTCCTTTTTATAACTATATTTGAAATGACAGACCGAATGAGCGGGTTTAACATACTGCCAGACGCGTTTATTTGTTGTAAAACTACGACCGACAGCCATTACGGTGCAATACGCGTTTATATACAGTGAATACCATTAACAACGCAACATAGCCAACATAACGTCGATTGTAAGATATTGTTACAGTTCGTTTATATGACAACCTCTGACAGCAATGCTAAATCGCGTTCCATTTAATTTGCAACACCAACATGCAGTAAATTAATTTTAGATAACAATAATTATAAAAATCGAAATTAGACGATTTCAAAAGTTGGTGTAAGGCTTTCTCATAGGTTTAATTTAAAAAAGCTTTATACGCATCATTAGGCCAATTTTTTTAGGAAGATTGAAAGAAATGAAAAACATTAAAAATACGAGGCTTATCGTTTTCAAAACCACCAGAAACTTACACAAAGAGAATAGGAAACGCGTACGGACTTTTGCTTTCCGACGTTCGATTTTTAAACATATTATTTACGGATGAAGCAATAACTTTCAATTTACGTGAAGAGGTAAAATCACCAAAATTTTAAATACTGGAGCAACTGCACCTGCATCTTACGTCAAGAAGCCACAGACCCTAAAAAGTGAATGTTTGGGCAGGTTAATAGAAAATGATATAATAGGACCATTCTTTATTAAAGGCAATTTAAACGAACAAAAATATTCTTCTGAATAATAGAATTATTTCTAGTGAGAATTACATTTGAATATGGATAAAATCTAGTTTCAGCACTACGGGCCTCCACCTCACTACACAATGGCAGTACGAAATTACTTAAACCAAATTTTTCTACGTCGTTGGATAGGACGAGGGGGTAAAATAAATTGCCGGCGAGATCTCGCTTCATCGATAAATAATATTTTATTTAAAAATCCTGTGGGCTATTGTTAATCCTTTTGACCGCAGAAAGCAGACCACAAGTCGGAAAGCAGAAGTCCATAAGCGTTTCCTCATCTCCTTGTATAAGTTGTGGTGGTTTCAATAACGATACCTAAGACTTGTATTTTTCACGTTTTTCATTTCTTTCAATCTTATAAAAAAATATTTTGGTCTAAGAAGAGGTGTAAAACGTGAAGTTTCTCAAAGAACACCTACGAGAAAACTTTGACACCAACTTTTGCGATCGTCTAATTTCGATCTTTATAATAATTATTATCTGAAATTAATGAACTGCATGTTGGTGTTGCAAATTAAATGGAACGCGATTTAGCATTGCTGTCAGAGGTTGTCATATAAACGAACTGTGACAATATCTTACAATCGACGTTATGTTAGCTATGTTGCGTTGTTAATGGTATTCACTGTATACGCGTCTGGCAGTATATTTTACCCGCTCATTTGGTCTTGGACCATTTACGTCATAGAAGCAAACCTGAATTTTATATACAGGGCGAATCAGAGCACCCGTATCAGGCGTTTTTCTCAAAAGTGATTAGTCGTAGAGAGCTGAGTCAAAAATTATTGATTACAAAAGCCGTAATAAAGAATGAAATGGTGGTATTGTTATTCCGCGAAAAATCGGCAAGCCGAAGATATTGTCTCAAAATGTGAAGAACTCCAGAATTTTAAATGGCAAGTTAGGTCGAAAGTGGTATTAATGAAAAGATCTTTAAAAACCAAGCAAGTTTTGTAGAGAAAATTTTTTGATTACTGCCATTCCAAATTCTGAAGTCTTCAGATCTTATCGTTCTTAGCTTTTTTTTTCAAAATCGATTAGATGGTCCTATAGAGTTGGGATAAAAAATTGTACCATAAAAGCCTTATTAATGAATGGAATGGTAATATTTTTATTCCGCAGAGAGGTCGGAATGCCAAAAGTTTTTCTCAGAAGTTCACGAACTTCAGAATTTGGAATGGCAGTAATCAAAAAATTTTCTCTACAAAACTTGATTGGTTTTTAAAGATCTTTTCATTGATACCACTTTCGACCCATTTCAAATTCTGGAGTTCTTCACATTTTGAGACAATATCTTCGGCATGCCGATTTTTCGCGGAATAACAATACCACCATTTCATTCTTTATTACGGCTTTAGTAATCAAAATTTTTGACTCAACTCTCTACGACTAATCGTTTTTGAGAAAAACGCCTGATACGGGTGCTCTGATTCACTCTGTACATATATTTTAAATAATACCGTTGTATCACTATATTTGAAATGACAGACCGAATGAGCGGTAAAATATACTGCCAGACGCGTTTATATAAACGCGTATTGCACCGTAATGGCTGTCAGTCGTAATTTTAAGAGAAATAAACGCGTCTGGCAGCATGTTAAACCCGCTCATTCGGTCTGTCATTTAAAATATAACGATAAAAAGGTCATATTTAAAATATATATCAAATTAAGCTTTGCTTCTATGACGTAAATGGCTTTGTGGGCACTGAAATTGCTGATTTTCAAATAATCGTTAAAATCTCAGTAGCCTTGCAAGACAAATGCTTCAACTATGGTATCGTTGAATTTGTACTGAAAAGCTGTATCCAAATATCGAGTAATATACAGGATGTTGTATTTAAAAAAAATAAGGATGACATCTTCAGGGCCACAGGAATGTAGTAATTTAAAAAGTAGTTATACTAAAAGATGCGTCTTATTGCCCCATTAACAGGTAGTATATTTGAGGTTGATATCTTAATGGATTGTGGAAATATTCAACTGCTAGCTGCGTGTTTTCAACACCTTTATGGCCCTCTGGTACAGTCTTAACACTGATAAACGTGCCTGGTACTATTTTTGTTTAGATTATTATTTTGTATAATATAACAAAATATCAGACTTACTGATGCAACCTTTTTTGTTACTTCTTCACTCCCTTTAGAGGTCCATGGAGCCTAAAGTGACTGGCTGCCGGTAGCTAGACTTTGAGATCTGTGTTATAAAGGTCAAGTAGATTGTCTCCACAAAATATGACGCTTGCTGAAATTCCGGAAGTAAAAACGTGGCTAGCTCTCCATCTAATATGTCTAATATGTATGTGAATTATACTTATAGTGAAGTCAATCTCTGGACAGTGGACACACTGTATATGAACAATAAATAATTATTTTCCGTAACTTACTGTAATTGGAAAATGAAATGGTTTGGAAAGACCATATGGGCCAGGTCTAACTTTTTCGAAATACAGAGTTATGAGCATGTACACAACCATATCTATCAGAAACATAACGAAAACGTTTCCAAGTGAAACATCTTCTTTTCCATTACCAGCAGATTGAAATAAATTTGTCCAATTAATTTCCACTTCTATAATAGCTATTTATGTACAAAATATTGATAAAGATTGTTGTGTTAACCTCTGTAGTGATATAGTTCAATTTCTGAATATCCGTAAGTTAAAGCCGTGTTTGGAAAAAGAGCCAACAAGTTTTTTTTCCACCATCCCACATGTGGATATGAATATAATATTAAATCAGGTACAAATTTTGTTACGAGCATCGCCAAGATTGCCACTATGACTGCTACAGTTGCTGTAAGTAATAATTTGATGTTGTAATTCTGAGCTCATCAATTACTAGATACCTATTATTAATACTTACTTCCATTAAACAAGCTGCTTATTGCAAAAAGAAATGTAATTCCTGCTGCGTAATATAAAATTAAAAATACAGGAAATATCGACCGACTACAATAACGAACAACAGAAACTTTAGCACCAAAAAATGCTGTTGTTAATAAAAATGTAATTACAAAAACAGAAATGATATTCTTAATTAGTTGATGTTGAAACCATCCTAACCATAACATCCATGATTTTAAACCCATCATTTTCATTAATTCCTACAAAGTATTACAAGATCAAAAAATGAATCATAATAAATTCCTAAAAAAACCTTGGAGAGATTAAATTCATATATATACCTTTATACCTGTACTCTTTTCTGTGTTAATTCTTTGAACTATATCTGGCGAGAGAATCAATAAACTAATAATGGTAACATAGAGTAAACAAAACCATGTCATTTTTAGGAGGCGGTCGAGTGTAGGAGATAGGTTCGGAAATCGTTGTAAAAACCAAAAAAGTGAAACCTTTTTATTATTCACTTCTATGAATGAAGTATCGACAGCCAGGTGAATTGACATGAAACATCCATTAAAATAATCTAAAATAAAATGTTTTCTAAACAAAATGAAGACTTAAACCCTTTGTGTAGCGTTGGTATAATTGTAAGTGCTGAATTTTTTTAGTGCTCTTAAGTACAACTAACTTTTTAACGCGCTCTTTCAAGATGTCAAACTTGAAACACACCATAATTAAAGCGGATGCCCGTTTACACCAACAGTTTCTAAGCAATTGCCTGCGACCTAATAGTACGGAAGTTAGACAAAAGGACTCTGCACTTTTGGTTAATAGGATAAAACTCGGCACATAGTCTTGGGAGCATATTTATCACATTTGTCCGATGAGGCCAAAAAAAAATCGATGGTGGCGGCTGTAAAGCCGGATTCATAGTCTATTGTAACCACTGAAGAGAATATAATAACTGGAACAGTAATATGGAGTTTTACTGGGATCCAAATTGAATCTGCGCAGGGAGAAATTCGTCATGCGCAGTTTAGTTTAAAAAGTCTGGGAATTGAAATATTAAAGCTATACTATTAAACAATAATAATGGATAATAGAATATTTTTACTATAATCATTACCTAATACAAAAAACAGAATAAAATAAATATTTTATTTTCACTAAATAAGAAGCCAATTAACAAAAAATATTTATGTGCATCTGAGGTTATTTTCATATGTTGATTTCGAAACGTAAACACAACCCACGCGCTAAATGTGTGATAGAGGGACTGAACCACGTGAACTTAGCTCTCACGTCGCGAAGTGCAAAGTGCGCAAACTCCAATACTCTCTTGAAGTTAAATTCTTAGCGACTTTCGACTTTATTGTTTTCTTCAAATGTGAACACATTTTCACGCGCAGATCCACTACTTTATTTTTCCAGTTATTATATTCAGTTCAGTGATTGTAACCGGATTGTAAGAATCTTAAGCTATGTACAGACTAGAGGTGCAACGTGTAACGTGCAGTTTTTAAACTGTACGTGCGGCAGATTCGAGTGAATGACATAAATATGTCAATCTTCGCTACTAGGATGTCGTAAATATAAATCATTTAGGTAACTGATGTTGAGTTTTTCTAAAGTTATGGATCCTTAACATTTCACAACTTAATTATTTTCATTGTTTGAAACCGGTTTTTGAACACTTATGGAATAGATATCTATTCGTCAGTATAGTTCAATCGCAGGTATAAGAAGCTGACGTATTGGCTTATCAGATGGGCATTAGCTTTATGTCAATACACACAATCACCCCATCGTAAATCATATAATAATAATAATAATATACATTAGGTTAGAGTTGAGGCCTAAGCCTATTGAACTCAATTAACTTAAATAACATGCAATGCAGATTCCAACATTTTCAAAAATGTAACATTCGTTGACAACATTAACAATATGCCGGCATGCTGTAGCTGTAACCATTGTATATAAATTTACCCTTTTAGGTAGTTGCCGATAGTGCGGAATCTAGGCAAAATGTTGTTGCACTTTTGGTTAATGGCATGAAACTCGGTACATAGTTTACTGAAACCATATCGAGTAATTTTGTTCGATAAGACCAAAAAAAAATTCGATGGGGGCCGCAGGACACCCCCTTTAATGCAAATTGTACACGGCGAATACCTCAGGTACTTTGAATTTACAGTTAATGAAATGAAACTTGAAAAATAGTTTACTGGAACTATATTGGCAAATTTTGTCCGACGAGACCAGAGATATCTTCGAGGGGGGCGCTACACACCCCCTTTTTCTCAAAAAGGGGTACTCGACCTACTTTTTCGCGAAAAGTATCTTTGCCGCATATTTTGAGAGTATCAATCTGAATCAATCTGTCTCAATAACTGATCCATCTGAACATCCCCATAGGCACATAACCGCCATTTTTTCCTCTGGGTCTGTAAGAGCGCTCTTTCAAAAAATTTAAAAGAGGTTGAGTTAAATTATATTTGACTTTACGTTAACGGAATAAAACTGGTTGCATACTTTATTGGCACTATAATGAAGTAATTTTCACCGATAAAAACAAAAGAAAGTCTGGGGGGTCGCAGCATACACCCTTTAATACGGGCGATGCTAGGCGAATACCTCAGGTACATTGCACTTTTGGTTAATGGAATGAGACTCGGCACATAGTTTACTGGGACCATATAGTACAATCTTGTCCTATAAGACCAAAGAAATATTCGAGGGGGGTGCTGCACACACCCTTTTTTATCAATCTTAGATTGGCCGTATTTTCTCGTGATAAGTAACTTCGCCGTATATTTCGAGGGTGCAGAATTCATATGTGACAACAACGAATCCATCTGAATATCTACATCCGTGTAAACACGCCGTTTTTTCCTCTAGTTCTGTAGGAACGCTCTTTTAACCCTCCATTCAACGGGTGAAGCCTGTGAGTGCAAGCAAAAGTGAAAATTGTCTGTAACTTAAAAAAAGAAATACTTTTTACTGTAATATTCTATCTACCTTCTTAACTTGTAATAACTCATATCATCAGCATTTGCTTTTCAAATTTTTTCAAAAAATGAATCCTCTAGGACACAGTTTGTTGTGACAGGCTTCACCCGTAGGTTCGTGTAACTTTGTGATAACCGATTATTTTTGTTATAAAGCATTATTTAAGCGCAAAATTTATCTGTAGACCATAAAAAATAATTGGTTTTAAGTTTCAATGCTTGTTTGTAAATTTATTGTTTAGGTGACAAGTGCAACATAAGCAAAAATTCTTGTTCAAATGGAACACCTTTTCTGGTTAAATGATTAAGAGGTGCCGCAATATGCGCGAAATTCTTTATAAACCTCCTATAATAGTTTGCAAATGCGACAAATCTTTTTGTTTCGTTACCGTCTTTTGGTACTGGATAATCTAAAATGGCTTGAATTTTTGACGGATCGGGTGAAACACCGTCAGCCGAAATAGTATGACCTAAACAAAGAACTTCTTTTTTCAAAAATTCGCACTTGTTTGGGTTTAATTTTAAATTGACTTCTTTTAACCTTTGAAGGACTTTTGTAAGATTTTTATTATGATTAGTTAAATTATTTCCAAAAACAATTAAATCGTCGAGATAGATGAAACACGTTTCGAAAGTTAACCCTGACATAGCTACATTCATGGCTCGCGAAAAACCGCTGGGTGAGATTTTAAGACCCATAGGAAGTCGTGTCATTTGATACTGACCTTTATCTGTCGTGAATGCTGTATATCGCCTACTAGCTGGATCTAATTCTACCTGATAATAACCTTGTGACAGATCGAGATGCGAGAAGTAAATTGCACCCGATAAAGAATCCAATATTTCGGTTATACATGGGAGAGGAAATTTGTCGTCCTCTATGCGTTTATTTAACAACCTGTAGTCTATTACTACACGCCACTTTGTATTACCGTTTTGATCCACCTTTTTTGGAACTATTAGAAGTGGTGCCGACCATTCAGATCTTGTTTCTTCGATAATTCCGTCGTCTAACATTTTATTGATCTGCTTATGAATTTCCTCCTTTTGAGCTTGTGGTAACCGATACGGTTTAACATAGGCAGGAGTAGCAGATTTTTGTAATTGTATAGATTGTTTATAAATTTTTGTTACAGTTAAAGGGTTATTTTCTAAATGAAAAACATCGGAATATTTAGCAAAAATTCTTTGTAAGGAAAATTTTTCCTCTTTGTTGAGATGACTCATGTTTATTAAACTAAATAGTTTATCTACTCTACTTACATCAGCAGAAGCGTTATCATTAAATTTGCAACAATTATAATTTTCTAATTTTTCCAATTTAGGTTTAAAATTTTTTATTTTTACTTCTGAATCTCTGACATTAAGTATCCTAACTGGTATTTCGTTAGATTTATTTGGTCTAACAATAGTACTACCAATAAAAACACCTTCGCATAATTCATCTGATAAAACTATGCAGTCACAATTTACATCTACTTTAAAATATTTAATTAATTCGCATCTTGCTGGGATATTTATGTAAGAATTAATTTTTGATTGTATTGGTACTGAAATGTTTTGATTATTTTGCCAAAACGAAAAAATATATTTTTCAAAATCTATATTTGCAGAATATTTTGAAAAGAAATCTGCACCTAAAACACCGTCTATATCATTTTCAAATCGATTTAAAATTAAAAATTCGTGGTCAATGACGTTTTGTTTATAGAAAATGTAATAAAAGCTGAACCTAGAGAAACTGTCGATCCATTAATTCCGCTTATTTTGATATTTTTATTGTAATTTACGTTATTATTCTCACGTACATTTTCTTGAAAAATTATGCTGACCGAAGCTCCGGTGTCTAGTAAAAATAATAAGTCATTTACCCCGTTTCTAACTTTTATAAAATTTAATCCACTTAGATTAAAAATTTTTTCCTTGGCTCGTTGGGCCTCGAAAAAATGTTTGCTCTAAATGACCTGTATTTGGCAAATTTTCTATATTAGTTGAATTTTGGTTTGCGTAAAACACTCGTCGTTGTGAATTACCCTGACTATTGCACACGTCTGTCACATTAAACCCAGCAGCCAATGAAATGACTTAAATTTAAAATTTTCAGCCAATCACAAGCCAATTAAGTGATAACTGCTATATAACACTTATCATTTTCGACTTATCAAAAAAGCACAGGTAACTACAACAATAATTTTTTTTATTCTTGGAAAAGCTAAAAAATCTGAGCGAAATCTCTACAAAGAGCAAAAATTGAGTTTTATTTAAAAAAAAAACAAATAAATACCAAAAAATAAATTATTTATTAAAATTATTACATGTACTGTTATTATAATTATTATTTATAACTGAAGTGCCGTTCTTGGCAGTGGCTTCACCTTCACAAATCGATGTCAATGTTGAGGACTGGATCAAGCTATTGCAGTTTTGACGCTGGTTTCTCATCTATTTCATAAGACTTTGATGGTGTTCTGCGTCTAATTGTAAATAAGGCTTCATCGAACCAGCACTGGCGTGTCCGGTCATTTTTATAACTTCCTGTTCTTGTACCTCTACTTTTGTAAGATGAGAAACTGCTGAGGAACGCAGCAAATGATTTAATATCATCACTTTTTTTGGGTCCACACCAATTTTAATCAAAGCTTCTGCAGTCTATTTAGAAAGTTCGTTTCTACTTACGGGAACATTTTTATACCAGATGTCACCTGTTAGCCATCGTGGATTAGGTGTTAAAAATAACCGGTCGGTGGTTATCTGAGGCGTTCGTTTACTCAATAGCTGCCTATTAAACAGGCTAAAAGTTTATACTTTTATTGGTAAATAAAATGAAAATAACTATATTTTTATACCTAACAGAACACATAAATATCAGGTTCTACCCTTATAGTCCTGGGGCCTGTAACAGAAAAAAGGGGGTGATCGTATTCAGGTCCATCTTTTGGAAATAAGCTATTTGAGTACCAGCGGACACGAAAATCTGGTTGGCTTCCACAGGCAGTGGCTTAAGCCCTCAGGATCCTTCAATGAAATTCTTAAAGAAGGAAAAAAGTAAGAAATATGACAGCATTCGGGATGCAACTTTGATATTTTATCGTTCTTATAAAAAAAATCGACCAAAAAAATTGGCTGCCTTCTACAATGTCTCTGAGAGCGTGGCAGCTGGACTGAAATTAACGTCTTTATGCTACACACCTGCAAACACTAACCCGTGACTCATAAGCGGTACTTGAGTTGTCCACTGCCAAAGTAACTACTTTTTACGTAAAAAGTAAGATTTTACTTTGCCATCCCTCTCAGGTGGGTTTCCCGCCTTCCTCGCCAATTAGAAATTTATTATTAGCAGTCCTCAGGCCTTAAGCCACTGCCTGTGGAAGCCAACCAGATTTTCGTGTTCGCTGGCACTCAAATAGCTTATTCCCAAAAGATGGGCCTGAATACGATCACCCCCTTTTTTCTGTTAAAGGCCCCAGGACTATTAGCGCATATTTTTTCTCCAAACAAAATTTTTTAAATTGCCTCCAAAGGTATTTTTTCGATTTTCTTGTATTTTTCGGTGTCGTATTAGTCACAATTTTTTTTATACTTGCAACAGATTCATTACCAAAACGATTACTTGAATAAGCCATTTTTTAATGATTTAATGTGGATTTAATTCAATTTCGTTGACGTTACTTTTTTTGAAAAAAAAAACAAATTGACTGGTTGCCTGGGTAATTACAAACTGAAACTACTCGATTGATAGCCTAGTAAAACAAACATCATAAACGATAGTGAAAAAGAAAAAATATCTGGCAGCGATTTTATTCCTGAAATACATTAGGAGTGACCTCCGGAGTATGTGATAAAAATGCACCACCTGCACCCCCTCTGCTTACCTCAGGGGGGAGGCAAACGTATGACTAATTCTAGTTTTTGCAAGTTTGCTCCAAAGTTAAGCTATATACGTCAAAATACCTTAGTTAAAAAATAATGTAGATTAAATTTTTAACAACAAAGCTTTCTTTTAGGTTTTCTCTAAATAAGATAGCAGCAACGCTACAAGACCGCAAAAATAGAACAATATTATCTACAATTGGTTTTATAACCTATAAGACATTCTCACGTTGAACTGTTTGTATCCTAATGCATAATCGGTATGAATAATGTAAAATAACACTGCCTCTCTTCTTTTGGTAGTGTCCCAGCGGCGTAGATATGAGGGGGGGACATTTCTTTAACATTAACTGTATTATGTTAATTTAACAATATAAGTATTCAAATTACCATCAATTGCCGTAGAACAAATGCCCCCCCCATTCACCAAAAACTCTTTTGTGTTCCTTTAAATTTTTTAGCGTGTAATCTATTTATAAATATGTAAATGATTATAAAAATATTGAGAAGAAATTTTCAGGTTTAAACAATACATTTATTAGTTCTAATGTCTCTAAACATTTTAATTCTGAAATATTAAGTGAAATTAACTGAAATCATTAAATTAAAGTGTTGTTAAAGTACATGGTGCTTCGGTCGCAGACCGGCGCAGTTAACTATATCGGGTAACCTCCGGTTCATAGACGTGTTTGGTACACGGTCCGGTTTCCGAAAGGATCCCGCGATGTTCTAATTCTGTCTTTTAAAAGTTTTAAGCAATCAGTATGTCCCCTCTCCTGATTGAGTTAATTCGACGATATACCGGGTGACACAGGGGTTTGGAACACTCTTATAACTCCGTTATTTATCAACATATTTAAATGAAATTTGGTGTGGGTTATATTCACATAAAATGCAATTGTTTTAACTACTAGTGAAAATTCTGTCACTTCCGATTATGCCGGAAATGAAGTAAACTTTGGATTTTGAAATGGAACACCATACATATTTTTACTTTTTTGAAATCTACATTAAATTTTGAAAAAAGTGCTACAAAAAAATTAATTCTTCAAGCACAAAAAAAATTTTTTTTCTAAAAATAAGCAGATGTCTAGAGTGCTGTGATGTGCTATAAAATCATCTTTGAGAGGTTCTTGTACTATGGAAATTATGTTTGCACCACAAAAGTTAAAAGTTGGTGTGAAGCTTTCAGAAGGTAAGTTAGTCACAGTTTCCTCAATAACTTCATTTTTTCAAATGTCACCATATCGGAACAACTCTATCATTGTATTTAGAAAACAATACTTTATCTGAGGTAGAATTGTTCCGATATGTTGCCATTTGAAAAAATGAAGTTATTGAAGGAAATGCGATTAAATTACCTTCTGAAAGCTCTACAATACCATCCTTCAACTTTTGTGGTGTAAACGGAATTTCCATACTACAAGTACCTCTGAACAATGATTTTACACTAAATCGCAGCACTCTAGACATACCTATGTCTTTTTTAGAAAAAAAAATTATTTTTTTCTTTTAAAACGAATTCTTTTGATACAAGTGTATTAAAAATTTAATGTAGATTTCAAAAAAGTAAGAATATATAATGGTGTTCCATTTAAAAATAAAAAGTTCCCTTCATTTCCGGCGTAATCGGGAGTGACAGAATTTTCACAAGTAGTTAAAACAATTGCAATTTATTTATTTTATTTATTTATTTATTATTAAAGAAAATCTCTGCCATTTGTAAATGGATCCCGAAGAGGAAAATAAGCTATTGGTAAAAAAATTTCTTCTTTAGAATATAGTAATTCTTCACACTGGCTCCTCTTTATTTTTGCAAAGTCATCTTCGAACTCTAAGGACTCATGATATTCATTAATTTTATCGTCATCATCATTATTCTCATTATATTGTCTTCGGGTCCCAAAATAACTTCATATTTTGTATGTATGCAATTCGCTCTAATAATTTTAAAATATTAAGTAATACTGAGCACGCCCCATTTACAGTTTTGAACGTATTTGCAATATCTAGAATATTCGACACTCAATTGTTTTTCTGATTTTCAGAAATTATTGAAAATAATCCATCTAACGACTTCCATATATAAAATATATTTACAACTCATACCATAGCCGAGATATAACTACTGTGACCCAAAAAATCAAACACACTGTATATAATGTGCTCGTATAAGCAATTAACTATTTTGAAGGCGTTAAACATCCCTAAAAGGCAATAAATCGATTTTGAGAACAGTTTCCTGATGCTATTAAAATATCTCCACAGCTTTGGATAATGAGTAATTTTTTAACAGAATTCAACAGCTGCTCCTTTAGCCCCAGTAAATCAAAACAAATTTTAGTTTTCATAGATTAAATATATAAGTCATTACGTTTTATTTGCACACGAAATTATTGAAAAATGTACACTGATTTAAATTTACCAAGTCATTTGAAGAAAAATCACCAATTTTGCTTGTTATCAACAGTATACAATACATAAAGAAAACCTGGGACGATGAGTAAATTGCAATTAGTTTATCAAAAAGTAGACATATTTTACTTCAAAATGAGTGTTTATTTTCTTCAATCTGTTTAATAATAACGATTTGACAGCATTTTAAAACCAAATTTCTGTTAAAAAAAAAATTAACAAAAAATGAAGAAATTTCAAATCATGGTTCTTATTATACCATAACGTATAATCAATTTCTTTTGATGTAACTTTAAAAAATAACTCATAAGAAATACTATCCTTTAATGAAATTTTTTTAAATAATTCCTTCCACCAAATATCTTGAAATGTTTAAAGAATAGTGCAAAAGAAACTTTATTTGTTCATCAATACCACAAGAAATAACAAAAGTCTTCAAAAGTACGTGGAAATGAAAGCTCAAGTCTTTAGCTTTAAATTAATATATATTTTGTTAATGTTACCATTGTATATCTCGGAGTAAAACAGCTTTTTATCTATCGGCGCGCAGATATTTTGCATTATATTGACTCGCTTGCTTAATAATATTTTTGAAAACATGGCTTTTTTTAAATATATTTTTTAGGAAAACCATTGCTCTAATGGAAAAATTTTAAAAAACATTTTTCTGTAGAAATACGTCATCTATAAAATAATGCTTTAGTAATTTTTCTCTACATTGCTTAATTTTGGCGAAAACTGGCGGAAACTAGAAGTAGTCAAACGTTTGTCTCTCCCCTGAAGTTAGCAGAGGGGGTGCGGATGGTGCATTTTTATCACTTACTCATGAGGCCACCCTCAACACATTTCAGCAATAAAATCGCTGCCAGATATTTTTTCTTTTTCAAAACATCTATTTTACTAGGCTATGACAAGGATCAATTTTTTTCATAGTTTTTATTAATTAGACTTTTGCAATAGTCCAGTAAAATATATTTCGTGCATAGTTCCTTTGCTTCGATAATACTGGCTAGAATGCATTCGAGCTTGTTGCTTGAGAAAATTTGCACTCCTGCTACGCAGTCGTGCAAATTTTCGTCGCAACAAGCGCTCGTGCATCCCATTAGCCAGTATTATCGGCAAGTCACTATGCACTTAATATATTACTGTTGAAAATTTTGATTATTATTACTGATTCGACCTCTACCACGGAACCTGTTAAAATTAAAATTTGAATTGTTAGCATTTCTTTGAAACGAATTTTGATATTTTTGTGAAAAATTATTTTGAAAATTTCTTGGAGAATACCCTCTGTTAGAAAAATTTCCGCGTGATCTTCCATTGAAATGTCCACGTCCGCGAATATGAAATACTTGAGGTTCTCTATTAGTTAAATTTTCATCGAGAGCACCCCTAATCGCATCTTTTAAATGTAAATAATTACGAGCTTTTATGATGGTTCTAAGGTCATTATTTTGTAACCCATTGGAAAATGAGTTAACTGCAATTTTTTCGTTGACATCCCGCAAAATTTTTAACGCCTGAAGATTTCCTTCAGCTTGTGAAATTGTCAAATCCGCCATGAGCTCCTCAATATTTTTACCGAAATCCTCGATGGAACGTAAACCTTGCTTCGCATTATTTAGCTTACCGGACAGAACGGCAGAAGACTTTTTTGTTAAAAAATGATTTTTTAAATCTTGAATTAAAGTATGGCAATCATTATAAGTGTTACCTCTTAGTCTAATTTTTGCGCTTTCATTTAGTCGCGTTGTTCCAATATACGAAATTAAAAGTTTTTTACCGTCGCTGTCCAATAACGAATCATAAAATACAATAGCATCTATTAATTGTTTAGTTGTGCTTTCTTTACCATCCATTACTGGCAGCAAAGTAGCCGCAGTTTTCAAATCAAATTTTTCGGACATGTTTGATTTTACAGTATTAACGCTATTAACGTCTAAATTTATAACAGCTGTATAATCTAACCTATCTTGCAAAATAGCGCCAATCTCATGAAAAAGTTTATTTATTTCATCAACAAAATCTTTTACTTTATTTATTTCACTTTCTTCATGAGGTTCACTATTAAACACTCTTACAAAATTATTAAATTCCTTTATAAATTCATCTAATTTTTCTAACTTACGTTTATTAAATTCTAAATCCTTCTTTTGATCGGCGTTGTCTTTTCCCAAATTTCTCAAAAATACTCTTAACTCTTCTAACAGATGAAGAAATTCTGTAGAATACGCGGTATTAAAGATGTATCTGATGCTGCGTTTGATGATCCCTCTGACATGTCATGCTGCTTTTTAGAAGACTCATGTGAACGCACTTTTTGGTTATTAACTTATTATCTTATTTTCACTTTTCTTTCAATATCTTATTAAATTATTATTTTATTTTCACTTAATTAACTTAACCGTTTTATGTACCTTATCGAACTTGTTTAACTTTTTCTTAATGTAATTTTTCCTTAACTTTAATTTAATTTTTAATTTATTAATTACTTATAATTATATTTGTTTTTAAATTTTTCCATTTTCGTTTTTTAGGCAGGATCGCCATGTGATGTTCTAACTAAAACACCTTAATTCATTTTAATAACTTTAATGATTATAGTTTATTGATGATACAAATATCTTCTTAAAACATCTTCTTATTACTACTTACAAACTTAGACTACCTTATCTAACAACCAAGTGGTTGCTTGAACTTGCAATGCTTACATTGCATTTAAATATAATACTTTGTTAACACATTAAGTTCAATCAACCTTAATACACTACATGAAAAATAAAAGGTTAAACACTGGAATATATAGATTTTACATAATCTCATTTACTACCTTATTATGTAGTACATTATGAGTTAGTATCGTAATTAACAAAACAAAATAATGTGAGATTGCTTCAAGTGCTAATCTCACGAGAAAATAATTTGTACGTGCTTTTTACATCTTTACATTATTTGTGAAAATAACAGAAAAGCACTTCACATAGTTTACAATTTCTTAATTTCTAAATAAAGTTATAATAAAATTTGGATATCATAAATCGCGTTCACGCAATGATAAAAGCACTCGCTCCTACGTCGCTCGTGTTTTCAAACAGCGTTCACGCGGGAAAATCGTGTTCCCGCACATGGTTCGTAAATAACTATTATGAATAGACAGATTACAAAAATGTATGCAAAGTTAGTTACAATTACAATCAATTTACAATTTCTAGAAATTTCTTATGCCTTCCTTCACAAATTTTAAAAATAATTTTTGTGAATAAGGAGAATACAAAAATGTATCCAAAGTTAAAGTTGACTACAATTAATTTACAATTTGTAGAAATTTCTATTAACACTTTCACGGCCAAGCTACAATTTGAAAAAAATGATCAAACTAAAAAAATTTTTTTTTTTACCCTATATTGTATTTTAACTTCTATACTCTTTTGTACAATATCCCTACATAAAATCTTCAAACTTTGTTAGCAAGTATATCCAGTGGGGCTCTAGCGGTCATGTGTATATGGTAAAAAGCGTATAATGTCGGTCATCTAGCCTGGCTGGACGTTTAAATGTAAAATACCCGGCGGTCACTAGTGACCGCCGTGGCCTGTACGGAATATCATAGCAGCGGTCACCAGTAACCGCCCTGGCCGCGAAAGTGTTAAGATGGGAATTCGAATTCTGTAGTAGCAAAGACCATCTACATAAGACTGGTAAAGTGAACGGGGCCGATTGAGACAAGTTTTAATACCAAAAATCCCCGTAAAGTTAGATGTCGCTGGTCCTCGGGGAGATTTCGGAGTGAACAAGAAGTTGAAATAGACATTCATAGTGAGTCGAAGCTTTACTACGGAAGAATGTGTTTGTTTAACGGTATTTAAAGAGATTTTATTTTGCGACTTGCTAAATAAGTAAGGTATACCTATTGTTATGCAGGTATACAAATTTTGGTATTTATTTTTGCCTATTCTAAAAACATATTTGAAAACCCTTCAGTAAAAAGCAAAGATCTTTAAAATAATTTTTTGTTGAAATTAGTATTATGGTATTATTGAATTTCTAGAATAAATTATTAATACCTATACATATATTATAACTTATTAAAGGAAAAAAATTTTTCGGAAAAAGGAATCACTTTGTTTTGAATCTTCACAATCGCAATTGAGTTTATTTAGAGCAAAAATGCTAATTTTTGCAAAAAATTTTATCAGTTGGAAGATTATTAAAAAAATATAATAAATAAAAAAAAATTAAAAAAAATATTTTCAGCGGTGAATAAAATAATTAAATTGAAGGAAATGATATTATGAGAATTTTTTTAAAAAGAATAGATCTTCACAAGAACTCACGTTAAATTTTGTTAAAAGGCTTGTTTAATTAACCCATTATTTAATGGTATAGAATTGAATTTTAAATAGGTACATAATAATAATTATTTATAAACAATAAAAATTATCTATAAACGATGTGATAAAAAACCATTAAATTAGAAGGACTTGGCTAAAAATTAACATTTTTTTAATATTTTTAGACGTCTGTCTCATTTTATATAAAGCCTCTTTCTCTCCTTTTTCTTCAACTTTATTCCTGGTTTTTAGGTTTATAAACCTCATCTGTAGAGAGCGGATTTTAGGCTCTTAAAAATTGAAAAAAAAGCCTCATAAATAAGCCACAAAAAACTCGAATTAGGCATTAACCTTTTCAAAATAGGCATTAACCTTTTCAAAATAGGCATTAACCTTTTCAAAATAGGCAGTTACGTTTTTAATAATTTTTTTTCTAAAAGAAACGTTTTAAACGAAATTTAACATTTTAACAAGCTTTTATTATATAAGAGTACGTAAAAAAACGTTTTAAACAAAACTTATAATTTTACAAATGCAATAACAAATTTATTACAAGTTCATTACATACGAGTATGTAAAAAAGGAAGGTTTCACACAAAATTTAAGATTTTACAATTTTACACACGAAATAACAAATTAACAAGTTTATTTTATACAGGTAAAGAGGTCCAAAATTGAATATCGTTGACTAAACTGCAACACCTCGTATATAATGCGATTTTTAAGCAAAATAGGAGTCACCTTCACCTAAATTGGTGAAACAAATTAACAAGAGATTGCGCTTTTTCAAAAATCTTTATTTTTTGTTTTTGTAAGTTTTACTTTTGAAGAAAAAATTAAATGTTTCATACGGAAGTACTTTTTTTTTTAAAAGTGACACTTTTACTTCTAATAAAACAAACTACTATTCTGAAGAAATTGAAACAATTTTTAAAATTGCTACAGACTTACCACTTTAACACATGCTTTGCAAAATACTTCGTCTAAATTATGTAGTTCAAAATTTTCTTTTTCGTTGGTTAACAGCGATAGCCACTGTTTGATTTTTAATTTTGTGGACGTTTTTGGTTTTGGCATTTCGCCGATGTTGATGAACAAGAACAGATAATTATAATTTAACACTACTATAATTTAATACAGCTTGTTGCAAGAACAAAACTACACCAAAGTAAAACATTTTTAAAATGTATTATTTTAAAACAACCCCCACTGCATTAAAAACTATCGCAAATCTATGATTTACTACCCACTATCTAACAAACTTGCTATCACAGGATGCAGCTGAGAGCTGAGGCGGCGGCACTATACGAATATAAAGAATTAATTTAGTACCTAAATTTTTTAATAATAAAATAAAAATAATTTTAAGCAGATAGATTTAAAATTCTTCAAAACAACCAGTTTATTTTAGGCCAGATTTATTTACTTTTTAGGCAATTATATTTGAGTTTTAGGCGCTTATTTCGAAATTTCTCAATTTTAGGCATTTTAGGCACTAACAAAGGCACGTCAAATGATTCATTTTTTTGCGAATCGTACTTATCTATTGTTTAATTTTATTTATCTACATTAATACCGAAAAGGCAATTGCCCTAGAATCCGCTCTCTACTCATCTGTCAATGAAAAAAAATAATTTTTGCATTTTTAAATATTTGATAAGGTCTTTTTGTAGCCCATAATCTCTATGTAAAATTAGAAGTTCTTTAGAATTCCCTAGAATTTCCTGCTGAACTAGGGTATTTTCGCAGTCACTGCAATTATATTTTTTTATAAGTTTATATACAACATATCCTACAAAATATGCAATAGCAGAATTTTCCAAGGTTTCAGCTGATGGTTTTAGAACTTCTGTATTTATCTTTTGTTCTTCCACATTTATTTCTTCGCAATAATTGTTATCACCTTCTTCACCGCTGCAATACGCAGACGGAATTGATGAAGACGATGGTTGTGGAAGTGGATCCACGGTTAGATTTGGGATGTTCGCGTATATACGAGTAATTTAAATCGGTGTAGTATTATTAATTCAATTGTAATAAATTGATAGATATTAATAATTATTACCTTTTTTATTAAAATTGTGTTCTTTTAAAAAATTAAAGGTATGAACCTTAGGGATCATCATAAATCTTTCTGACAATGTAACAAAATAACAATAAAAGAACAATAGCAAAGGGTTCTACTACAAAAGAGGAAACCTGAGTAAACTAATGGTATTCAGGTAAAAACTGATATAATACTACGCAAACGGTTAACCTGTTTTTATCCCTTTCTCTGTTGCTCTCACATAGATATTCAAAAAATATTTCAAATACGCCTAAAAGGTATGCAATTGCACCGCTCAATTTCTAACCAAGGCTTGCAAGTCTTATGTAGATGGTCTTTGGTAGTAGCTAAAATCTCCGCGTGAGGTGCTAGTATATATTTTTCATAATTTATTTCAAATATATTTTAGAGGTTTTAAAGGTTTCTGTACTGCCCAAAAATTCTTCTTCATCGCTAGATGTAGCAACTCAGGAATATGTAGATATATGTATATTTCTACCGAGTTTTAAGAAATTTTAAGATCCTCCCATTTTTACTAATTCTTGTAATTGTTTACTACATCCGCTCTCAAGTGAAATTAGATAACTGAATTCTATAACACATCTCTGTTTGTAAACAAAACATATTCTTCAATTACATCACTGCACTTTATATTAGACTAAACAAAAAATCAGTTTAGTGGTAATTTTTAGCAAGCGAAGTTGACCTTTAAAAATATTAAATTTTTAATTATAACTAGTTGCTAAAAAAAATTCATACTAAAAATATTCAAAAAATAATCTTTACAAAAAATATAATTTCCCTGTTACATCCGTCCGTAAATAAAAAGACAAATTGCAAAGAAACGTATCAAAAACATATTTTTCAAAATTTTTTTTGCTTTTTCTAAAAGATCTCAAAAATTTGATCCCTGAGTCGAAAGCACTTCAAAATAGGTTTAAAAACGTCTGAGTTATACAGAAAAAGCCAAAAAGTCAAGAAAATCACAACTATAATTTATTGTATAGACAATAAAAGTATCAAAAACATATTTTTCCAATTCTTTTTTTGCATTTTCGAAAAGATCTCAAAAATTTTATCACTGACTCAAAAGCATTTCATAATCGATGTAAAAACGGCAGAGTTATTAAAAAAAACAAAAATCCAAAAAAATCACAACTTGCAAATAAAACTATCAAAAACAGTTTTTTTCAAATTTTGTTTTGCATTTTCGAAAAGATCACAAAAATCTGATTACTGACTCAAAAGCATTTCCAAATCGGTGTTAAAACGGCGGAGTTATTCAAAAATATTTACATTTGTAAATCTAGTCCACTAAGTGAAGTACATGGGTTTCGAAGTCTAAAAAAGCATATTTTCACTAATTTTCACCTCATTTTTCAATCGATAAAAATTGACATTTGAGACCTTTTTGAGCGTTTGAGCTTTTTTCAGATTAATAATGCTCAAAAAGGTCGAAATAAATTACCTTAGGCATTTTGGCACTTGAGTGCAAATGTCAATTTTTTTGTAGATTGAAAAATGAGGTCGAATTATATTCGATAAGACAATTTTTTTTAAATAATTAATTCCGATGTAGTAACAAGCTAGTGTGCATTTGTCGCTAGAAAAATGAGATCTTGTGCTTTTATCACAGCATAAAGACTAAGCAGCAGGATATCTCCCATCGGCGGGAAAGTTTAGCGCATATCGTCGCGCACCCACCATTCGAGAGTAGAATACATCATACGCCAGTGGCGGGTAGTTTTTATTTGGTAGTAACAATAGTTACAATTAGTATCTGGTTGGTAACAATAGGCGGGTTTGGTTGTACAAAAATATGATGATTTTCTTAAATAAATTCAAAGCATATTTGTCATACATATGATAAGTGAAAACAATTTTTCAAAAAAACATTGTGTACGACTCTGAGTTCTACTCTCGAATGGCGTCGTCAAGGACAAATTTTGTAGTTTCAATAGATCAAAGGCGCCGACAGAGAGATACTCTGCTGGTTAGTCTTTATGCTGTGCTTTTATCAGGCATTGGTAACGTGATTATGTACAAAAAAAAATTGTCTTTATAAGAATTTTACCAAAACTTTCAAATAACGCTTGCTGAAAGTTTTTTAAATTTATTTACCTAACAATTTTTTTGATAAATTTTATTGTTTTTAATAAAAATATTTATTATCTTTCTTGTTTTTATTTTAATTTAAAAAAAAAATCGACAGAACATAAGGTATACGCCCCTTATTCAAGTCAACTTTACATGCTCAAATGCTGTCATCTATTTGAGACTGTCTGAACTAATTTATGTAGCAAGGTTGTGAACCTAACCGTTCGAGCTGACGGAATTTTAATCACCTATCAGTAATTTCGCGCCGGCATATTTCACGCTTTTATTTCTAATCCAAGAAGCTTGGTATTTTGGCATTTCATTATTATTTAGGATTTCACGCCAAAGTGTGATTTTGAACAAAATCCGTGAATAAAATTTTCAAATTATACCGTCGCGGAAACGCTGGTTAACTCGCTTATAAAAGCGAATTTTCTTTATTATTTTCTTTTAACTCCTTCTCCAATCTTTTATCTTCTCATACATATAGTCCAGTGATTAGCGATTTGAACCTCGGAATAATAGAAGAACGGGTAAACATCGGCGCATGGTCTTTTTGAAAGCCTATTCTTTAAAAATCAAAAATGTTTACCATTTTTTAGTGGCCGCTTCATTGAAAAAATTGAGGTCAAAGATTTAAAAGTTCGATTTTTCAAAACATCTCTAGAAATATTGATCGTATAAAAAAAAAGTTTAATTATTTTTTACAGAACAGGATATTTAGAGAAGAAAAGGTCTTATGACTTTTTTTCGTAGGATGAATAGTTTTAGTAGAAAACGGAATGAAACTGGGTTCTGATTTTGGGAATCAACTCGTGCGCGTGAAGCTTCAATACTTAGAAATGTCATAAACGCTTCTTCGTAAAAAGTGTGAAAGCTCTCTCAAAAATAAACATACGAACAAATTAAAAAATTCATTTTAAAGAAGAAAGCGTAAGCTTTCAGATTCACTAACATCATTTGCAGACATTACTCCTGACTGCTGGAATATGAGTTTAAAGATGTTGTTCCCTTGTATTATACTTCAAATGTTGCTATATCGTTAAAAATGGATCAAAATGAATAATTCTTGTGGGATTATATTCTTAAAACTATACACCGTAGGTTTGTACAACTGTCCTTCTGGAAGGAGCTGCCGGCAGGACAAACGCTTGGACGTTCTATCATTAAGGTGCCCCAAATAAAGGTAGTTATCAAGCAGCACTCGTGGTGTCTGGAAAAAATGATATTTAGGTGACACCTTAAAAGGTTTGGCGTCCGTTTCACTAGCTTTAAGCAAATTGCTTTTCAAAAAAACGTTTTAATTAAAATTTACTAGGTTAAAAGTGCTTCACTTGTTCGTGACCTTTAACTGCTCATGCGAAATCGCGCGTGGGCACAGGTGCACCTAACTCTAATTTTTTAAATGGTAAGGTATGATTTCTTTTACAATTTTGGAAGCGCCTGGTGTTTCTGCTTCTGATAGCATAAAAGTTTTGGTAGGAAACATAAACATAAAACCGTTACATAATAGTATATTATAATACATGTGTATAAGAAAGACTTTATCGCATTAGCGACGAAAATTACAAGCACGAGCTTGCGAGGGCTTGTAACGGCGCGTATGCGATAAAGTCTACTTATACACGAGTATTATACGCTATTTTTTATTATAATTGCAACTAAAACCTCTATAAAAGAGAAAAAATCTGTATTTAAAATTTGAAAATTAAGCGTGCCGATTTTGGATATATTTGTTGTCACAGAGATGCTTTGTGTTTCCATTAGAGAACAACAGGCACACAACAGTTAATATTATTGTTGTTACCTAGACGACTTTATAGGGCACTTGTGCTATAATAGTATATTATCCAACGAGAGGGTAATGAAGCTCATTACTCACATAGAATCGTTGCGGAACGAGGGAGTGAAACGACCGAGTTTCGTAAGCATTCGAGTGAGTAATGAGCTTTACCCGCGAGTAGGATACTATACTTTTTCTACTTGTATTAAATAATTGCGCACAATTTTTAAGTAAGTTTTATTATGTTATTGAACAAAATTAACAAAATATAATAAAGAAATAGGAAACAATGTACTAATCATTCTTATTAACATAAACATTAACTGTACCATAATTTATAATTGGAAAAGGAGTGTTTCGATTTATGTCGGCAGCAGTTAAAGTGTTACTTTTGTTATTTACGGTGTTGTTGTTGCTGCTAGTCCCTTGAACAGCGCCTAAAATTTTATTCGCAGTATCCGTTTTATTTTTTATTGAACTGTCAATATATCCTTCTGCGACGGTTGTGGATTTCCATCCCCCGTGTCTTTTTAGAGCTGTGACATCTGCTCCTGCATCGATTAGTAAAGTTGCCGATGATCGTCTAAAACTGTGCCCAGTGCGAGGTCCATAAAACATTATATTATATTATAGGTTACCTTGGTCGAAAATATAGGGAGGAGTTACAGTGACGTCAAATGACGCGGCATCAAAATTGATTACGTCACATCTGGGACTGGGACTTTTTTTGAATTTATTTTAATTACTGCCTTAAGGTAGAATTTTTAAAAAATTTTAAGGGACAAAAAATTGTTCTAAACTACAGGGGTATATAAAAGTGAAGAAATAGAAATATTTTATTGACTGGTTTTCCAGAATTATCGTAAACTTCCGATTTAAACCCGATATTTAAATTCCCAAGACGTTTTTCTTCGTTTTTTTCCACTAATGAACTCATACTTTTTATGAATTAAACAACAAATAAATCAAATATATCAATCAAATTATTAAATTAGGTAAAGGTAAATAAATGAAACTATTATTCTTATTATTATTAAAATTTGTACTTGTTTAAAAAATATAATCAATATTGTAATTTGAACATCGAAACTTTTTATTTCTCATTCGTTAATTATATACAGTAATAGGTGTACAAAAATTTGAGTTATTATAAAAGGAACACATCAAAACTATAACTAAGGCACAATAAAAAACTACAAAACTCTTATAACTACAACTAACAAGGAATATTGAAAAATTAACGAACGAACAGAAACAGTAAAAAAACACAACTAAACAATAAATAAACACAAGGATAATAATATAAATATTCAAAATTAAGAGAACACGCTAATTTAACACTCAAATTATTAATATTTGACATTTGACATAACTTTAACTATTTATGTTGAAAGTGACCTAAGCCACCTAACTTAGCGACTTTTATCATATTTGATTTATTTAACATTTTGCATTTTAATATGTTCAAAAATAATATGTATGCTTATTATGGAAATACAATTATATTTTTACATCTGAAGATTGTACTGAAAAACATAATTTATGTAAAAATATGACTGAAAGCACTTTCAAAATAAAAAGCTTAGTTAGGTGCTGCTATCTAGCGGAACGCGTGGGAACTAGACAAACCAACATTTCTTTGCAGGCGCCAAATTTAAATTGTATCATTTTCAAATAGTAAAGACAAAAGACGACAACTTAAGCTATTCTAATAAATATAATTTTTAGAAATATTTTGCTATTACAAAAACTTAAGTTTCATTTAAGAAAACGGAAGTTTACGATATATCTCGGAAACCGTCCAATAAAATAATTTTATTTCTTCACTGTAATATGCCCCTGTAGTTTAGAACAAATTTTGGTTTCTTAAATTTTTTTTAAAATTCTACCATAAAGCAGTAATTGAATTAAATTCGAAAAGATGGTCCCAGATGTGACGTCACATTTTTGCACACGACCCAACCGAGTGTCATGGCAACTGCCGCGCTTTTGTTCACCGAGGTAACCTATAGTATAATATAATGTTTTATCGACCTCGTGCCCAGTGTACATTTTTGCATCAGGTAGGTCTAGAAACGAAGCTATTTGCTTTCCCATACTGGCAAACTTGTTGATCCCTATTTTTTGGCAAGTACATTTCCCTTTCTGGTAATTCAAGAAAAAAGAGTCATATGTGACTGTTGCTGGCCGTAGACTGATGTACTTCTTAATAATCGTGTAAAAATCGCCCGTTATTGTAAATTTCCAGGGGTGTTTGGTTTTTGTGACAGGAACTGTTACAACTATAGTAGTGTGTAAATCTTCAAGATCTTGAATTTTCATGGCATGGAGCTCGTTGGTTCGGCACGCGCCCATGATCCCCATTATTAATGCAACCTTAAAAATGATAATTAAAACCACAGTAAAAACCAAGTAGATCTACATTTTCTTACTTTTGTTGCTAGATATACGTTCTCCGGAGCTTGAGTTAAAAAGGTGTTGATTTGCTCAGGAGTGAAGGTTTTTGACTTTTTGGGCTCATAACCTTCAGACTTTCGTTTCAAAAAAGCGCGCAATTTTGCGTACGTTTCGATTTTTACATTGTTGTGAATGCTAATGGTGCTTCTCAGCATAGAGTAATGTGCCCATAAAGATGAAGATTTGTATTTTTCGGCTAATTCGCCAAAATATACCAAAAGTACATTTTCAGAAAACGAACTTATCGACTTTGTGGCGCACCAATACATAAACGTTTTGTACACCATTATTATATTTATGGCGAGATTTTTCAGGAAGCAAATTTAGCGTCATTTCCTTTGCTGCATTTCCAATTTCTGGTGGAGTTAGAATTATGTCTTCGTCACTGTCCATCGCGGTTGCACTGTCCATTTTTGGTTAAAGTATTCACAAAACTTGATTTTCGTATTTTTCAGTTTTGACGTTTGAATCACAGATAACTGAGATATATTCTACAATAGATGCGGGAGCTAGGGTGAGACGTAGGTTACCATCATCGGTAGGGGGGTAGGTAGTTCTTACCACCATCACGGTATGGCGCTGGCAGCATCGAGATCCGCGTATTTAATACATAGGGATCAAGTAGGAATGTGATATAATGTAAAAATTGAAGTTTACTTTAAAATAATTTGTCAGTTGTGTGAATGTTTGAGTAGTGATCCCCAAAGCAGAAACCATGTAGTGATATGGCATCTAAATTGAAAAGAACAGTTTAAAATTTGAATAAAAAACGGTGTTCAAATCATGAAGTTAATAAGAGCAAATTTTAGTGCATGATAAATGATGTGTTCGACGAGGAGTGTAAAAGAAGAGTTACTATTTTCAAAACGGTTTAACTTGGTTAATACATTGGCATCGTAGAGAAATCGGATGAAAACCTAATTGAAGGCAAGTTTAAGTTGATATTTAGTTGATTGTGGAAACACCCGATTTAAAACAAAGTTGAGCAATGACCAATTTGTAGAAATGTAGTAAATAATGTTAAACCAAGTTGTTACGTTAATTTTTGTAGCAACTAGTTAATAAATATATTACAATAAAATGAACAGTTATTTTATTTTAATTTTCACAGGAAGTTCAAAAAATGAAGAGGTGGCCATAATACGATCACTTACGAAAAATAACGAGTTAAATTTAGCAAAAATTATTATTGTTATTACAAGCACCCCAAGCACCAAATTTGTTGGCAGCGCCAACAACGATAGTGGTAAGAACTAAAACATGGTTACCATTTAGAGTGGGGACTCGGCCATCTATTTCTGAATATATAAATCTATAATCTGTGGTTTGAATTTATCGCGATGCGCTACTTTGATTTTTGCTTTACAATGGTTTCCAAGGCAACTTAAATTATGACCTGAAGATTAATGAAAATCCAGGCATACGATTGGTAGGTAGTCGTTGAGTAATCATAAATTACTACATTATTTGAGTAATGGGTTACTTTATATATTAAAAATACGTTAGTAATAAATGAATTATTTAATATGAGTAGAAAAAGACGATTTTATGAACGCTTTTTAGTGGGAAATTGGCAGATTATAATGCAAGTATAATAAAAAAGATTTTATAGAAAATATGGAGATTAAGATTTCGACCGAATAAATAATAAATCTTTACCTAAGTTTGTTGTAAAGAACTGCATAGTAGGTACGAACAAGTATTTGTTGACTATTGTTATTCAGTAGCAATGAGTGATTCTGATGAAGAAGAAACTACTTTACTCCTAGATAATAATACCTTTAGTAAATTATGTTATTGTCAACTCGAAACGGCGCAAGTTTTGCGCACATCCTATAAATGCTAAACGGTATGAATATATTCCACATTCTTGTCCAATCTCTAATAGACTATGGACCCATAACAAAAAAAACGGAGTGATCGTATTTAGGCTCAGCTCTGTCAAAATACTATCAGGTATTTTATCAACTCTTTACACACAACTTTTAATTAGAGAGGAGTGAAATAGCTTATCCCCAAGAGCTCAGCCTGGATACGACCCCCCTCCCGTTTTTTGTGTTATGGGTCCATAGTCTATAATAACACAATTTATCTAGGATCTAGGAGATGTCTAATTTTTGTGATGTGCGTCGTGCTGATCCCACAGTGTAGATCGTAAGAAAATGCTAGAAATAAGCTCTTCGACGTCCATTCTGGATTTAAATTTTAAAAAATTTTACGTTTTTACGTCCATTAAGATAAATGTATGCATAATTTCACGTGTTTCTCGAAACGATGCTCGCAGCGACGTTCGAAGTTTCAACATAAACGTACCCTTAGAGGAATCGAGTCTAATTGAATAATCCAAATGTTTTGGAGCTTCTTCACCTTCAATTCCATTAAATACAATTCCCATAACTAAGATATTAGAGGTTTTATATTCATGATAATAGACAACTAACTCATTTTCAGTAGCAAAGCCTTTTATAGCTGCAATATTAAATATTGCTATTGATATTCAAAATTATAAAAAAAGGTAATTACTTACATGCACTATCGAGCTTTAATTTTGATTGTACTGTACTAATTAAAGACGATGTAAATTTAGTTTGAGGTGTGTAATAAAGTTGAAGTTTATCATCAATCATTTTATATATTTTTTCGCTGGATAGTTGTGGGTAATAGATCGGTCGTTGGTAATCTTCAGGATGATCACCGGCAGTTCGCCTTCTGTCCGAATATACTATTATATGTATCATATATAAAAGAAGAGCAAATATCACAATTGGTATTTTAATTTTGACTATCGTAGACAACCAACGACGCTTTGTAATAATGAAATTCTTCCATGTTATAACTTTCAATTTTTGAAATACGGAAGTGGCCGGCATGTTGATTATATAATAGATGAAAGCTTTAAAAAATAAAACATTGTAGCCCAGAAAATTGAAAATTGCTTGCAAAATAAGAGATGCGCTTAATGAAGAAGACACGACTCAGAGCCAAAGTCAGTTTGGCAAATCGACGACATTTACTTCCTCGTAAGCCATCCTTTATTGAAATTGAATTTCCGTTTTGTTATTGGGCTAATTCAGGAGAAATTAGGGGCTGAGATGTTTTTATTTGACTGGTGCCGCTAGGCACCAATCGCAACACAGTCAGTAAATGACAACTCAGCCTACGCATCTTAATCTACTGACTTTCTCTGAATTCGCCACTGAACGACATCACTGAACATAACTTAGTAAAAGTAAAAGTAAAAAAAAGTATGTACATTTTCTGTAACGCTAAATAAAAATTTACAATACTCACTCACTAATAAAAGAATTTAAACTTAAAAATGAACGTATTTTGAGAAATTCATTTGGCTATTTTACAAAAAGTTCAAGATATGGGCTTTGACATTAAACATCAACTGTCACAACTGATATTACATTATTTTAGGTTACTGAAGTAGGTATAATATTTAAAAAGGAAATTGCTCCCATTGATATTTTATTCTTAAAATATTATTGTGAACTATGTCATGAACAACTCTTAAAGTTCCGCGGGACCATTAAAAAAATAGTTATTTGCGTATCTAGTGCACGAAGTGCCAATTTACTAATTTCACGTTCAAACTGAATGCCAGAGCCCTCCAATGTGAAATTGGGTTACCCATGTTCAACTTATGGCTTGGTTGGTCGATTTTTTCACAGGTTCGATGACATTGATAGTATCAATAATTAGTTAAAACTTTAAAGGGGTTTCAATAGCTGCTTTCTTTCGCTAAACAACTTAGAATTATGATTCTATATAACCACGCTCATGATAAGTGAATCCGTGATCCGATCACAATTTTCGCGACGAAAGAAAGCAGCTAATAACCGGCGAAAAATCAGTTTTGTAACCATGACACTAAATTAGAAAGAGTCAGCACTTTACTTGGTTAACAATTCAACAATAGTATCAGTTCGTAATAACAAAGTCCCAAGATTGTGGATATTTTGATTGGTAGAGTAGTCCCAACTTAAGATGAGTACACCACGTGACTAAATTTGAGCGAGGCGTGGCTTCTGAGCCCAGTGGCGGAGCTAGTTATTTCTTATATCAAGAAAATTAATTTTCAAAGTTGTCAAAATTCAAAATAATAAATTACTTATAGTTCAAACAGCTAAAGCTGCGCTTACATTAGTAACATAACATGTTATATAACAGTGTTTTACTTATAACATTTTTGAATTTTGTTTTGTACTTTTCTAATGGTAATTTTCGAATAATTTTTGTAACAATGTTATATAACATGTTATGTTACTAATAAATGTAAACGCAGCTTTAGTGATTTTTATAGGGATCAACCTCTAACTAATTAGTACCAGGACGGGACCACTTTTAAAAATTTTCATTTGATGAGTAAAAGCAGGTGAAAAAAAGTCTACCTTTTTTTTGCATACATACAAAGTTATAGGCCATCTAAGAAAAAGAGGGTATTCCGTGGTGCTTTTTTGCAAAATACTTGAAAAGGAAGACAAATATCGATAAAATGTATAGGGGCAATCTTGTAGAGCATAAAATTACTAACAAAAAACATGGTGCATATTTTGACTTTTGACATTCTATTAAGGTGGTACTACCGTTTTCTTAAAGTAGTCATTTTTCCAAATTGTTAATTAACAAAATGATGTTTTGACCTATTTGCCATGCAATTACAATTCTGAACAAAATTCTCCTGTTATCTGACATTGTTAGAGAAGATATCCTGTGACTTTCAGGTCGATCGAAGTTCATTTGCCTAAATTATGGTTTTTTATTCATTAAAAAATAGGATTTTTCTTCCATTTTAGTTGTTTGCAGTTTTAACAATTTTAGAGTTGGCAGAGACTAATTAAACTATGTTCGTCTTGTTCCTTATGAAATTTCCGATAAAAATTCTCCCTTTTACTTTTTTCTATCATTTGTTTTTTATTAATTCGCGTTCAAACTTGAAAATTAGTGTGCACGCGGACACCAACGATATAATGTCCATTGTTAGGCTAATTTTTAATTCTTTTTGCCTGTTTTATCATTCCTCGATCTCCATTGCTTCGTTGTTTTCGCAATCCAGGAATGGTTTCATCTTGTCCATCGTGTTCTTCAATTTCTTTATCACTGATACCACAACATTGAAGCCAGCTCCCGATGAATAATTACTGAGAGTAATATCGCGCACGTGTATTTATTTTTTTCTTCATATACAAATTATCCGTTTGGGCTCGGATTGGTCTCATTCCCTTGGTAATTTTATACATTATAAATTACTTAAGATATATTTTTTTCCAATGTGATCAAAGATATTTTCAAAATTAGCACTTATGCTAAGAACAAATGCAATTTTGACTCTGTTTCCGCACGCCCCTGATCTTGAAATATCTCTACCATAATAACGGGTCCAAAATAAAGCGATTCCTGAATAAAAATTGCTATCTCCAATCTTTTCTCAAAAAAATTTTATTTCCACTCTTCTATAAGACCGTGTATCGTCAAGAGTTGACGAGTGCCCACGGTTTTAAATCTTTTCACTTAAACAAGTCTCACTTAAAGTCGTAAGGACTCAACATATCAAAAAATTGCAAAAATCGCAGAGGGTGTATTTTGGAAACTTCGACTTGAACATTTGATACTTGAACAGTTTGACCAAAAAGGCGTCAAATCAAAGAAGCGATGCATAAAATAAATAGAACGTTCCTTTAGCTTTAAATAGGCGTATTTTGCAGAAATATATCTCCTTTAGATGACGAGTTATAAATTATTGAAGTATTTATGTTTTCAAAATAGTTCAAAAATTAATTTGACCGTAAATAGGTCAAAACCACTTTTTACACTTACATTTGAACATATTTCTAACCGACACACCAAATTTCGTCAAAATCTGAAGACCTAAGGGTCAAACGTGGCCGATCTGACGTGGAATTACCCTGGTTTAAAAATTTGTGAATGAGATCTTTATATTATTAAAATGCTTGTAATTGTTTTGCTTCAACAAAAGTAATGTAACTTTCCAAAAATGTATTATTTCAAGAATATAAGTTACAAGTTGTAAAGAAAGTATAGCTTTTAATTCTCTGTAATTCTCTAATTTTCTGATCTGGCAATAGATAAAAACACTTCTTCGAGAGAGGTATCACTGATTTGGTAATCTTCAATGATTGGATGTTTATGGCTTAAATCTTCCATTTCATTAAATAATTGGCCCAATTTTTTGTTTTCATCATCGATACGATAATGAAGTAAACCCTGAAAGAAACAAGGATTATTTTTTTCTTCTTGAAAATTTCATCTGCAACTTGATCACTCGTCGTCGTTAAGGTTTAAAACGTTAAAAATGCCACACAGCCTACACAGTGTTGAAACTATTTGTTAACAGATAAAACAAAGCTGTGTGAGCGTTTTTGTGAGATTTTTGTTACTTACAGAATGTTTGTCACACAGTTTGTAAGTACCAATATATTTTTGCTCAAAGTCACGCATAAGTAGTTGAACTTCCTCAGGATCTTCTGACTGACTATTTTGGTCAACAATATCTGTTGTGACACTTCCAGTTTGAGTTTGAACGCCCCTTGTTTCGTACATAACATTTGAAGTGGAATTTTTAAGTTTTATCTTTACGGCAAATCCCTGACCATATTGCTTTTTAATTTCTGAAATGGTTCCAATACATTCTAAGCGACCTGCTTTCATGATGGTTAATCTATAAGATAACGTGAAAAAGTGACAAAATTAAAATAATATTTCAACAGCACACTTACCGATTACATAGAGCTTCACATTCGTCCATGCTATGAGAACATAAAACAATTGAAGATTTCATCTCCTGTTGTCGCAGCATAGCGATCACATTCCACAATTTTCGTCGTGAAAATGGATCTATTCCGCTTGTAGGTTCGTCCAACATCACCAATAGGGGATTACTTATAAAAGCTATAGCGGCGCTTAATTTACGTTTATTTCCACCGCTATATCTTCCACATTGTTTATCGGCATATTCCTGCAATCCTAATACACCAATCCACTTGTTTACTTCGGCTGCTACTGCTTTTTTTGGTTCTCCACGTAATTCTGCAAACAGTTTCAGCATTTGGCGCCCGGTTAATACTCCAATGATGGGATCAGTTTGTGGACAGTAACCAATTTTCTTGAAATACTAATAAAAAATAAATGTTTATAAATAATAATACGTAGACATTTATTTATAAAACAAACCTCTTTAGCATTTTTTGAAAGTTTAAAAGAATTACCCAAAATATCTTTTATTTCTGCATCACCATCAGTAGGAATTTCATCTCCAGTTAACATACGCAAAGTCGTGGTTTTACCGGCACCATTAACTCCCAATAAACCAAAACAATCTCCTCGCTCTATAGCAAAATTTACACCTCTAACCACTTGTTTACTGTTGTAAATTTTTATAAGGCGTTTAACAATCAGCACATTATCTCCATCTTGATGTTCATCAAGTTCTGTGTTGCTTTTAATTTGAGCAATACTTAATTTAACAAATTCAACCACTTTAAATATAAAATTAGATTCTAGCAAGAGCAACATTGCAAAGTATAAGAATGTCGATGCCATCATATATGCTAAAACTTCAGAAATATGCTTGGTTTCTTCAAAGTAAGATAGATACTCTTTACATTCATCACTGGTTAGAGAATCTAATGAATTAGAAATTTTGTAAAATTAATTTTAATTTCTTAAAATATCCAAAATTACCACAACACGGATGATGATTCGTACTACAAAAACCTTCCTTATCTTGGGGAGATAGGCGAAGAAAAAAATAGTTACGACATACATAAAATGAGAATTTTAGAATAATGTAAAACAGTCCAAATTGTGGGAACCATGAGAATATATAAAGAAAGTCGTATTTATTCCTAACACCTATGGTTTCGGTATAATAAAATTGAATTATGAATAGAACGATGCTACCAAATAGGTTGACCATTATATACGTCGCAATTGGTCCATTCGCATTATCGTTGTAACAATATAAATACGAGTAAGGAATAGAACAAAAACCGTACACCAATAATATTAAAAGTAATGCACCTAAAAATATCCTTGTGATTATTAAGCCATCTGTCTCTGTCATAAACTGAAGAATTAAATTTCAAAAATCATTAATAATCATTACCACTTTTCTTGCTTGTGTGTGTTAACATCGATAGATTACCGATCTCCATCGATAGATTACTGGATGTTAACCCACAACAAAATATGAATATGCACTGGGGTGCTAATAAATCGACCCACTTTACGCTTTAGACGTTAAATGCATTTTATAAAAATGTTGCTATACTTAAGATATTTTTGTAATGAATAGGGCGGAGCCAATCCGGAGAAACAAAAATGTGTTTGGTAACATCTGGTCGCATCAATTTCGGAGAGAAAGAACTCGCTCCTTCCATCTGTACTACGCAAGATATTGGCTACGCCCTATTCTTTACGTAAATATCAACCTATACCTTACATAAGAAAATTTTGAACAACAAAAAAATGTAATTCTCCAAAATGTATATTGTCATTTAGACAATTGAATACCGTAGGTACCCACTACCCAAATAACAAAACAAAATCGTAGGTTGTCATTTAAAACAAATATTGATGTCGTCATTATTTAAAAACAAATTAATATCAAAAAATGATTATAAAATAGAAATGTGTCAACTGAAAATAGTTATTTAATTCAATTAGTGTGTTAATAAGGCCGATTAATAATCGAGACATTTTAACGCGCGAGAGTAGCGAGTGCGTTAATTGTCGAGATTATTAATCGGCAATTAACACAAGAGTTGATTACTAAATTTTTGGTCGATCGCCTCTCATTAAATTAGAGAAAATCTAATTTTAATTTACCTCAAAAATGCAAGTTTTCAAAAATATTCTACAATCAAACGTACCATTGAAAACAAAAATGACAACTAATATTACAATTTCAATGCAATATTGGTGTGATTTGGTTGCCTATACCATAATTGATCGTTAATAGAAAATTGGTTGTTAATAAGGGTTATTAACGATCAATTTCTTATTGGTTAATGACATCCATTAACAATTAATCGACGGAAATAGTATTTTTTACAACATGAGATGAAACATCAGTTTTTTTCGTGAGATAGAATTTAATTCAAGAGCCGCGAAGCGGCGAGTGAAGTAATCTTTCGAACGAAAAAGACGGATTTCATCTCGAGTCGTAAATGCTGTTTTTTCTACGACGATAATTAGTACATTTTAAAATAATTCTTTTTACTAAAATGTGAACCGACCACAAAAAAAACTAATGTTTCATCTCATGTTGTAAACAACATCCGCTTGTACGAAAACATTTTCTCACTAGAAACGAAAATGCTATTTTCGTAACGAGTAAGTGATGCTGATGACGAAATGCTTAGTTTCACATATGACCATATGAGAGTAGAAAAAATATATAATCGACATATTTCAAGATTTTGCAAAAAAAAATATTTATTGCAGTTTTATTTACTGTATTCCATATACCGTTCACGCACACTGTATAGTACGTATATTTTACCAAAATATGGGGCTTAATATAAATCTAATCCATTTTTGCAATTGTTTCGAAATAGCCTACTATTAAGGGGTTAAAGTTGATTGAAAATTAAAAAGTAGAAAACTTTTTCTCAAAATTCGCTAGATCGATTTTTTTAGAATATATTTATACAACCGAACCCGCCTATTCAAACTTTTGTTTGCGTGAAAATAAAATTAATACTCAAATGTTTTATATCTGCTAATACCTACTTCAGTAAAAAAAATAAGACGACATTTTGCTTTATAGGGGAAATAATTAGGGGAAAGCTGAATTTTTCAACAATGAATTGTTAGGCCGTATATTTATACTTGAAAACTGGCGAGTCCCCCCCGTGCCACCGTTTGCGTTGTCGAGAATTTGGATTTAAATATGGCGGATTTGACTACAGTTGATTGCGCTGTATCTCCACAAGTAATAATCCGATTTAAATAATATTTTTTTAATTAGATAGATAATATAATGAGTAAAGTTTTATATTCTTGTATTTTATTTGAAAAAGTACAGGGCATAAAGTTAGGAGTCGATTTCCGGAAATTTTCATTTTCAATTCTTCTTCTTTTAACACTATAAAATGTATATAGTAATTGAATAAATTTACAAATAAAAGATGTAGCTCACGTTTAATAGAATATCTTTCTTTTATAAAATTTTATTGTACAAAAATCGGTTACTGAGTAAATCGCCAAAATTGCGGTTCTAGCGCCCTGATTTGTATGGCTTTATGTGAAAGTGAAAAAAACGAAAATTAGAGGAAATAATTAGGGGGAAAGCTGAGTTTTTTAGAAATCAATTTTTAAACCATATGATTCAAAACTCGAGACGAAAAATAAAATGTCATATTTAACGTCAAATTTAAAGTAAAAATGTAAAATAATTTTTTTTCCTATCTGGTTTCGTTTCCCAGATAATCGTTTTAGTCTGGTTGCCAATCTATTAAAATCAGCATGACCTGAAATTGTTTGCGGAGCCAAATTTTTTGACTGATTCTGACTCTGACACTTTGGCACCCTTGGGCAAACGCCGCTTTCGAGGAAAAATGATGACTAAGAACAATTTTTGTGAATATTTCATTAACCATTAGTCCTACTGAAATTATACTTTGGGATGAAATAAAGACCATAAAATTCTACACAAAAAAGGTATCTTGCACATTTTCCGTAAGTTTAATGGTTTTAGCACTATGTGAAAAATTAATGTATACGTTGAGTTATTTTTTCGCTATTTCTTTCGATGGAACTTTGAAAACTAACTCATAAGAAATAATATCTTTCAACGATAATTTTATTTTAATAATTCTTTGGACCAAATATCTTGATATGTTTAAAAAATAGGCAAAAAAATTTTTAATTTGTTCTTTAATACTACAAGGAGTAACAAAGTTAATTAAAATATAATGGAAATTAAAACTGAAGTCTTTAGCTTTAAATCCATATATATTTTGTTAATGTTACCTGTGATAACTTTGAAGGTTGGAACTCAAGTCTTTATTCTCAAATTAAATATAAATTATCTTACAATAATCATAATCAATATTAACATAAAATTACTTTACATTATTACACCTTCCTTCTTATTTACAAAAAATTTTGAATATACTATTTACATTTTGAACGTAAATTATAATCATGTCCTTCCTTCTCCTTTTCTACCTCCGAATGATTACTACTCATTACATCCTCATTTACAATTTTATCGTTAATTGTTACAACTTCATTACTATTAGTTTCATCTTGTGATGAGGTACCAGGTAGCTCAAACGACAATTGCGATCTACGATTAGATTTGATTTGATTTGCATGTCTCATTGTTGTTTGATCTCCCGACTTTACCTCGTACATAACTGCACCCTTGGTGTTACTAATAACTCCAGTAGACCAAGCTGGACTTGATCCAGTGTATTTTTTATACATAATATTATCACCAACATTCAAATTTCTAGGCGTGCCGCCATTATTTAAAATTTTTGTTTCCGTTTTATTTTGAATTTAAACTTCCCTATTAGGGTAAATTAAATCTAAACGATTTTTTAAACGTCTGCCAAACATCAATTCGGCAGGACTCACTCCTGTAACTGAATGATTAGTATTTCGATAATCAAACAGATATCTATCAATAGCCGTACTTGGCTCGCGGTTTTCCAAAACAATTTTTTTTAATGCAAATTTAAAACTTTTAACAGAATTTTCCGCCGCACCGTTACTTGCCGGATGATAGGGTGGTGAGAATAAATGTCTAATACCGTTTAATTTACAAAAATTTTCAAATTCTGTTGATGAAAAAGGAGGACCATTATCCGATACTATTACATCCGGTAATCCAAAATGTGAAAAACAATTTCTTAAAATTTTTATTGTGTTCGTTGCATTTGTAGAATGCATTTCGAAAACTTCTAACCATTTTGAATACGAATCGGTAATAATGAAATATTTTTTATTAAAAATTGGACCTAAAAAATCGATATGCAATCTAGACCATGGTTTATTTACCATAGGCCATGGTGTAAAAGTTTTGTTAGGACTTTTGTTCACCATACTACATGTTTTACAATTAGAACAAAGGTTTTCTATGTCCCTATCTATATTAGGCCAATATACATAACTTCTTGCAATAGATTTACACTTATTTGTGCCTAAATGACTGAGGTGAATTTCATCTAGCATTTCCTTCCGTAAACTTACAGGAATTACAACCCTGTATCCCCATAATATTAATCCTTGTTCAATGTGTAATTGACTAAATTTGGATTCATACGCTTGGACTTCAGATGAAATTTGATCTTTTTCCGGCCAACCGTGTAAAATATATAAAAATAACTTCCTCAAAGTTTTGTCGTTCTTTAATTCTTTTTTTATTTTATTAAAATCAATGGGAAGATTTTCCTGCAAATAATTAATATGCGCGTAATCCGTTTCTTCACCAATTGTACTTTTAAGAGGTAAACGCGATAACGCATCTGCGTTGCCATTTTTACTTGAACTAACGTATTTAACCTGATACTGATAAGTGGATAGAATAACGCTCCATCTCTGTAATCTACTAGCAGCAAAAAAAAAAAAACCTTTTTTATCACCGAAAATACTAAGAAGAGGTTTATGGTCTGTTAACGACGTAAATGATCTACCAAACAGATATTGATGAAATTTTTTTACACCAAAGATGATCGCTAGCGCCTCTTTATCAATCTGACTATAATTTTTCTCCGTCGATGAAAGAGTACGTGAACTATATGCAATAGGGCGGACATCTCCGTTTGGAAATTCATGCGAAAGTACAGCTCCTATTCCATAAGCACTTGCGTCTGTAGCTAAAATTAAGGGTAGATTTGAATCATAATGAACTAAAACCCGCGAAGAGACTAGCTCTCGCTTAATTAACTCGAACGCTTCTTCTTGTGCACGATCCCATATAAAACTACTCTCTTTTCTTAATAACTGGTACAAAGGATACAGCTTACTAGATATATTGTTTATAAATTTCCCATAATAATTTACAAGACTTAAAAATGCTTTTAATTCGGTTATATTGGAAGGTTTTTGACATTTTACAATCGCTTCAATTTTATCCGGGGAAGTGTGAATTCCCTCTTGATCATTAATAAATCCTAAATACGCGATTTTTGTTTGTAAAAAACTACATTTATCCAGTTGGATTTTTAATCCATGATTATTTAACTTTTCAAAAACTTTTACTACTAAATTACGATGAGATTCTCTATCACTTGATGCAATTAAAATGTCATCTAAAAATATGGAAACTCCTTCGAACTCTCTAAAAATATTTTCAATATGCTTTTGAAAAATACCCGAACTCGAAGCCACCCCATAGGGTAAACGGTTATATCTAAATAAACCCTTATGGGTGTTAATCGTAACTAGTTCTTTAGACTCCTGATCTAATTCAAATTGCGCGTAAGCTTGAGATAAATCAATTTTCGTAAAAACTTTACAATGTTTTAACGTTGCTAAAAGTTCCTCTACTCTCGGTAATGGATATTTATCAATATTTAAATTAGGTTTAAGGGTAACCTTAAAATCTCCGCAAATTCTTAACTGTCCATTTTTCTTCAACCCCACGGGTACTATTGGTGTCGCCCATTCACTGAAATCTATGGGACTTAAGACATTTGCCCTAACTAATTTATCTAACTCCGCTTCTACTTTAGTTTTAAGTGCGAACGGTAATGACCTCGCTTTACAAAAAATCGGCTTGGTGCCTTCTTTGACATGTAACCTAATTTTACTTCCCGTAAAACTACCTAGTGTTCCATCAAACACGGCTGGGAATTTTCTGTTTAAAATTTTACTAAGGTCGTTATCCTGAACCTTAGTGACTTGATTAATATGAAATAATTCATCTATTTGAACTTTAAGGACTTTTAACCAATCTCTACCAATTATAGGAGGTCCTGCGTCTTTTATCACGTACAAGTTTAAATCGTTAAAAGTTAAACCGATGTCGTTAA
The DNA here is from genome assembly GCA_963924605.1 of Malthinus seriepunctatus. Classification (NCBI taxonomy): domain Eukaryota; kingdom Metazoa; phylum Arthropoda; class Insecta; order Coleoptera; family Cantharidae; genus Malthinus; species Malthinus seriepunctatus. The sequence goes on from OZ004600.1 coordinate 17,109,946, forward strand.
CTACCGATACTTTAATAAAACCTAAAACTTGAATATTGGTTCCAACGTATGATTTCAAACATAATTTAGAAGAACATATTTGTACATTACCAAAATATTGCAAATACATTTTATAAGATATGGCAGATATCGAAGATCCTGTGTCGATTTCCATTCTGATAGGAACATCATTTATTTTTATTTTAATTATCAAAGGTTGAACCTTTTTTTCGCTAATCATATTAAATATTGTTCCCTCAAAATGACTCTCAACACGTGGTTCCTCAACTGCAATATAATTGTCACCTTGCTTTTTAAATTTAAAATTGTTACGTCTTCTTTTGTTTTTCATCGTACCGTTGTTACTACTTGAATTGCTATGGCCATGATTACCATTACCATTACTATTACCATTACCATTTTTAAACCAACATCTGTTCGACTCGTGGTTAGTTTTTCCACAAAATTTACATGTACTTGTATGACTTAACGCTTGCGGCTTCCTAAAATAATTAGTAACCTTAATTTTATTAATTGAAGTTCCCAGTTGAACTAAGTCGCTGTTTATTTCAGCAGCTTCCATTGCCACTGCCGTTTCTATCGCCGTTTTATAATTCAACTTTGGATAACTAAAAAGCTTTTGTCGAATTGCTTCGTTTTTCAATCCGTAAACTAATTGATCTCTTAAATTTTCTTCCAAAGTTCTCCCAAATTTACAAGTTTTAGCCAATTTTTTTAATTTAGCTATATACTCCGCCAAAGATTCTTGTGCTTCTTGCTTCCTTTGCCTAAACTTGTATCTCTCTGCTATTTCTGAAGGCTCTGGCTCCAAATGTTTGGTCATTATGGACACCAAATCTTCGAAAGATTTTTCCTCAGCTTTCTCGGGGTCGCACAGACTACTTAATAATTCGAATGCTTCATTTCCCATGGCTGTGATTAATATCGCCGTTTTTAATTCTTCCTTAATAGCATTTGCATTGAAATATTGTTCTAAACGTGTAACATAGGTTGACCATGTGTTTTCGTTTATATTAAATTTTTCAAGTTTTCCAATCGACATTTTTGTAATTTTATTTATTTTTATAATTAATTTTAATTACTTTATTTTAATAATTAATTATTTTTAATTTATTGCGACTTGTTCCAATTAATTTTCCTTCTTAAAATTTTATTTAATTTTTAAAACCATTTGTTAATATAATACCAATTGCTCGTCGCCAGTGTGATAACTTATCCCATCCTCGTCGCCAGTGTGATAACTTAGAAGGTTGGAACTCAAGTCTTTATTCTCAAATTAAATATAAATTATCTTACAATAATCATAATCAATATTAACATAAAATTACTTTACATTATTACATTACCATTGTTCATCTTTGGGTAAAACAGTTTTTTATCTTATATTTTGCATTATTTATTGATTCGCCTGCTTAATAATATTTTTGAAAACATGGCTCTTTTAAAATATGTTTTTTTAGTTCAGTTTCTACAGACGAAAACGCACTACAAGCTCGGAAAAATAGTAGAACGGGTAAACATCGGCGCATGGTCTTTTTGAAAGCCTATTCTCTAAAACTCAAAAATGTTTAATATTTTTTTAGCGAAAAAAACTGAGTCAGAATCAGTAAAAAAATCTGACTCCGCAAACATTTCCAGGTCCCCTGGGGCCCTGGGCTGGCAACCAGACTATTTTTAAAGTTTCCAGAAGTAGTTAATCTTTTGCATATAAACAAGTTAGGCCGTGCAAAAACATAACACTTTCCAGCTTTTATTAGTGTGTGGATAACATTTGAAACACTTTTAATGTAATTTATACATATTATTTAAATTATTTGTTTTTAAAATTATAGATGAAGAGCTAGGAACGTTTTTACTAACGGAATTTCAGCAAGCGTCATATTTTGTGGAGACATTCTATTTGACCTTTAAAACACAAATCTCAAAGTCTGGCTACCGGCAGCCAGTCACTTGGGAGTGAAGAAGTAACAAAAAAAAAGTTGCATCAGTAAGTCTGATATTTTGGTATATTATACGAAATAATAATATACATTTAAAAAAATAGTGCCAGCAACGGTTATCATCGGTGCTAAGACTGTGCCAGAGGGCCATAAAGGTGTTGGAAATACGCATATGTTTATATGAAATTTACGGTAAAAACAATATTTTTTCTTCAAACGTCAAAAACAGTTGACATTTTGTTACTGAACAAGTAAGGTTAAAGTTCTACTTTTACATCTTAGGAGGTAAAAGTAAATTCTAACCCTAAATATTTACAAGAAATTGTAACGTAAAATGATATTTCTAAGCATTTGTAATGTAAAAAGGTAATGTTTTTATAAATTTTCTGTTATAATTTATTCGTTGCGTTTAATAATTAGCTTCTTTTTACAAGTTAATTTTTTTAAATATTTGACAATTGAACTACAAATAATTTTCAAGAGATAACGACACTTCAAAAATTTTTATTTTTGGTTTTTTTAAGTTTTACGTTTGAAGAAAAAATTAAATGTTTCATACGGAGTAAAAAAACTTTTTTAGGCTCGTCAGTAGTTGTCAGACTCAACTTCGCTTCGTCTGACAAGCCCTACTGACTAGCCTAAAAAAAGTGACATTTTTACTCCTAATAAAACAATCTACTATTTTCAGAAAAATGGAATGAAAGAAAATAAAAGATAGGTCGCTGGAAATTAGTGAATTTGAAATAACAAAGGTAGAGGTAGCTTTCCCAGTATCTAGCCAGGATGTATCTATTTAATTATCAACAGAGCAAATGATGTCCATAAAAGTCCACCAGAGGATATTTTGTCATGCCTCCTATTTTGACAACACACTCTCTCTCGACTCTCTAAATCCGTAAAAAGTGATTTAACGGTAATTTTTTGAAGACCATGAAATTAGCTATCCGAGCTAACAAAAATATTTGTCTTAATTTCCATATAATTAATCCGAAAAAAAAAATAATAAGAGCAAATATGTTATGCTATATTAATATTATGCTTCTTTCGAGGCTTTCGGATGCATCCACTGAATTCGGATGCCAATGACTTTTTTGATCTTTGTACACTGTCAGTGAGTTACTATAAAAATTTGAGCCCAAATACTGTCATGTACCTATCGCAAAAAAACTAACATTTAATTTACGTTTTTTCCTGGGGGATCATTGGGAAGCATCCAATGAATTCGGAAGCCAATTACATATTTTGATCTTGTATACTGGCTTTAGCTTTAGGCGAATTTACACTGGGTCTACTTAAGTAACATTTCATAGGTACACCGGACTAAAAGCGCTCGGCGCCGGCGCCGGCGCGACGTTATTCGTTCGGAAGAACGTCAAATCGGCTAATGATATGCCATAGTCAACAATAATTATTGTATGTACTCACAGATTTCATTTATCCCACTAAAAGGAGTCGATCCCCACAATTCATAGAGTAATATTAAAATTATAATTGCAATAACCATCATCCAGTATAAAACCAAGTCAAAAATGTAAAATATTAACCAGTAAGAATACGATGTCACGCCACACATAAGTTGCAATTGTTTTACTTTAGTAGCTATTTCCGTATGAGGGAGCACCAAAAACGTTGCAGTATAAATTAGCAATCCCAACGGAAACAGTAAGGACCACGACCCTAATGTCCAATAATATATGCTCTTCTTATCATCATCTTTCTTATCAGTTAAAGGTTTGTTAGAAGTCGAAATTGCGTAATATTTTCCAAAGAGAGTTTTTACTATTGCGTTTGTAAGTATATTGAGGGAAATAGGTGGGCCGTGTAGAGCAGCGCCGGAGTACATGGCATTTACTTTTATTTCGCCACTGCTACTTGTATTAAATTCTGCAGCTGCAACCATATGTTGTTCATAATAAACTATATTTTCGATTCCTTTGGCGATTAGAGCTGAAATATGAATTGAGTTTCAACTAATTTTTTTCAATCAAATAATAAACGAACAATCAGAAACGCTTTCTGCTAAAACTGCGTGACTATTTTGTTCTTGAATTAGTTGAACATAAATATTTTTGACTTCATTAACGTCGCGGGCAGTACTAGAAGGGCCATAATACACCAATGTTTCACCATATTTACTTAAAGCCATTTTGAATTCAGGGACAGCTACAGATTTTGTAGTGTCGCTCAGATTTAAAAGAACTAATATTAGCGCTAACATTAGAAGGACCTAAAACCAAATTTTAGATGTGATTTTACATACTAAATGTCACTTTTACCGTAAATAAAAGTATTGAAAAGTTAGCTTTTGTTATAAGTAAACATTTTGTAAACAAAGTTTTTATTCGTTGGTTGTATAGAGATTTACCAAGTAGCTTCGGGCCGGTGTCCACTAGTAAATAAAATTATAAATATTATGCTACTGAAATTCGATTTAAAGAAATATTGATATACGGAAAGTTTTGGAAACAATCTGGCAACAGCGCCTACGTAGCGAGATTTTGCCACGCCCCTTTAATAATTTAAATACGTTGACAACTGCGTTGGTGGGTATCGTCGTCTGCGTTGATCTGTCGTAGTTTGACGCTACTATCAAGTCATACCCATCCAATAAATTGCAACTAGAGGCGCTAGTGCATCAGGGAACAATGGAAACTGTAATAACATGTTTTACACTGGAGTAATGTCATCATACTGTCACTGTCTATTTGACAACGACAAAATTAAAGCTACATTCAGAAAACAGCGACTGTACCGCCTCCTCTTATAGAGTACGAGATGTATTTAACTGTGCTGTGATTGGTGTCTCAAATGTCAATATGAAATTTGCACCAGTCATCAAAGATAATATAATTATATAGGGGAAAATAGATTGGCATCTCTGAATGATTTTTGGAGAATTGCAAACAGCGCCACCACTCGTGTGTAGTGATCACTATAGTATGATTACTGTGCAATATTATTATTATTATCTTTTGATTTTTCAAGTAATTTAAACAGGAATTTAAAATAAAGTTAGTATTTTATTTTCACTTTATAAGTATACAGCATTCACCAATTTCTTTTCATAAATTGATAATAAAAGAATAAAAACAACGGATGTGGCCATACGAGGAACTTTTTCCTGTTGTATTTTTTTGTCCATTTTTTTAAAAGTTTATAATTTAAAATTATCAAATTAAATTTTAATAAAAAAAGAAATGCACAAAAAAAAGACAACAGGAAAAAGTTCCTCGTATGGCCACATCCGTTGTTTTTAAATTTGGCATAAATAGAAGTTCAAAATATACATTATTTTATATGTTCAGAAAGATAATTTTATCAGCTTTCAAAATATTAAGAAATATACAGGGTGTTCCATTTAAATTAAGAAATTTTATTCCATTTCCGGTTAAACAGGAAATCAAAATATAAAGTGTTTGGTATCGTGTCAAAGTTAATGTTACGAGCCTTCAAATTATTTAAAAACGTACAGGGTGTTCAAAAAAATTTTGATATTGTTCTAATTTCCGGTCTAACCGGAAGCGTTTTGTTAACCGCAAATAATGTTAAATAATAGATATTCATGGGATTGATATAAATATCCAATTTCAAGTTTTCATTTTTATTACAAAAGAAATTAGAGATTATTGAAGTTTTGACATTCAAAAAATCATAACTCCGAATCCGCATCATACAAGTCTTTAAAAATTTACAGTTAAATAGAGAATCATGTTGTCTATAACATATCCAAATCTGTATAAATCGATCGGACCAGTTTTTGAGAAAATCCATTTCTAAATTTTGCCCTACTTTGGCCCCTTAAAGGTAGGCAATTTTGAAACAATTTTGAAAATCGACTTCTTTAGAACGAAAGCCCTATATTTTGGCAGTACAATGTCATTTTGAAATTTATATAATAATAATTACGGGCAAAGTTATAAGGGAAAAACCACAAAATGGGACAATCGTTCTATTGGTCGCCATTTTGAATAAAAAATTAAAAATTTTTTTTCTCTATTGGGGGTCACATGTACTATCTTATAGCCAAGTAAAATTGAATTTGGCTCAAATTTGCAAATATGCGCCCAAAATAACCTCCTTATTTTTAGACACCCTGTATAGATTTCTTATAAAAACTTATTTTGTCGATGAAATAATTTTAAAGTTCCTAAAATCAAATTTCATCAAAATCGGTTAAGTAGTTTTTGCCCCACAGTTGCGGACACACACACACACACACATACAAACTTTTAGATACTTGTGAGGACGCTAGCAAAATGCTGAAATGTGGGGACATTAAAACTGGAAACATGGCGACATTAAACATCCGATTCTGATCACTGTAATATGCAAAATTTTACGATACCCTCCGATATATGTGCAGATTCAATGCAAAAATGATTTATGGGAGAGTCCCCTTAATTAATGTAAGATCGTCAAATCTTCAGAATTTCGTTTTACAAGTATCAAGAATCGCCAAAAAATGTTGGGTGAGCGAAAACAAGATAGCCTTAAACGCCTCCCCAGCAATAAACACCCCCCCCTTGCCCCCCCTCTGCTGGCTTTCGCGGCGCGCCCCCCAACAACTTTATTCCCCTCCGTTTTTCAAGGTCATTTGATAATTTTTCAAGGTCAAGGCCGTTCTGTCAAGGTCGTTCGGTCAAGGGTCAAGGTCGCGCGATTCTTGGAGGCCGCTGGGTACAGGTCACGGCTAGGTCGGTGGTTGGGCGATGTTGGGTTTTTGTCGAGTGCCAAAGTTAGTTATTGACATAATAACACAGGACATTTTATTATTATACCTCATTGAGCCTGCGAAGGTTGCCTAATCAGGACTATAAACATAACCTCTTTGAGGCTTAAAATCGGACCTAACCTAACCTAACCTAGCCTAACCTAAACTGACAAAACGCCTTCCCAGCAAACGCCCTTCCCCTTCCTCCCCTCTGATTTACTTTATCAAGGTCAAGGCCGTGGGTCAAGGTCACGCAATTCTTGGAAGCGGTGTGATCAAGGTCAAGAGCAGGTCTGTGTTCCCTGTTATGTCGACCGCCAAAGTTAGTTATTGACATAAGGGACATAATATATTATTAGCCTAACGTAACGTAACGCAACCGAGCCTAACCTAACCTAATTTTGCCTAGCCAAACCTAGCCTAGCCTAACCTAACCTAATCTAAACTGACACAACTTGACCTTTAACAACCTAACCTAATGTAACCGATAAAAATAAGAACTAGCCTAATCTCTGATCTAAACATTTGACGACCTTGAAGAGTTTCTTGGCCGGGTCTTCGAGGCAGATTATTTGCTTCCCATCTCGGAGCTGATTTCTCATAAGATCAGCTTATCTTTCAACGTACGACCGACTCGCCGGCGTTATTTGAAAATATGTTTTATACCTTTCCTATCGGCTTCTCACTATAATTAATGAATAATACACCGATGAGCGTGTAATTTAGTGCCCACAGTTTGACGGTTGCCCCGAAGTCGTCTTTTTAGTACCTCCTTAATACAAAAATATGAACACAAATTAATGGTATTTTTTCATCAGTGGGAATTTTCTGCGGTTATCTACGCCGCTGTGTTTACCACCTGTTAAAGAATATGCTTAAATATGTTATTTTAACAAGGCAAATAAAGAAGAAGAAATAGCCCAAAGCCGTTTGAAGTGGGCATCGATATAACATACACCTAACCTCAAAATCCAAATTTAAATTCAAACTCGAATGAGTTAGTAATATATTAATGAATTTTTCTAATTTCGCACTGTCGAGTTGCTTTTAATAGGTATTTATCTCATTTATGACTACATAAAAGATATTTCGGAAAAAACTCTTCAAAAACTGTTGTAGATGGCGCTTTAATCAGTACGTTTTTGGGAAACCCACAATTAATCAGACATCGACTTATTGAATTGTACATTAAAAGTGGGGACCTTAAATATTTCAATATCTTGTAGCCATTTGATGAACGACGCTAATTATAACTGGACAACTAAATATAAAACACGAATGGAATATAAATCTACTAACATTCACGATTCAAACTGTGAAACTATAGTCGTGAGACAAAAAATACTTGTGGGGTCGCGTTCTAGTCCCCACAATTGCAAATGTGCCCATAGGTCTGGTCCCTTGCACATGCAAGACCTCATAGTTAATTTAGAACAAACACACACACAGACATTTCGGTTCAAAAAATTAAAAAAATTTTTTTTCGATTTTTGGAATCAGGGTGACTCAAAACGTCGAGAACTTCAATAAAAAAAATTTTTTATTTTTTTTCTCGATTATAACAACTTTTTCTTGGATTGGAAAAAGTTAAAATAAATTAAAGCGCACTAAAATAAGTGTTTATCAGTTCCATCTTCACTCAAGAGAATGTGATTTTTAGTGAATTTATAACTTCAGTTTGTTTTATGTGCACTATGAACATCGTTTTCTACGTTGATCCGAAAGTTTTGTGCATGTTTCTAACTTTTTCGGCCGTAGCACCAAAACCACAAGTTCAAAAACTTTTGAAAATTTATAGAATTGGCAGAAACTCGTTTCCATTTTATAAAAAGAAATTGGAGAAATTCTATCTTTTACTTTTGTAATAAATTTTAGAAAAAACATGACGTAGGTATTACACAACAAATATGTTTTCAAATTTTTTGAACTTTTAGTTGAGAAATTTTGCAAAGGTTCAAACAAAAGTTCAAACCCTTTGCAAAATTGTGTTCACTTTTCCGCTTGTAGCAAAACTGCTCCAGCAGACACGGTATTTCTTACATGTTCTTCTTTTGGGAAACGATGCATCATTTTTTCTCTATTTGTAAATATACAAGAAGGCACACAACACGAAAACTACATTTCCAACGCAATTACGAACATAGAACACAATTATATCAAAATTAAGGATTAATCAGGGAGTAAATTCGAATTAAGAAATAACGAACTTCAAGTACTTGTCAGAATCTGACACAATCGCTAATTTACTTATTTTTTGCGATACACAATCGTTGATCCAGTTGTATTTTGAATTTCAAAAGCTACCACAGCGACCCTACACGTGTGTAGTGAGAACTAAAAATGCGAGCCAGTCGTTTATATAGGAGTTGCTAGGGCATCCAGTCACAACAAAATGTCTAATTGACTATCGGTAAAATAAATTCCTGTGTTCCCTGAAGTGGAGCCATCTACCTTATTTTCACAGCATTATGTCATCGCACGATTTTGAGCGATTGGTATGACTTTATAGTAGCGTAAAACTACGACAGATCAACGCAGACGACCGTGGGTATAAATACCAATTGGTACCTGCGCACTGCGCATTCCAACCGTTTATCAGCATAAAAAATTATTGCAGTACCATCGAAAAGTATTTAGATTTTTTCAAACATATTATTATAAGAGACTTTTAAAATCGCAATAAAATTTCAACATACCATCTGATCTCATAGGTTGGGCTTCTTCATCACTCATAGTAATAGATATTTGGAAATCTTTGGTAAATTTTAGCACTCTGGTAACAGGTTCTACGAAGCGAGTAAGATGTAATACAGCAGACGCCACTTATTAGAATCATGTTGATAGAGTAATTATCAGATCTAAACGACCTGAGCAGAAAGCACAATTGTACGTATAATAATAATACGTAATAATACGTAAAAACCATTGTAAAAACAATTTTTGTACGATCAGTCATTTGAAGCTATTTACTGCATGTGTTTTCACATAGGTAAGTTGAATTTACCAGTTGCTAGGATATAATGCGCGACGGTACGTGTTTTTACTGTTCTAGAACGGTAAAACGTTTTGTTGTCGACTTTTCATATAGCAAAGCTACTTAATTTCATAAAAAAATACAAATGTCATTTTTGACATTTGATTTTTTTAGTAAAAAATTTATTTAAAATAAAACAAATCTATTATTTCTTTGTCTCTGATCGTACAAAAAACGTTATAAGCATGTCGAACGTTAAGGATTACCGGTCTCAGACAATAATTGAAGGCTTCGATTCTGTCAGCCTCCAAACAATTATTGTCTTTGAGCGGTAAACCAACCTTACCGTTCTTCATACTTAATATACTATTTTGGGCGTCTTTTTTGCTCACTTGCGCATTTAAGGTCGCTAAAGATCTGGCAATTACTCTACAGAGCGTTTTTGAGTCAATTCAATAAAGAGGAGCAAAAAACACTATACAATGAATTTGGATTTTATACAGTAAAATAGATGTTTTGAAAAAGAAAAAGTATCTAGCAGCGATTTTATTGCTGAAATGTGTTGAGGGTAGCCTCATGAGTATGTGATGAAAATGCACCATCCGCACCCGCACCCCCTCTGCTTACTTCAGGGGGGAGATAAACGTATGACTACTTCTACTTTCCGCCAGTTTTTGTCAAAATTAAGCAATGTAGAGAAAAATTACTAAACCATCATTTTATAGATGACGCATTTCTACAAAAAAATTCTATAAAGTCCTATAAAAAATTTTCATTCGACTAACGGTTTTCATGAAAAATGTATTTTAAAAGAGCCATGTTTTTAAAAATTTTATTTAGCGGGCGAGTCAATTTCAGGAACAAAATCGCTGCTAGATATTTTTTCCTTTTCAATATCGTTTACCTATGATGTTTATTTTACTAGGCTAATATAAGCGGCCGATTAGATTAACCACTGATTCAAATAAGCGAAATCTACTGGACGATCGAAAGTATTTTAAATAGAGAGAGAGACACATTCTGGGAGTTTTTTTTTAAATAACATTATTACTCAACATACCTGATCTCATAGGTTGTGCTCCCCCATCAATAAAACAAAATTTTTATTACATAATTATAACTGCAATGAAGATAAAAATACACTCACCATGAATATCCACAGTATTATCATGTTGACGTGTTAGATATCCAACACTAAAGAAGTTATTACTTATTAAAGACACTATTATTATAAATTATCAAACACAGCTTACTTAAGGAACACATCTTCTAAAGTAGTAACTGAAAGAGCAATGTTACTGATAGTTAGTGTCTCTTTTTGCTTTTCCAATTCCAATAGCAACGTGCCAAACTTCGGCTTCATGTCGTTAGATAACAAGTAAAGTAAATGACTTCCAATGGCAGATTGAAGCACAGCAGTGCCTATTGCGCTTTTAACAATTTTTGTAATAATATCTACTTGTTTTGAATTCCCTTGCTGATTAGACTTTAATATGAGAGTGAGGTGGTAACCAGTACCTTAAAAGTCTAGAATTTTAAAGACAAATTTAATTTATTAATGCATAATTTCTTACCATATTCGTTTTTTAAATACATAGAAGTTCCGTAACAAATTAACCTTCCATGATCCATAATTGCAATACGATCACCGAGAACATCCGCTTCGTCCATGAAATGAGTTGATATTAAAATAGTACGGGAGCCTCTAAGTGACAATAAAATATTCCAAATTTCACGCCTTGCTTCTGGATCTAATCCCGATGTTGGTTCATCAAGAATCAAAACTTTTGAATCACCGATTATTGAAATTCCCAAAGAAAGTCTACGTCTCATTCCTCCAGAAAGATTGAATGCTAATGAATTTTTCGCTCCTACTAAGTTCAGCTTTTCTAGGAAGATTGTTGATTCATTTTGAGCTTCTTTATAAGTGAAGCCTTTTAGCTACGAAAATAACAAATTAGCGCTACACATGTTTTTGAAATAAGTAAATTACCATTCCAAAGAAGATTAAATGTTCAATTACGGTTAAATCGTTAAATTGTAAGTTGTGTTGAGGACAAAGACCTAATATACCGTATATTTTATTCATCTCACCATTAATGTTTGCTCCATTGATAAAAACACTTCCACTGCTAGCACCAATCATACCTAAACATAACAATTAATCTTAGTATTATTTCTAAAATAACAATTGCACCTGTGAGAATAGACATTGTTGTAGTTTTACCAGCTCCATTATGACCTAACAAAGCTGTAATTTGACCTTCATAAATATCAATAGAGAGATCGTTTACAGCTAAGTAACTTCCAAAATATTTGTACAAGTTACGTATTTGTATACCAGCTTTTAAGTTAGAAACCGGTTCGATTTTGCAATAATCTTCTCTTATAACAACATTATCATGAGATTGAATGTGATTAGAAGTTGTCTTTTTTAGGTGCTCATAGAGGATCTTAAAAAACAGTCGTCAAGAAGAGCACATTGTGTCATCTGCATTTGAATGCAGAGGACACATTGAATTGATCCAATGAATGAATCCCACTTGAATTGTGCCATTTCTAGTGGGAAAATGGTCAAGATTGTCAACTTTTTGACCAGCTTAAAATAATTAAAACTCTGCAACTGTGTCAAATTTAACCTTCATTGTATCTTTTCAAATAATAATAAATGCTTTATAGTATAGGCATTTTCGACTTGAATTTATCTCGAGACGGAAATAATTATTAGAAAGCTGATTTCTTCTGAAATACCTTCTGTAGGCCCTCCTTGTATTTCCCCAGAAAAATCCCAAGAAATCATCCTTGGGGAACACTCTTAAATTTTGAATAAACGACCATCATCTTGCATTTTTCCAAAGGCCATAACTCAGCAATGGACAATCATAGGAAGAGGCTGTTGGTTAGATAATGAGTTTTTACAAAGAATATGTTCTATAAAAATTTTCTATTCGAGCAATGGTTTTCTCCCAAAATGAAATTTAAAAGAGCTATGTTTTCAAAAATAATATTAAGCAGGCAAATTGCTATGGTGAAAAAAAATATGAGCTCTGATGGACAAAAAAACGTTTTACTCCGAGACGAACTATGATAAAATTACAATAAAAATATGAATTTGAAGCTGAAGGCTTCAGCTTTCATTTCCATATCTAGATATTTTGTTGGAAGGATAATTTTAAAAATTTTTCCTCCAAGGATATTGTTCCTTATGAGTTATTTTTCAAATTTTTAAAATTATCCTTCCAACAAAATATCTTGAACTGTTTAAACAATGATACATGAAAAACTTCATTTGTTATTTAATACTTCAAGATGTAACAAAAGTAAATTCAAAAGATATGGAAATGAAAGCTGAAGCCTTCAGCTTCAAATTCATATTATTATTGTAATTTTATCATAGTTCGTCTCGGAGTAAAACGGTTTTTTGTCCATCAGTGCTCATGTTTTTTATCAGATCACTATAGCAATTTGCCTGCTTAATATTATTTTTGAATACATAGCTCTTTTAAATTTCGTTTTGGGAGAAAACCATTGCTCGAATAGAAAATTTTTATAGAACATATTGTTTGTAAAAACTCATTATCTAACCAACAGCCTCTTCCTATGATTGTCCATTGCTGAGTTATGGCGTTTTCTTGGAAAAAATGCAAGATGATGGCCGTTTACTCAAAATTTAAGAATGTTCCCCAAGGATGATTTCTTGGGATTTGTCTGGGGAAATACAGGAGGACCTATACAGGGTGTTCGTGAGAAGTGGGCCACTATTGCTATATCCGTTAATATTGAAGATACGACGTCGGTTAAATTAGTAAAGTAGTATAACTTTTTCCGCTGATTACGATGGTCAACGCAAAAAAATAATTGAACATCTAGTTTTCAAGATATTCACAAAAATAATTTTTTTTTAAATGGAACACCCTATATATTTTTATGTATTCGAAGAGAACACTGAATTTGGAGTATAAAATGTCATATGAGTTCTGTCCTAAAATGAAAAATAAATTACTGATTTCTTATCTTCAGCATTAAACAGATACAGCAATAGTGGCCCCTTGGCACGAACACCATGTATTTTTATACAAATTTAGATCCCTGGTAAAATGTAGATACTAAATTAGCAAAAATACCGGGCGTTCATGCCAAGTGAGCCACTATTGCTCTATCCGTTCAATACTGAAGATACGAAATCGGTACTTTATTTTCCATTTTAGGACAAAACTCATATGACATTTTATACTCTAAATGCAGTGTCTTTTTCAAATATATAAAAATATATAGGGTGTTCCATTTAAAAAAAAGTTATTTTTGTGAATATCTTGAAAACTAGATGTTCAATTCTTTTTTTGTGTTGACCATTGCAATCAGCGGAAAAAGTTATACTTCTTTACTAATTTAAGCGACCTCGTATCTTCAATATTAACGGATATAGCAATAGTGGCCCACTTCTCGCGAACACCCTGTAGAAGGTATTTCAGAAGAAATTAGCTTTCTAATAATTAATTCCGTCTCCGATCTTATTATGCCTATACTATTATTAATCTACGCATTATCTTTTATTTATTTCTACTCACATGCCAACAAAAATCAACACTGGGCGTATGTTTATGCAATTTACGCCTTACGTACTGCAACACAGATCCCTGGTGGCGAGCGGTAGGTATAAGTTCGCGCAGACTTGGTCACGCCTCTTAAATAATTTAAATACGTTTACTACGTAGTTGGTGGGGATCAATACTAATTTAGGTATCTGCGCATTCCCACCGCTCGCTAACTTAAATCTGTCTTGTAGTATCTATAGATTAAACTTGTTAGATCCATTATTTTATGCCATTTCAATAGTATGTCTAACATTGATTTTTGAGAACGAGTAGTATCTAACTATAAAATAATCGCAAATGACATTATTATACCTATAACTATCGAGAACTACTATGTTGCGCATTACTTGAATCTAGCGATATAATGACGTACATGCCAAGAAATGTAAAAAGATTATAAACTGTGACTATTTTGTTTAGAAGTTTGTTTCAAAATTATTTAGATCCGGAAGACCAATAAATATCTTTTTTTGCCGTGTAATAATTATCAAAAAATTCATTTTACATGATTTAGAAAGACGAAATTCCAAAACATTAAAACTAAATTCTAAAATTTTTAGTGAATTATACTTATAGTGAAGTCAATCTCTGGACAGTGGACACAATGTATATCAACAATAAATAATTATTTTTCGTAACTTACTGTAATTGGAAAATAAAATGGTTTTGAAAGACCATATGGGCCAGGTCTAACTTTTTCGAAATACAGAGTTATGAGCATGTACACAATCATATCTAGCAGAAACATAACGGAAACGTTTCCAAGTGAAATATCTTCTTTTCCATTACCAGCAGATTGAAATAAATTTGTCCAATTAATTTCCACTTCTATAATAGCTATTTATGTACAAAATATTGATAAAGATTGTTGAGTTAACCTCTGTAGTGATATATAAAAATTTCTGAATATCCGTAAGTTAAAGCCGTGTTTGGAAAAAGAGCTAACAAAATTCTTTTCCACCACCCCATTTGTGGATGTGAGCCCAATATTGCATCAGGCACAAATTTTGTCAAGAGCAATGCCAAGATTGCCACTATGACTGTTACAGTTGCTGTAAGTAATAATTTGATGTTATAATTCTGAGCTCATCAATTACTAGATACCTATTATTAATACTTACAGCCATTAAACAAGCTGCTTATTGCAAAAAGAAATGTAATTCCTGCTGCGTAATATAAAATTAAACATACAGCAAATATCGACCGACTACAATAACGAATAGCAGAAAATTTAACACCAAAAAATGCTGTTGTTAATAAAAATGTAATTATAAAAACAGAAATGATATTCATAATTAGTTGATGTTGAAACCATCCTAACCATAACATCCATGATTTTAAACCCATCATTTTCATTAATTCCTACAAAGTATTACAAGATCAAAAAATGAATCCTAATAAATTCCTAAAAAAACCTTGCAGAGATTAAATTCATATTTATATACCTTTATACCTGTACTCTTTTCTGTGTTAATTCTTTGAACTATATTTGGCGAGAGAATCAATAAACTAATAATGGTAACATAGAGTAAACAAAACCATGTAATTTTTAGGACGCGGTCAGGTGTAGGCGATAGGTTCGGAAATTGTTGTAAAAACCAAACAAGTGAAACCTTTTTATTATTCACTTCTATGAATGAAGTATCGACAGCCAGGTGAATTGACATGAAACCTGCATCCAAATAATCCATTTTTTCTAAAACAAAATAAAGACTTAAACTCTTTGTGTAGCGCTGGTATAATTTTAAGTGCTGAATTTTTTTAGTGCTCATAAGTACAACTAACTTTTTAACGCGCTCTTTCAAGATGTCAAACTTGAAACACACCATAATTAAAGAGGATGCCCGTTTACACCAACAGTTTCTAAGCAATTGCCTGCGACCTAATAGTACGGAAGTTAGACAAAAGGACTCTGCACTTTTGGTTAATAGGATAAAACTCGGCACATAGTCTTGGGATCATATTTATCACATTTGTCCGATGAGGCCAAAAAAAAATTCAATGGTGGCGGCTGTAAAGCCGGATTCATAGTCTATTATTGTAACCGTATTGTAAGAATCTTAAGATATGTACAGACTAGAGGTGCAACGTGTACCGTGCGGTTTTTAAACCATTATTCAGATTAATCTTCGAAGCTCAAGGTTATTTAGAATTTTTGAAATTTATCATCTCATCTACGTTATAAGACGCCATTGATAAATTTTACTCAAAACTCACCTTCGGATTCTGTATAAAGTTTATCTGTATCTTCTACCTTAGAGAAATCAGGTCTAATTGAATAATCCAAATGTATTGGAGCTTCTTCACCTTCAATTCCATTAAATACAATTCCCATAACTGGGTTATCACGGTGTTTTTGTTCATAATAATAGGCAACTAAATCATTTTCAGTAGCAAAGCCCTTTATAGCTACAATATTAACTACATTCTCATTTCTTATTTAAAATTATAATAAACATACTTACATGCACTATCGACCTTTAATTTTGATTGTACTTTACTGATTAAAGATGATGTAAATTTCGATTGAGGTGCGTAATAAAATTCAAATTCTAATTTAGCAAAACGAATTTTATTATAAATTACTTCGCTGGAAAGTTGTTCGTAGTAGGTCGGTCCTTCGTGATTTTCAGGACGAGTAACGTTAGTAGAACCTCTCCCCATTACTTGTACGAAAGTTGTAAACAATGAAATAAGGGCAAACATTGCAATTGGTACTGCAATGCTGGCTAACGTAGAAACCCAATAACGCCTTGTAATAATTAAATTCTTCCACGTTAGAATTTTTAATTTTTGGAATACGGAGGTGGCCGGCATGTTGCTTAGGTATTAGATGAAAGCTTTAAAAATAATAAAAACATTATAGTCAGAAAATTGAAAATTGCTTACTAGTCCGGTGCACTACTGAAATTTTACATATAGTCCAATCACATTAAACATTGGACCTCTAACTAATTAGTAACAGGACGGGACCACTTTTAAAAATTTTCATTTGGTGAGTAAAAACAGGGAAAAAAAAGTCTACCGTTTTTTTTTGCATACATACAAAGCTATAGGCCATTGAAGAAAAAGAGGGTGTTCTGCAGTACTGTTTTGCAAAATACTTGAAAAGGAAACCAAATATCGATAAAATGTAAAGGACCAATCTTGTTGAGCATAAAATTACTAACAAAAATATGTTACATGTTTTGAGTTTTGACAATCTATTAAGGTGGTATGACCGTTTTCTCAAAGTAGTCATTTTTCCAAATTGTTAATTAACAAAATAATGTTTTAAGCTATTTGCAACGCAATTACAATTCTGAAAAAATTCACCTGTTATCTGACATTGTTAGAGAAGATATTCTATGAGTTTCAGATTGTTTCAAGCTCATTTGCCTAAATTATGGTTTTTTATTCATTAAAAAAATGAATTTTTTTTCCGTTCTAGTTTTTTGCAGGTTTTACAACTTTAGAATTGGCTGAGACTAATTAAACTATGATAATCTTGTTCCTTATGAAATTTCCGACAAAAATGGTCCTCTCCAATTTTCTGTGTCGTCATTTGTTTCTGTTTTATTCACGTGCAAACTTGAAAATTAGTGTGCACGCGAACAACAACGCTAGATATCTATTGTTAGGCTACTTCTTAATTTTTATTGCCTGTTTCATCATTCCTCGATCTCCATTGCTTCGTCGTTTTTAGAATCAATGAATGGTTTTCTCTTGCCCATCGTCTTTCTCAATTTCTTCGTCACTGATACCACTCATTCGGTCACCTTCAATAACCTCTCGGGCCTGATCCTCGACAACTTTTTGAATAAGATTATCGTCGTCTTCTTTATCTTAGAATTCTATTTCTGAACTTATTCGATTGGTACACGACGTTCCTTAACAAGAAAGACATGCTGGAGAGTATCTTAAACAGGATTTGCAGCATTCGCACGCTTTACCACAAGATTCTTTGCATTTGCACGATATTACTCTCAGTAATTCACGGGTACTAAAACTAGTCTTAATGTTGTCATAGTTGGCATGAGACCATCAGACTGTGTTAGTTTCCAACCCCAATTGAGAATCGTTTGAATCATGGATCTAGCCATTTCAGCATTTGAAAGTAGACTCCCTGGAAATACTGTCATGTTGGTGCCATCATTGGTGGTAGCTTTGCAAAAAAAACTTCAACGACCACAACATTGAAGCCAGCTCCCGATGAATTACTGAGAATAATATTGCGCAAATGCAAAGGATCTTGTGGTAAAGCGTACGAATGCTGCAAATCCGGTTTAAGATGCTCTCTAGCATGTCTTTCTTGTCAAGGAACGTCGCTTACCAATCGAATAAGTTTAGAAATAGAATTCGAAGATGAAGAAGACGACGATAATATTATTCAAGAAGTTGAAGGTGACCGAATGAGTGTTATCAGTGACGAAGAAATTGAAAAAGACGATGGACAAGAAAAAAGCTTTCATCTATTCTGAAAACGACGAAGCAATGGAGATCGAGGAATGATGAAACAGGCAATAAAAATTAAAAAGTAGCCTAACAATAGATATCTAGCGTTGGTGTTCGCGTGCACACTAATTTTCAAGTTTGCACGCGAATAATTAAGGAAACAAATGACGATACAAAAAAGTGAAGTAGACAATTTTTGTCGGAAATTGCATAAGGAACAAGATTAACATAGTTTGATTAGTCTCTGCCAACTCGAAAGTTGTTAAAACTGCAAAGAATAAAAATGAAAAAAAAATCCTCTTTTTTAATGAATAAAAAACCATAATTTAGGCAAATGAGCTTGAAACAATCTGAAACTCATGGGATATCTTCTCTAACAATGTCACATAACAGGTGAATTTTTTCAGAATTGTAACTGCGTTGCAAATAGGTTAAAACATTATTTTGTTAATTAACAATTTGGAAAAATGACTACTTTAAGAAAACGGTCGTACCACCTTAATGGATTCTCGAAACTAACAACATACCAAATATTTTTTGTTAGTAATTTTATGCTCAACAAGATTGGTCCTTTACATTTTATCGATATTTGGCTTCCTTTTCAAGTATTTTGCAAAAAAGCCCTGCAGAACACCCTCTTTTTCTTCAATGGCCTATAACTTTGTATGTATACAAAAAAAAACGGTAGACTTTTTTCCCTCTGTTTTTACTCACCAAATGAAAATTTTTAAAAGTGGTCCCGTCCTGTTACTAATTAGTTAGAGGTTGACCCCTATGAAAATCACTAAGCTGATTGGACTAATAGGCACGCGGGACAAATTAGTATAAAGCTGAAACCTTTGATATTGTATTGTACTTATAGCCCTTATTACAGTACTAAAAGTCCCCGCCCTTCCGAGGGCTGGAACACCCCCAAAATTGCGTTTGAATCTCAAAAATTATACTTTTTATCATATTTTTGCAATTATCTCGAAAACAAGGTAGTAAGCGAAAAATTATAGAGTCTAAAATTGAAGAGGATAAAATTATACGGCAAAAATCTCATTTGAAATTTTTCAAAATATTTAATAGTTTTTGAGAAAAATGTTATTGAAAGTTAACCTATTTTGCACGTATTACAGTACTCATGGGTTGCGCGATCAAAGTGATGCTCAGCGCCCTATTTTACATTATTGAAAATTTCTCATTACCTATCAGATTTAGAAAAAAGCAAAAAATATGTAGTTGAAGAGGACAGCTTCAGCTTTAAATTACATGCAAAATATTTTGATTTTAAGTAATTTATCATAGAGAAAAAAAATAATGAATGTAAAATAACCTAATTTTTCTTAAAATTTAAAAATGTCCTAAAGTAATTGAGGAAATATAAAATCCATGTAGGATTAATATTTTCATGATGTATACTTTTTCTATTTCGGTACGTTAAGAAACCTATAAGCACACTGTTTTGACGTCATAATAGTACGCTTATAGAGTCTATAACAGCACAGTTTCTAGGGAATTTTTTTCAATGTGCAGCACTGCATGTTGACAGAGGAATTATATTTGACAGTTATAAAATTAATTTCATTGGTCAGATTAGACTAACTTTCAAACACGAACGTCAAACGTCAGAATAAGTACTGCCAACATAAATTAATTTGCGCATCAAAAACCCAAAAAATTTATTTTGACGTAATTTTAATACCTGAATTTTTAGGAAATGCCGAAATAGAAAAAATAGTATAGACTATTGCATACGTCTGTCAAATTAAACCCAGCAGCCAATGAAATGACTTAAATTTCAAATTTTCAGCCAATCACAAGCCAATTAAGTGATAAGTGCTAACACTTATCGTTTTCGACTTATCAAAAAAGCACAGGTAACTATACTTCAATCTCACAATTCGAGATAGTGACTCATCCTAATATGTGTTCACAAAATTTAGATAGCTATAGCGCGGCTTCTATTGAGATAGATGCAGAAAACACGTGCCGCTTTAATAGAATAACGTACTTTACTATAATTTGACAGAAGCTGACAGAAGCTTAGTAGTAGAAGTGGATCCGAGTACGAACGATTGTTCATAATGCTGTACCGAAAAATCTCGATGTAATCTCGTCTTTATTCTATAAATGACATAACTGTCTACATTTGTGAAACTCAACTATACAACAATAATTTTTTTTATTCTTGGAAAAGCTAAAAAATCTGAGCGAAATCCGGCGAAATCTCTACAAAGAGCAAAAATCGAGTTTTATTTAAAAAAAAACAAATAAATACCAAAAAATAAATTATTTATTAAAATTATTACATGTACTGTTATTATAATTATTATTTATAACTGAAGTGCCATTCTTGGCGGTGGCTTCACTTTCACAAATCGATGTCGATGTTGAGGACTGGATCAAGCTATTGCAATTTTGACGCTGGTTTCTCATCTATTCAATAAGACTTTGATGGTGTTCTGCGTCTAATTGTAAATAAGGCTTCATCGAACCAGCACTCGCGTGTCCGGTCATTTTTATAACTTCCTGTTCTTGTACCTCTACTTTTGTAAGATGAGAAACTGCTGAGGAACGCAGCAAATGATTTAATATTTTCACTCTTTTTGGGTCCACACCAATTTTAATCAAAGCTTCTGCAGTCCATTTAGAAAGTTCGTTTCTACTTACGGGAACATTTTTATACCAGAAGTCACCTGTTAGCCATCGTGAATTAGGTGTTAAAAATAACCGGTCAGTGGTTATCTGAGGCGTTCGTTTACTCAATAGCTTCCTATTAAACAGGCTAAAAGTTTATACTTTTATAGGTAAATAAAATGAAAATAACTATATTTTTATACCTAACAGAACACATAAATATCAGGTTCTACCCTTAGCGCATATTTTTTCTCCAAACAAAATTTTTTAAATTGCCTCCAAAGGTATTTTTTTGATTTTCTTGTATTTTTCGGTGTCGTATTAGTCACAATTTTCTTTATACTTGCAACAGATTTATTACCAAAATATTACTTGAATAACCCATTTTTTAATGATTTAATGTGGATTAAATTCAATTTCGTTGACGTTACTTTTTTTGAAAAAAAAACAAATTGACTGGTTGCCTGGGTAATTACAAACTTAAACTACTCGATTGACAAGGATCAATTTTTTTCATAGTTTTTATTAATTAGACTTTTGCAATAGTCCAGTAAAATATATTTCGTGCATAGTTCCTTTGCTTCGATAATACTGGCTAGGATGCATTCGAGCTTGTTGCTTGAGAAAATTTGCACTCCTGCTACGCAGTCGTGGAAATTTTCGTCGCAACAAGCGCTCGTGCATCCCATTAGCCAGTATTATCGGCAAGTCACTATGCACTTAATATATTACTGTTGATAACACGTTTCATAAGGCTTGTTAACGTACTCGTCCTTTAGAAAACTCACCGCAAGCGGCTCTTTTTCTAAACTTGGACTCGTATACGTTAACAAGATGCCTTATGAAACTAGTGCTCTAATATACTATTAATGTCCTAAGAGCAAAATTTTTTTCGAGTTTTATTTTGACAAAAAATTGGACTTTGAAATTCATAATTTAAAAAAAAAAATTTTCTTAGATATTTTTCTATCTTTAAAGGACTCTCAAATAATAAAGAAGAGATCTAAGGCCATAAATTTTATTTTGTAGAAAGCCTATAGTATACGTTTTAAGAAGCCATCTTAAAAATTTACATTATTTAACGTTTTCATCAAAAAATTTTCAACAATATGAAGAAAGATCGAAATACGTAGTTTTTTTCCGAAATTGGTCATTACTCGCTTAATTTTAAAGAATCCAAACTTTTTCTTGAACGAAAATAAAGGCAATACTCTAAAGGTTTTATATCTGCTATTCGCATCTTGATAGGAATTATACTTTAGAAACGACAGCAGTTTGTACGATGAAGAAAATGAGCAAAAAAATTGTAGTTCACAGGAAATAATTGCAAAAATATGATAAAAAGTGTAATTTTTGAGATTCAAACGCAATTTTGGGGGTGTTCCAGCCCTCGGAAGGGTGGGGACTTTTAGTACTATAATAAGGGCTATAAGTACAATACAATATCGAAGGTTTCAGCTTTATACTAATTTGTCCCGCGTCTAATGCTAAATGCACTGTAGTAGGGGAGCATGGGGCACAGAGGACATAGTAAGCCTTTTTTTATCATTTTCTCGTTTTCTTATTCAATTAATGGGAAACTAATACTTGAATCACCTAGGTACATGTCTTCCTGAAATGTAAGTAAAATATTGTTTCTTAACTGCTACTACAAATCGCTATAATTAAAGATAAACGAGCGATTACCTGTGGTCCTCTTCGCCCCGTACATGGGGGCGAAGAGGACCGGCAAGTGGGGTAAACAGGACCATTATTTACCAATTGAATAATTATTGTGATATTGTTTTTATCGGTTTTTTTTTTCATGTTATAATTTTTAATTTTTAATTAATTTTTAATGTTTAAAAGTAATATTACTGTTAGTAAGTAATATTATTATTATAATAATTAACCTCTTAGTGCTAACATGAATTTGTGGGACTTTAGTACTAACATTGGTCTGAGATTCGGCAAATAAATATTTTTTTAAATAAACGTAAAATAAAAGTAGACTAGGGACTTGGTATCAGCATAGACTACACCCTAAACATCCCTAGGCAGGTTTTAATTTTCCGAAATTGTACCTCCGGGGGTCTGAAAGTTTTGGGGAAGTAATTTTTTAGGGATCTTTGGGGTATGATATACGATAGGTACAAAATTTCAAGTTCCTAGGATGCCTAGAAGTTCTCATCCATATATTTAAAACGCGAAGCCTTTTCTTTTCCGCTAATTTTAGCGTACTTCTACTGGACCGATTTTGATGATTTTTTTTTTAAATTGAAGCTCTTGACCCACAGATATGTCACCACTAATTTTTTTCTCAAAATTATTAATTTCATACATTGTTTTATATTTTATAATATACATAATAAAATAATCAATTTTATAATTTAAAATAATCCAATTTTAAAAATTATAAATGAGAATAAATGTAGATAGTATTTGGTTTTATACGATAAGGCACACATTATACATTTGGTAGTGGTGATAAAATTTTCAATACTTTTATTCGACCAGTACGTTTCTAATACGCGATATGGTCAGGTTGGTGCGTGCATTTTTAATTACGTTTCGTGCTTTTGTGAATTTTGGATTTTTGAGACGGTTTTTTATGTTGCCCTCTTTCGCTTAGTTATCTTTAAGGTTAGTTTTCTTAATTTTTTTTATCAAATAGTCATAGCTCCTTCATATCTTCAAAAACTTCGTCGATTTCGACGGGGGTGACTGCTATTTTTTTTTAAATTGAAGCTGTCGACCCCCAGATATGTCAGCACTAATTATTTTCTTCAAATTACCAATTTCATAAATTTTTTTAAAATAATAAATTAACAAACAATCATCGGTGTAGGTAGTAAGTGCATTATAATAATTTTTGAAAATTTCATTTTTCTAACACATTCATCTCTACAATTACTTAGTCGAATTTCGACGGGGGTGACCCGCTAGTTAATTATTAAGAGCCGAATGTAAAATTACACCTTGTTATGGTACGTTTAAATTGAAGCGAACGAACGAACGAACTTACTTTTCGTACAATTTTTTAATTAAAATTATGTAAATTAATATTTTATAACTATATCCTATTTATAGTTTTGTATTGTTAATAATCAGTCTTTATCAAAAAATTCGGCTCACAATGCAAAATGTAACATACAAAGGCGTCGGCGGAATCGCACTCCGCAAGACCATGAAATCAACACGTATACAAAAATTATTCGCTGAAAATTCATAATAATATAGAGTGTAGATCTATTTATAAAGCTATAAAAAAATATAAACCGCTATTTACACAAATTTGACAAAAATATGAGGAAAAATATATGCATGCGGACTTCAGTTCTGCAAGGTTAAAGAGATCTTTCACAGTAAATAACAAAAGACTAATTTACAATCACTTCCGCAAAGAATGATAATAAAATAATTGAGATAGGAATTTGAGATTTTGTCATAATTTAATGTTTTGTATTTTAGGAAGGTATTGAAAAGTACGACTTACAATACGATCACATACGCATGTTAGCACTGAAAAGTTAGTAAAAACTGGGGTACAGGGGACCAGTCGGGGCGACCGGGACCACAAGCGGACCTCTGTACCCCATAGGCGCGCTTTTTCTTGTTTGGAGGTTTAAAAGCTAAACCTTATAGGGTAGGTCAAATTTTTTACTTGAATATATTAAACTAGTATCTTAACAAGAACTTACAATGATGAGATATCATTAACCGCGTTTCATATTGAAGCTACCACAAAATTAACGTGACAGAAAAATTAGACAATTTACCATAAATTTTGAATTTCCTCCTTTTTACACTTAAAAAGTTTACAATTTAACCTCGCGTATCACTAACTACACTGCAAAACGTATAAATTATACTATTCGACTGTTAACTTCTTGATGGAGGTTCTGGTTTTAAACTAATCGGGGAGGTCCGCTTCGCCTCAGAGGTCCTCTCTGCCCCACGTTCCCCTATACGGTATAAATACCGTACCTACATAAAAGATGTATGTAATGAAGAAGACACAACTCAAAATGAGTCAACTCGGTGGTATTTACTTCCTCGTAAGTCACCCTTTATTAAAAATTAATTTTCATTTTGTTATTGGGCACATTCAGGGAAGGTCAGCGGCTGAGATGTTTTTATTTGACTGTACCGCTTTCGAACCAATTTTACTTCAATATTAGCGGCACTAATCGAAACACCGTAAACCAAAGCATTTCATTCACTGACTTTCTCTGAATTCGTTCATTAACTTGCCCGCTGACATAGCTTAGTGATAATGGATATAAGGATACAGACGGGTGACCGGACCTCTCTGTCAAATGATTTAACATGTAAAATTATACTTTCGTAATTTCCTGCTTCGCAATTGATTTTACAAAAAAACTCTTTGAATAAAAGTTTTAAAGCAAAAATTCTGTATCTAAAAAATTTAAGAAAATTGAAAATTTCGAAAATTAGCAAAAATAGCGATGGCATATGGCATTGAAACACAAATAAAAATTGTCAAATGTGTTACGCTTTTTTCTGTCAAAATAATTAACAATTTTAGACCAAAGTATGATGTTACATGTTAAATCTATATGACCGAGAAGACCGGTCACCACCCTTTATACATTTTATTTATTAACCATAAATATAAATCTACAATACTCACTCACTGATAGAGAAGGCTCTAACAGACATCAACTGTCATAACTCATAAAGAACCAAAGATAATATAATTATATAGGGGAAAATAGATTGGCATCTCTGAATGATTTTTGGAGAATTGCAAACAGCGCCACCACTCGTGTGTATAGTGATTACTATAGTATGATTGATTACTGTACTGTACTGTACTGTTTGATTTTTCAAGTAATTTAAACAGCAATTTAAAATTCAGTATTTTATTTTCCCTTTATATGTATAGGTACAGCATTAGCCAATTTTTTTTCATAACTTGATAATAGTAAGGGAGACCAGCGCTGTATACCTACCCCGATCGAGTTATGTTTACAGACTATCATTAATTTATCGAGGTAATTTGTCCAACCATGAAAAGGCAATCCTGCCTGAGTAAATGCTGCCGGAAATGTCTTTTAAGAAGGTTTAAAGTTAGACTTGCAGTGTCATGCAAGTGTCATTTAGTTTGCATGTCATCCGCAAAATTTGTACGTATTTTATGTGGTGGCGCTGTTGACAAAACCGTCAAATACGAAATAATTTAAACATATTGCTTTCGTTAATTTAATTTTTTTTCGAAAATTCAAATAATTTGTCTAGTTTATGTGTATAATGCGATACTATAGACCTATGCACATCATTTTCTACGTTGATCTGTCTTAAACTCTAAAGCATAATAAAGTTGTGTTGATTTTCCTAACCTTTTCGCCCGCAGCAAGAAAACCACAAGCTCTAAAATTTTCAAAAAATTACAGCTTTGGTAGAAACTCGGTTACATTTTGTCAAAAAAATTGAGGAAATTCTATTTTTAAATTTGGTAATAAATTGCAACAAAACTAGTATCGGCGAAGGTGCACCCCAATAACATCCCCTGCCACCTACTTTCGGCAAGTTTTCACCAGGCAGGATTGGTTTTTCGGATAGAGGACATCAATATCTTTAATTTGATAGCTGATTTAGTGGAAAACTAGATGAGTGTAGTATATAAAGCCCCAAATGAATCGGCGACCGAGGGTCCCAATAACCTCTCCTGCCACCCACTTCCAGCCAATTTTCACGAAGCAGGATAGGTTTTTCGGATAGATGACATCAAGATCTCTAATTTGATAGCTGATTTAGTGGAAAACTAGATGAGTGTAGTATATAAAGCCCCAAATGAATCGGCGACCGAGGGTCCCAATAACCTCTCCTGCCACCCACTTCCAGCCAGTTTTCACGAAGCAGGATAGGTTTTTCGGATAGATGACATTCCACACCACACCACACCATTCGGTGGGGGTAACGACAGATTTATCGACAAAAATCGCAAAGTTTGAGTTAGTGAATAGCAACTATCGGTAGGTAACGAATTTTATGTTGACCGACGTCGCCCACTATCGAAAATAGTTAGTGAATCGCGCTACAGCGCACAGTTTGAGAACTGCAGATCATATTTACCTGTTAAATTTTAGGTTTGAATGCAAATAAAGACAACTATATACAAAAGTTTAAGAAAGAGAGAATTAGGCAAACCGGGTGTTACTTAACCCCTGTTCGTTTATATCTTTGACTTTTTAAGCCTTTTTTTTTCAGAACGCTTATATTGCATGAACTATATCAAATAACTTATGCCAAGAGCTCAGCCTGAATACGATCACCCCGTTTTTCCTCTTAAGGGCCCACGGTCATGTATTTTAACAATGAATTTTAATATTCAATAATTTTATAAACCTATAATTAAAAAGTTTAGATTACGAAATAATTAAGTGATAAGGGTGAAATAATTTTTCTAGGGTTAAAAATGATTTAAAAGATAAACTAAAAACTACAGAGATACAGGTAAATCAGTGCTTATCGTTATTATCAAAAAAGCACAGGTAACTACAACAATAATTTTTTTTATTCTTGGAAAAGCTCAAAAATCTGAGCGAAATCTCTACAAAGAGCAAAAATTGAGTTTTATTTAAAAAAAAACAACAAATAAATACCAAAAAATAAATTATTTATTAAAATTATTACTTGTACTGTTATTATAATTATTATTTATAACTGAAGTGCCATTCTTGGCAGTGGCTTCACTTTCACAAATCGATGTCGATGTTGAGGACTGGGTCAAGCTATTGCAGTTTTGACGCTGGTTTCTCATCTTTTCCATAAGACTTTGATGGTGTTCTGCGTCTAATTGTAAATAAGGCTTCATCGAACCAGCACTCGCGTGTCCGGTCATTTTTATAACTTCCTGTTCTTATACCTCTACTTTTGTAAGATGAGAAATTGCTGAGGAACGCAGCAAATGATTTAATATTTTCACTCTTTTTGGGTCCACACCAATTTTAATCAAAGCTTCTGCAGTCCATTTAGAAAGTTCGTTTCTACTTACGGGAACATTTTTATACCAGATGTCACCTGTTAGCCATCGTGGATTAGGTGTTAAAAATAACCGGTCGGTGGTTATCTGAGGCGTTCGTTTACTCAATAGCTGCCTATTAAACAGGCTAAAAGTTTATACTTTTATAGGTAAATAAAATGAAAATAACTATATTTTTATACCTAACAGAACACATAAATATCAGGTTCTACCCTTAGCGCATATTTTTTCTTCAAACAAAATTTTTTAAATTGCTTCCAAAGGTATTTTTTCGATTTTCTTGTATTTTTCGGTGTCGTATTAGTCACAATTTTCTTTATACTTGCAACAGATTCATTACCAAAACGATTACTTAAAAAACAAATTGACTGGTTGCCTGGGTAATTACAAACTGAAACTACTCGATTGACAAGGATCAATTTTTTTCATAGTTTTTATTAATTAGACTTTTGCAATAGTCCAGTAAAATATATTTCGTGCATAGTTCCTTTGCTTCGATAATACTGGCTAGGATGCATTCGAACTTGTTGCTTGAGAAAATTTGCACTCCTGCTTCGCAGTCGTGCAAATTTTCGTCGCAACAAGCGCTCGTGCATCCCATTAGCCAGTATTATCGGCAAGTCACTATGCACTTAATATATTACTGTTGACTATTGCATACGTCTGTCAAATTAAACCCAGCAGCCAATGAAATGACTCAAATTTCAAATTTTCATCCAATCGCAAGCCAATTAAGTGATAAGTGCTATATAACACTTATCATTTTCGAATTATCAGAAAAGCACAGGTAACTACAACAATAATTTTTTTTATTCTTGGAAAAGCTCAAAAATCATTTTTTATTTAAAAAAAAACAACAAATAAATACCAAAAAATAAATTATTTATTAAAATTATTACATGTACTGTTATTATAATTATTATTTATAACTGAAGTGCCATTCTTGGCCGTGGCTTCACTTTCACAAATCGATGTCGATGTTGAAGACTGGATCAAGCTTTTGCAGTTTTGACGCTGGTTTCTCATCTTTTCCATAAGACTTTGATGGTGTTCTGCGTCTAATTGTAAATAAGGCTTCATCGAACCAGCACTCGCATGTCCGGTCATTTTTATAACTTCCTGTTCTTGTACCTCTACTTTTGTAAGATGAGAAACTGCTGAGGAACCCAGCAAATGATTTAATATTTTCACTCTTTTTGGGTCCACACCAATTTTAATCAAAGCTTCTGCAGTCCATTTAGAAAGTTCGGGTTTAGGTTTAAGTTTAGGTGTTAAAAATAACCGATCGGTGGTTATCTGAGGCGTTCGTTAAACTCAATAAGCGAACAACGAAGTTGTTCCGGGAGGCACGGAGTGCCGACTTGATACCGTTTTTATAATCTTCTTTTTACGGCTTATCAGAATATGAGATCAAATTTTCAATTAGGTATAAGGGGGAGGCGCGGGGGGACTTTAAAAGTGAGAAAAACGCAAAGTTTTATATAAAAATTAGCAACTAAGCCGTCATTGGATTGCAAGAGTTCAAATTTGGGAGGGACGTAAAACACGCCCACAGCTATCCCCTCTCCAAATTTCCGCCGAATCCGAACCATCCAATTTTTTTTATAGGTTTACATTGGTCGAAAAATCAAAATGGCCGAATCCGTGCAAAAATCGAGATTCGGATACTCTAGCGAGTCCCCATAAACTCACCGATATTAGTTTCCGAAAATGGCACGAGATGGCCGCGCAGCGGCCGACATTAAATTTCGAAAAATCGTCGTGCAACTTTGAAAAGCTGTAAAAAGAAATCTAGGCCAAAATTTAAAAATGTAGTTCACGGTTGAACGTTAGACGTCATCTGGCTATCGCCTCAGACACGATTTGGACCGATCCCTTCGACGGTTACCGAACGTAAGGAAACCTCGGAATTTCGGCGTAACCAAAAAATTTTTTTTCCGGAGCGGATTTTAATTTCGGATCTGACGTCTCTAGGGGGTCTAGATCGTCGTTCCGGTATCGGTTTCTCGAGAGCTCTCGCACCCGCCCCACGGAGGGGGGGACAAGAAATGGCCCTTGCGCCGAGAAGCCCAGGGCTCTACCTATTGCACCTGCGGCTTTCGGATCGGTCTCGAAAGTTAGCTCGGACCTTCTACTAAAAATGACCGCAAGATAATTTCTACGTTTCCCATACAGAGGGCGCTGCAATTTTCACAAAAAGTGTCGATTTTTAGCCACAATTTGGGGATAACGGGAGAACGCGGAGGCCTACGGCGTCCCGCCTTCTCTCAGAGAGGGAAAGCCCAATTTCGTAAAGTAGGCCGCCGGGAATTTTTCGAACCATCCATAGGGCGCCTCCAATTTGAAATGGCGCAGTCGGAAAAGACTAAAAATCGAAAAATTCGTGAGCACGAACGAGAAAAAAAGTGCTGACTTTTTCGTTTAATTATCGTTATTGGACCGAGTCCCCGTCGTTTGTCGCCGGCGGCAGGCCAAAAAGGCCTTAAACAAAATTTGACATAGTCCAGTAAGCAAGTTCGCTTATTGGGCCGAACCGATCTCTACACTATATCTTATGTATTCCGTTCGGGGTCGAAACTGACGAATTCGGCGTCAAAAATGAGCTACGGCCAAAAGGGCCCGAGTTGTGGAATTTTTTAGGTTTTAGACTTTGTCGCCAAAAATCGTAGCTGGGGCATAGGGCAAATCGTAGCGATGCCGAGCGAAGGTCTTTTCGACGACACCCCGGGCTACGTCGGTGCCGAGTCTGGGATCGATCGGGGATTCCCCTGATTTTTAAAGTCCGAAAAACAAACGAAAAAATTGAAAAAAATGAAAATTTCACCAATCGAGTTGAAATTCGGCATGGGTGTCGAGGAAGTGCCCCAGAACACAT
Source organism: Malthinus seriepunctatus (assembly GCA_963924605.1). Classification (NCBI taxonomy): domain Eukaryota; kingdom Metazoa; phylum Arthropoda; class Insecta; order Coleoptera; family Cantharidae; genus Malthinus; species Malthinus seriepunctatus. The sequence goes on from OZ004600.1 coordinate 17,141,085, forward strand.
TTTCGTTTATTAAAAATCTAAAAGTTCAAAAACAAAAGAAATAGTCTTCTTTGAACATCGAAACTCAAAAATGTCTAAAATTTTTATTTATAACACGGTGATGTTGAAATTTGGCATGTGTGTAGTTTCTGTGGTCCGATTGACAATTCCGTCAAAAAATTTTCAATAAAAAAATTCGGACACCCCTTTTGGGGGCTTCAAAATTTTTCAAGTCTGATCGTCCAAATTTTTACGCCATTTTGTTTGGGTCGAGGTTCTATAACTTTTTTATTGGGGGACATTTTTTGAACCACGTGCCGTTTGGGCGCTAGGCACCAATTAAGGTAAAAATATTAAAATTTTCAAATTTAGACCTTTGCCGCAAACACAAAAGTCAAAAAGGTGGCACTAATTTGCTTCGGGAAGGTTGTTCGAACTCTCCCCTTTCGATATCACTCAAAGACAACCTCAAAAAATTTATAGGGGGGACGCAAGAAATTATTTTTTAACTTAAAATTTTCATAAATTTAATTTTACATAGTATAGGTAATTAACCGGCGGTCCGATCGGGCGGAATCCCCGATTGCATCCACTTTGAATAAATGTTAAGAGCTATATTATATAAAATAATTTTAGTTATAAAAACATTTATAACGTAGATTTCGTACATTTCTGATTCCAAAACATAAAAAAATTACTTAAAAAAAAATTTGTTTTATATTTATGTATATTTATGTTTAGTTTGGAGCTGCACTTTTCAACAAATGGAAAGCACCTAATATTTATACAGTTTATAGGTTCAAGTTTTTTTTAAGTAATTTTTTTATGTTTTGGAATCAGAAATGTACGAAATCTACGTTATAAATGTTTTTATAACTAAAATTATTTCATATAATATAGCTCTTAACATTTATTCAAAGCGGATGCAATCGGGGATTCCGCCCGATCGGACCGCTGGTTTACTCAATAGCTTCCTATTAAACAGGCTAAAAGTTTATACTTTTATAGGTAAATAAAATGAAAATAATTATATTTTTATACCTAACAGAACACATAAATATCAGGTTCTACCCTTAGTGCATACTTTTTCTCCAAACAAAATTTTTTAAATTGCCTCCAAAGGTATTTTTTCGATTTTCTTGTATTTTTCGGTGTCGTATTAGTCACAATTTTCTTTATACTTGCAACAGATTCATTACCAAAACGTTTACTTGAATAAGCCATTTTTTAATGATTTAATGTGGATTTAATTCAATTTCGTTGACGTTACTCTCTTTGAAAAAAAAACTGACTGGTTTTTGACTGGTTGCCTGGGTAATTACAAACTGAAACTACTCGATTGACAAGGATAATTTTTTTTCGTAGTTTTTATTAATTAAACTTTTGCAATAGTCCAGTAATAGTACATTGCAATACATGGTCGGTAAGTGCAGAGTTAACAAATCGAGAAAATGTTAGCAAAACGAGACCCGTAGGGTCGAGTTTTTCTAATTTTCGAGATTTGTTAAGAAAAGCAGTTAACGATCCGAGTATTGCATACTATTTTTTGCACAATCGTGAAAAATAACTAATAATAAATTCATTTTTTAAACTGACACTAGTTGACAGTTGTAAAAAATAGAAAATAATTTTTATAATTTTAAAGTGTATTCAAAATAGTAACCGCTGGAGAACAATGTTGTCCCAGTAACAAGAATAAAAGTAACAAATAGCTCAAACATCTGTTTCACTTACCACCCTTGTGCTTTTGGTTAAATATTTCGAAATCATTATTTTATGGTTTCTATGGACACATACAATGGTTTGGTAAAATCAACTTTCTATTAGTATAAACATTGTTGGTAAGTACAGAATAGAACACGATTGTGCAAAAAATATATTTCGTGCATAGTTCCTTTGCTTCGATAATACTGGCTAGGATGCATTCTAGCTTGTTGCTTGAGAAAAAATTTTCGTCACAACAAGCGCTCCTGCATCCCATTAGCCAGTATTATCGGCAAGTCACTTATGCCCTTAATATATTACTGTTGATAACATTTAAATAAAATAGGGAAAATTAAAATTAAGTAATTCTGGTCCAATCTTGATGAGATTGGACTCAAATGAAAGTGCTTAAAGAGCTGAACAAAAAATGACAAGTAGCTGGTTTAAACGATACAAAATTTCCAGGATGCTGTAATACGGGACCAGTATATTTGGGTCCAGCATCCGGATAGAATTTTGCATCGTTACAACGTAGGTTGATGTTATTTACGAAAGCACTGCACATGAATAATATATTGAATAGTGTAGTAGGTACTGACATCACAGATAACTGAGATATATTCTACAATAGATGCGGGAGCTAGGGTGAGACGTAGGTTACCATCATCGGTAGGGGGGTAGGTAGTTCTTACCACCATCACGGTATGGCGCTGGCAGCATCGAGATCCGCGTATTTAATACATAAGGATCAAGTAGGAATGTGATATAATGTAAAAATTGAAGTTTATTTTAAAATAATTTGTCAGTTGTGTGAATGTTTGAGTAGTGATCCCCAAAGCAGAAACCATGTATTGATATGGCATCTAAATTGAACAGAACAGTTTAAAGTTTGAATAAAAAACGGTGTTCAAATCATGAAGTTAATAAGAGCGAATTTTAGTGCATGATAAATGATGTGTTCGACGAGGAGTGTAAAAGAAGAGTTACTATTTTCAAAACGGTTTAACTTGGTTAATACATTGGCATCGTAGAGAAATCGGATGAAAACCTAATTGAAGGCAAGTTTAAGTTGATACTTAGTTGATTGTGGAAACACCCAATTTAAAACAAAGTTGAGCAATGACCAATTTGTAGAAATGTAGTAAATAATGTTAAACCAAGTTGTTACGTTAATTTTTGTAGCAACTAGTTAATAAATATATTACAATAAAATGAACAGTTATTTTATTTTAATTTTCACAGGAAGTTCAAAAATGAAGAGGTGGTCATAACACGATCACTTACGAAAAATAACGAGTTAAATTTAGCAAAAAGAATTATTATTACAAGCACCCCAAGCACCAAATTTGTTATCAGCGCCAACAACGATAATGGTAAGAACTAAAACATGGTTACCATTTAGAGTGGGGACTCAGCCATCTATTTCTAAATATATAAATCTATAATCTGTGACTGACATAGTGACATTGACAATCAAAAAGTGAGTTCAAGAAAAGTGAGAAAAAAAATATTTTCAAAATAATGCCTCTGATGAGTAAAGATTCTATTGAACATAAATAATATAAATTTGGAAGAAGTAAGAAAGTTGTAGAAGTAAAAAAATGGAGTGGTGGAAGATAGTTTTATACGTGGTTCTTGGATGTGTATGCCTCGTCGTATGTTGTATGCTTTTAAGCACACCCTTGTTTCTGCTCTTTGCTTACTAAAGATAGCTAAAGATGCTCTACTGGAGCATCTGATAATAAATCACACTTATAGTAATCATACAGTTTATTGAAAATGTATTGTCTCTTGCAAAAATGTACCTAATAAACAAATGTCTCTTTTTAATTTTTGTGTGTGTGTCAGTTTGAAAAGGTGAAATTGGCTATTCGTTCAGTTTATACAGACGAAAATGCACTATACAGACGAAAACGCACTACAAACTCGCAATAATAGTAGAACGGGTAAACCTCAGTCATGGTCTTTTTAAAAGCCTATTCTTTAAAAATCAAAAATGTTTAATATTTTTTAGTGGCCGCTTCATTGAAAAAATTGAGGTCGAAGATTTAAAAGTACGATTTTTCAAAACATCTCGGAAAATACTCGTATTGATTGTAAAATAAAAAGTTCAGTTTTTGTTTAAAAAACAAAAACTTTGTTTTTGTAATTTTAATAATTTTTTTTTATTTAAATTAAAATAAATATCAGTTTCAATGCTTTAATTGTTTAGATATTTTTTTGTATGTTATATACTTACTAGTTAAGTATAAAAAAATTAATTTCGTCAGCAAAAATTGTAATACAATACATGTTAGCGAAATGCTCGCACGATAGTGATCACGTAAATAATTTAACGACAGCGATCGCGGGTTAAAGAAGAAAAAGTTGAGGTAGCATTTAAATCGAATACTGGAAATGGAAATGGAAATTTTAGACAGTCTATTAACTGCGAGTTTCTCTAAAGATAATTATCTACTGACGAATAGATATCTATTCCCTAAGTGTTCAAAAACCGGTTTCAAACAATAGAAATGGTTAAGTTTTGGAATGTAACTAAGCAAAAATGTACCAGAAACTGGCCATAAGTGCTTTAAATGCAATAAGTTAGGACATCTAGCGAAAACCTGTAGAATCAATCAAAGCTGTCAAATATATGTAAAAAGCGAAATCATCTAGAAACTAATTGTTGTTTTAGGAACGTAAATAGGCACCATGCAAGTTAGCATCAGCGCCACTACCGGTAACTTCTATAAGTAACGTTGTTGGAAATACTACTTGACACACGCATGCAAATTTGTAATTTTATAAACCAGTGCGAATTTTGTGCAGGTAATAAGTAAATGACTTATTAAATCCGTCATTCATGGATTTGGGAACTCAAACGAAGAGCAAATTTACAGAAATGTGCGGTGATCGGTGATAGTTATATTAATTGGTCAATTGTGAATTGCATCAAGTTAAATGCGGATAATTAGTAGTTTATGTTATTATGTTTATTATTATATAGTATAGAGTATGTTTATTAGTAGTGTGTTAAAAGGGACGGTTGATTTTGTAAGTTTGAGAAGATTACGAAACGAGTCTAACGAGTTGAGCACAGATTATAGATTTATATATTTAGAAATAGATGGCTGAGTCCCCACTCTAAATGGTAACCATGTTTTAGTTCTTACCACTATCGTTATTGGCGATTGGCGCTGACAACAAACTTGGTGCTTGGGGTGTTCGGTATTATTCGTAAGTGACCGTGTTATGACAACCCCGCCATTTTTTGAACTTTGAAAATTCAAATAAAATAACTGCTAATTTTATTATAATACATTTATTTACAAATTATTACAGAAATTAATGAAATAACTTCATTTAACATAATTATTTACAACATTTCTACAAATTGGTTGCTCAATTTTGTTTTAAATAATATTGAATAGTAGAAGTATGTGCAATTGTGTGGGCAGTCACACTTAGCATATCGCTTTGTGAGTACAAGACTACGATATCTCCCAAATTAAAGTATTGGAAAAAATTAGATTCTTTGTTTTGATATCTTACTTTCGTTTTAATATCCTAAAAGTATTATTTTTAAAGTGAAAATTGAAGTAGTCATTTTATATATATAAAGAGATGACTTTTTGCCTCATAGGCCAAAATTGATTTACAAATTATTTTAAGGGGGCCATATTTAACAAATGGGCGGGGAAGGTGATATTTAGACATTCCGCTCTTAAGCTTCAGCGCCTTTAATACCCGGTTGATATCACTAATATTTACAATTCCTGATAGAGTAAAGTTCAAAGAAGGCACTAAAGTAATTGTATATAAAAAATAAGAGCCTAATTAGTGAGAAAAATGCAGTTGAACTTGGTGAAATTTAAAAAAAGACAGGATGTTGTTTCTACCCAACATCCGTTGTTTTTTTTTAATTTCACCAAGTTCAACTGCATTTTTCTCACTAATTAGGCTCTTATTTTTTATATACAAATACTTTAGTGCCTTCTTTGAACTTTACCCTATCAGGAATTGTAAATATTAGTGATATCAACCGGGTATTAAAGGCGCTGAAGCTTAAGAGCGGAATGTCTAAATATCAACTTCCCCGCCCATTTGTTAAATATCGCCCTCTTAAGGCATACTTTGCTTAACGTTAAGCAGAGTTATCTACTAAAAATAGACATTATTTTAATCTTTTTGATATTTTTTGGTTTTGTATTTATAAATCAACCTTAAAACAATCCATTTTCCCATTAATCCCATTTTCAAGATTTTTTGAGATTATCAGGGGTGTGTTGTAAGCAAGTGGTTATTTTATAACAAGAACGTTAAACCAGTTTCTAACGTTATCTTTATTTTTCGGCAAATTGGGGTGTTGTAACTTTCTACCTGCTCAACTTAAAATTTTCTCACTTTATATTTGACATTTGGTGTTGTTAAAAGTAAAGATAACCAGCTAGAAATAACCGCAGCTCATACCCTGCCGTTATTCTTTAACGTGAGATAATTGTTGAAGTTTTTGTGTGTTAAAAAGGTTTTTTTTTGATAATTTTGCTGTTCTTATTGAATTATTAGAAGATGGGTTCTAGGAGAAATACGAGAGTAATTATATAATTTTTTTTAATAAGTTTAAATAAATAATTTACGTCGGTAATTACACGTATTTTACCTATAGATGTTGCCTGTAGTAAAATACCCAAAAATGCCTTTATTTTTCAAAATCGAGAAAAACATCATAAGGAAAAATTGTTTCTATTCTCCTCAAGATACTAGGTACAAAATTTAAGAAAAAAATATTAACATTTTCATTTTTTTGTAAATTTTCACTGTAGTTCTCAAGGAGTTCTTTTCTTTTCATATAAATTCTAGAGATCCGACGAGATAAACATGAGTTCTCGTTTTGTTTTTCAAGTCTAATTTTGGATAATAAAAATATTTTTGTTAAAAACTACTTTGACTATTTTCTCGCATCTGATATTTTGGTGCCTCTTTGGTTCTATTTTATGCAGATTGAAGTCAAAAGCTATTTTCGAAAAACACAATACTTGATCATATTTATAATAATAACGTTATTATTATTATTATAATCAGTAGTTGGCTTTATAAAATTTAGTTCCACTCAATAAATAGGCTCAACTCGATAAATAATTATTTAGTATTTATTTAATCTTAAATTATAAATATTAAAGTGGTAACGTGCCAGTAAACTTTTTATTTTTTTTCTCTACAAAAAACATCCATATACGCTTTTGCTCTAAAATAATTAAGGGAGCAAATAATTGAACATTAGGAATTTATCACTGAAGTCCCTATACTGTCGCACAAGTCACTTGTGATTAATAAGTATAGTCCCGCCAGGATTAAGTCAATTATGACGCATCGCAGTATGTAATAAGAAATGTCGGTACAAAATATTTTTTCTTTGTCTAATATTGTAATAAAAAAAGACGTATATAAAAACATACGTCTGCTGTATAAACTATATGGTAGATAAAAACGTATGTCGAGCATTTCAGACTTTTATTAGATGTCAGTTGGATGTTTTGAGGTTATGTTATGTCAATTAAATTTAAATCAGTTTTTTTAATAAAAATTAGTTTTTTCTTTATCACAAAATTTTTAACGTAATGAAGTGGTACGATATAGTACATGGAAAGTTTCTTTGAATGAAATGGACAGCCACACAATAAATTATTGACGATGGTTTTCTTCAAAATTACCTAGCTTTCTCTCAGAAGTAAAATTTTCGGTAGCACTTTTTACTATTTTATACAAAAATTTCGTGTAAGAAAAATATTGATTTAAATTAATCAATGCGCTTCTGAGAAGATCTTTGGATTCCTCTGCACTTAACACAATTTAACGAATCAAGGGGTTGATTACTGGGCTGTAAATTGTTATAATAAACTCATGAAGTTGTGTATGTGAGCATCGACTGAGTAATTATTTTTTCTAAAATTGTTGAATTTGTTGATTTGCTAATCGTGTGATGTTTTTATCGTCGGTTTTAACAGTGACAAGATGTGGGTTTCTTGGGTTCCAAAACCCAGTGCCTCTGCTTCTCACTTTTTTGCCGCCCTTGAGTAAGTCTATAGGCAAAATAGCATTTATACTAGATCATTGATCATCGAGCGACCCTACGTCCTAAAACGCAGGTTTACATTCCACCGTGTGCGTTAAAATCAGACATTTTCAAAAAATCTTGACTATTAAACTTTTTGTCAATAGATAAATCGATCGGAAATCTGTTACTACACTTTGATTGCTTTTCATTCATCGTTTAAAGCGTTTCCAGGAATGTATTCCATAATTTAGGACGGAGAGAAAAACTTAAAATAAAGTAAACTGGATGTACAACTTTATTTAATTTAAAATTCCCGCTTAAAATGTACATCGCAACATACTGTGTCGCCACCACGGACAAACAATGAATTAACTTAATTAATTTTTACGTTTCTAAAATTGTGTATTAAGAGCGGACATACGTTTACAACAGATTGATGCTTACACTTTAGAGCGATGAGTCATAATTGACTTAAACGCGCCGTTACTATATAAATAAGTATTTATAGGTGTGTAGTCAAGGACCCAAAATTTATCCTAAATAAAGAAAGTTTTTGAACTGTTTGCACATAAAACCAATTTTAGTGGTCTTCGTTAGTAAAAAAAGTTCGCAAATTAGGATAAAATTTGGTTCGTTGACTACACTATATGCAGAAAACAATTGAACAATTTATTAATCTTGTAATTTCAGTAATTAACTTTTTTTTATATTTTATAATTACATTTTAGGATTGTCATTAATAATGTATACCTACCTATTAAAAATCAAAGAATTAAATTAGTTTGATAATAATTTCATATGAACTTTTTTTTACTTCAAATTCGAAGACGTTACCATTTCAAAACAAGGATTTTACAGAAAATTTTAATTTTAGAGTCTTGATGGTTAACACCCTACTTTGGTTTATTACTTTTCGTCGGTTTTACAATAGGTACCTGAGAATAACATAAATATATTTTAGCAAATTTGAATGAAAGGAAATAGAATATTATTTTCAATAATAAGAAAGAGATGCTAAAAATGTCGGAAAGAACATTTCGTAAATCCGAGAAAACTTTTACGTGAAGTATGAATTTTTTTAAAATTAAAAAATTTACCGTTAGCAAATGCATCGAGTCGCCTTAACGAACGTAATATTTGCTAAAACGAGCGAACGAAGTGAGCGAGTTTTGTAAATTACGTGAGTTAAATAAAATTAGTCTCTTCATAACGTGTTAGGTACAAAATTTTATCTGACTTCGCTATGAAATGAAAAATAATTATTATTGCGGATATCAAAGCTTGCTGCAAACAAACAAATACATTATGTAATATTACCTCAGTTATGTAATATTTCATAGCATCACTAGTTATGTAAAATTGGACGTTTCAAAACGTCAAAAATGAAATTAAAATTTTACATTTCATAGCGGGGTTAGATAAAATACTTTATTTAATGAAAGTCATAGTCACCTATGATTTTATTAAAAAGTTGTAGCAAATTGGGTTGTTCCAAAGTTTCAGAACGACCCCGATGGCATGGGTTCGTGTTATATTGACAGCCTAACAACAATTTTAGACATTATTACTTAACAGAATTAAAATCAATGACAACAATGTAAATATGAAAATATAAACGATTTTACCCAGGAAGTCAGTCTCTACCCAGTGCCCAGGCTGGCGGGACCTGTAGCAAATGTTATCAAAAGGCCCTTGCAGTGGCGTAGCGACATTATCACGGGTCTGGGTTTGAAAGATTTTGCACGGTCCGCTATTTTAAACATATTTTTGTACGGTGAAATGAAGCAATTTTGTATACTGAAAAAAACGTTATTTGATAATTGAACCATATACATAGTTACGCCACTGGGCTTCGCTCTTTTATAAACTTTTTTCGATTTTTTAAGTGAGCAAATTTAGAGGTAACCGATTACACTAGACAAATCAAGTGCCCGAGTTTCAACATCACTACATCACTAGCTCGTTTTGTGCGGGATATTTAAACTCTAATTTCCTTTTGCTGTGAGCGCAGAGCCCCCAGAGACGTGGAGCCCGTAGCATTTGCTACTTCTGCTACTATTTGAAAATAGTACCTAGCTTTCTGAAAAAAAACGCTGCCCTAAATTTTCGAAATTTAACAGCACAGGATCAAAAATTTTTTAATCCGAACGGTTAATTCAAAAAAGAAGAGATAAAATTTTCCAGGACGCCAGCGAAAAAATTGGCTATAGTAGGCTTCGTAATTTATTTTTTGTAAAAACAAAAATTTTTAATTTTGGTAATAAGAATAAGTGACTAATTTGTTTTTTTAATTCAATTATTAAATTTAAACTTTATTGAATAAATTGTTTCTATTTTACAAACTTGCACACACGTGTTAATCAGACAACGTTTTATCATCATCGATAGCTCGTTGCAAGGTTAATAATTATTAGTTTCGTTCAAACTTTTATGTGGTTTAGTCTTATTTTATTAACGTTCAATTATAATTTTATAATTTAATGCCTTATTGAAGTGAATTTGTGTTTTAAGGGGTTATTAGACGCCTTCACCTAGAAATTCTACATATCTACATACAGCAATAGACGCTAGACAGTGGTAAGATTTTGTTTATAAAATTGAATTAACATCTCTGATGGTGCAACATCTATTGATACAAAGTCTCCTGCTGTGGTTAGTAATAATTTAATAATTGATTGATCTTGCGGGAAATTTATATAGGTCATCGGCCATAATAGTATTTGTTGCTCATCCGGTAAAGGTACAAAGGTATATAAATAAAAATTCAAATTGTCAATATTGACGAACACAATTAAAGTTCTATTTCACTCCTCACGTTTCATGAAGTAAAATATTAATTTTGTATATTGTTCCTAAAAAGCCACAGCTTTCCTTCAGAAAAAGCTGCATTTTCCATACGTCGTTTGATGACAATCGTATTATATTTGGTGATAACGTGATAAGTAATATAAAATTGACGAGAGCGAAGGCATCAGCGGTACGTAAATCGATGGAATTTTTCGTTTCATTAAATAGTCATGGGTCAATCGCTGAAAAGGCCTAGACGACATGACAATTTTTCTTTTAACAAAAATAGCAAGTCGTGCGAATTTTATTTTCAACACTTTTTGTTTCCCTCGTGTTGGACACTGGAAAAGTCGTACAAATAAGTTTTTCATAAGGTTCGTATGCCACTACACTAATTTCAGTCCTGAATTGAGGACTAAAAAAATTTGTTGATAAAGAAATTTGACGTTTCTAGACGTTATTTACATACAATAATTTAGAACATGTTCTAATTTATTGTTATGTTCCAAATTATTTTATTAAAAAACATCAAACTTCGATAATTTCAACTAAAAATCTTCATCCATTTTTTTAAGTCTTGAATTCAGTACTGAAATTAGTATAGTGGCATACGAGAACATACTTAATATAAAAAAAATTAAAATGGGAAAAGTTGGGCTTCTCGAAGGGGAATTATTATTTGTGGGTGGAAGACGTTATAAAAAAAAATTGCTGTATAAAAAAAATAATATTTTGAATGTTTTTATTAATGATTTCAGATGTCTCTCTGTCTGTCTGTCCACCTTCTTGCAAACACTATAACTCATAATCAATATCGGACTATCGAAGAAACGCTTGAAATTTGCTATATGCATTCCTGATGACACGAGGACGAAACCGCAACATTTGTAAAATTTTGGGTCATGAAAAGGAGTCTAAGGAATCATTGGAAACTGAAAACACTCTTGTCTATGAAATCGAGTCCAGCTTGTTGTCAATTTATCTAACAAATGAAAATTGGTGTGGAGCAGGTAATTATTTTCTTATAATATTTTGATTTTCTACCCTCCATCCTTTTGTAAGATGCGACCTGAAATCTCCTGACTATTGACTAAGTAAAGAGGATGTTAAAATTTAAAAAAATAAATTATTTAAAACAGCGGAAAGTAGATTTTTTGCCCTTTCAATTATTAATGTATCAAAATAAAATGTTTAAACAATTTATTGACTTAAGACCAGCCATTTGCTACTTTACTTCCAAAAACATCATTATTTGCTTTTATTTTATTTTTTTTTTATTTTTCAGTAGTTAATTGCAAACATCGCGATGAGAAAACAAAAAACAAGGAGCTTCGATCAATAGTAAGTCCTCAAAGTTGAGGTTTTTTTTATTAGAAATAATTTAATTGCATATTTTTGATACCCATTTTTATTTTGTGTAACAAAGTATCGGTATAAAATTCTGTCGTTTAATTTCGAAAATAGCTGCTAAATGGATTCATTAATAGTTTATTGGATATATTCCATTTTACAGGACTTAAATTAAATTCTAATTGCATTTCAAAAACATTTTTATCCAATTTGCACTTCTTTATTACAAGCAATTTGTACTTTAACTGAAATACATACCCGGTAATTTAAAAGTTTCAAAAAGTATTTTATTGTCATTAACATGGGTTTGTTTTGTAGCAGTAATTTCGATACTCAAATGCTATTTATTTCATTTTACATGGGGATTATTTACGAATCCAGGTTTAATTTTAAATTTGGAATAATTAATTATTCCAATTTAACACATTTAAATTAAATACTTTATAAACAGGGCTAAATTATTTCAATTTAACATTTTTATTAAATGTCTTATACAGAAGAGGGGTTCAAAAATATTTGTCCTAATTTTATATTTGCAAAAAATTCCTCATTTAAGAGCATTAGGGACCTAACCGATGAGGGCGAAATTTTGGCACGATTAGATGATTCTGTAAATGGTCTCATTGTCAGCATGTTGTTTACCGTTTAATTTCGCTTTATTTTCATTTTAAGCTAATAATAATTGTAGTTCCGAGGCTGGTCCCTAAGTGGTTCCTTACATCACGACCTCTCGGATCGATTGTGCGCATCGGATACCGGTCTTCCTTTATGGAAGTTCTGCGTTTTTGATGTCCAGAATTTTCCCTATTGATAAGTTGGGCAGTTCTCTAGTTCTCTTTGGAGTATCTACTCTTTCCCGAGAATGCTCCCGAGAACGACTTCTTGTGAAAGCCTCACAGTGTAGCAGAAGATGAATTGGAGTTCCTCCTCCTCTGAACATCCTCTGCATAGTGGGCCTTGTTCTAGTCCCATTGTATACAGAGGTAATTCCACGTCAGATCGGCCACGTTTGACCCTAAGTTAGAAGGGCTCAACATATAAAAAAATTGCGAAAATTGAAGAGGGTGTATTTTGGAAACTTCGACTTGAACATTTGACACTGGAACAGTTTGACCAAAAAGGCTTTAAATCAAAGAAGCGATGCATAAAATAAATAGTATGTTCCTTTAGCTTTAAATAGGCGTATTTTGCAGAAATATATCTCTTTTAGATCGCGAGTTATAAATTATTGAAGTATTCGTGTTTTCAAAATAGTTCAAAAATTGATTTGACCGTAGATAGGTCAAAAATAATTTTTTCGCAAAACCACTTTGTACACTTAAGTTTGAACATATTTCCAATCGACACACCAAATTTCGTCAAAATCCGAAGACCTAAGGGTCAAAACTGGCAGATCTGACGTGGAATTACCCACATGCGATTTTTAAGATGAAAATTATTATTATTATTGCCATTGCTAGTTGTAGTTCATTTCTTCTCATTCTGACTGAGTAGAGATGGAGTTCTTTTGTCAGGGAGTTTTTCCAGTAGTTTCCCTCCAGTGTTTAATATGTCACTTCACCAGAAGTGACTTTATTTCTCTCTTTGTTATTTAATAAGGAATGCCAAAGGCTGGTTCTCGTCCGATTGGTCTTATTTTGCTGACATCTTAGGCCAGATCGCCCGCTTTCACGTTCCCTAGTATGTTGGCATGAGCTGGCACCCATATCAGGTTGACGACCTGAAACCACACCATGAATAATTTTCGAAAAAAGAATGTCAGTTTATTCTACAAGTCAATATCTACTATTGAGGTCGGAAAAGTTAGTTATAAATTCTTATTATTTAAACACCAGAAGAAGTTTTATTTAACTAGTAGGTATTGTGATCATACTGTAGAATTAGGATATAAAAGAGAAAAAATTGCGAAGTTAGTAAAAATTTTTGAATCTTATTCAAAAATATGTGATCTTTAAGAATCCGACGAGTCCCGAGTTCTAAAGAGTGAGCTAAAGAAGTTAATGGGGTAAAATGGCCATATTCAAAACGTTTATGGGATATTTTGAATTTGTGCATTAAAAATAAAAATATTCTTATGAAAGTAAATAAAATAATCTATTTTTAACAACATTAGCAAGAAATAATTCAGGTCAGATGGTTTCTGAATCAGCTGAACAGGATTCTTCTGTGACGGGAACAGTTTTACCAACAGTTCATTATCTCTCGTAATGTCGTAATAATACGACTAGTCTTTTGTAATTTGGCACGTATACTAAATATACATCAGTTTATAATATTCAACCTTCAAATTTAACTTTAACCCTCAAATTTGTCAGTTCTCACCACGAAGTGATTTTAACTTTAAGAACATTTCTACCTTACTTGAGAATATTTTTTTAAATTCCACTAAATGTGGGTGTTTCCACACGGCCTTAACAATTAGAAGCAGCAAACAAAATTGTTGGGACTTGCCTCATAATCTTTTTAAACCAATTCTTGTGAATCAAATACACAAAATTTTAAATGATTATGTATCGCTGATAATTATTAATTACTTAAGCACTTCTAGGCATAACGTAAACTTAAAATTCGGTACTAGAGTATAACGCATCCTAAATATTTCTATAAAAGTCTGAAACTGACTAAGACCCCCCACTAACCGATTTAAGGGGGGGGGGCAAAAGTCCCTTGAAGCTTACTCGAAGAATTTTGACTTTTTTTGGGATCTTTAGGATGTGGTCTATAATGAGACTAAATTTCAAAATTTTAGGATACCTTGAAGTGCTTCATTATCTCGTGTCGTGTAAAGGGGTAAGTAACATTAATTATCATGAAATAATGAAGGACTTGAAGTCATCCTAACATTTTGAGATTTGGTCTCATTGTAGATCACATCCTAAAGATCCCTAAAAAAGAGAATTCCTCAAGAAAACTTCGGGGGGGGGCTTTTGTCCCCCCCCTTAACTCGAACCCCGGGGAGTTTTAGGGAGATTTTGACTCTCCTACAAATATTTAGTGCGTGATATACACTGGTACCAAATTTGAAGTTCATGGAATGCCTAGAAGTGCTTCATTAATTATTGATACATAATCATTTAAAATTTTGTGAATTTGAATCACAAGAATTGGTTTAAAAAAATTATGAGACAAGTCCCAACAATTTTGTGTGTTGTTTTCAATTGCTAAGGCCATGTGGAACCACCCACATTTAGTGGAATTTAAAAAAAAAATTCTCAAGTAAGGTAGAAATGTTCTTAAAGTTAAAATCACCTCGGGAGTGAGAACTGACAAATTTGAGGGTTGAAGTTAAATTTGAGGGTTGAATATAATAAGCTGATGTATATTTAGTATACGTACCAAATTTCAAAAGACTAGTCGTATTATTACGAGAGCTAATGAATTTTATATAGTTATTGGTAAAACAGTCCCCGTCTACAGAAGAATCTTGTTCATCTGCTTAAGAAACCATCTGACCTGAATTATTTCTTGCTAATGTTGTTAAAAATAGTGTATTTTATTCACTTTCATATGTTTATTCGTACTTTTAATGCAAAAATTCGAAATATTCTATAAAATGTTTCAAAGATGACCATTTTACCCCATTAACTTCTTTAGCTCACACAGAACTCGGGACTCGTCGGATTCTTAAAGATCACGTGTTTTTGAATAGGATTTAAAAAAAATTTCCAACTTCGCAATTTTTTCCTTTTCACAGTGATTTTAATCCTAATTCTACAGTACTATTCCTTGTTTTACGTATAATCAGGTACGTGGATGTGCAAGGCGATAAAGATTTTGATAATTAAACGTCATTGCTAGGAAAAATAACAATCGCTTCGCATATCCACGTATTTGATTTTAAGCAAAACAAGGGTAACTAAAATTCGATTACAACGTTTGTTAAATTCAACTTCTTCTAGCGTTTAAACTAGAAGAATTTATAACTAACTGTTTCAACCTCAATGGTAGATATTGACTTGTAGAATAAAGTGATATTCTCTTTTGGAAAATTCATGGTGCGGTTTCAAAAATCTTCACGGTCAAACTTTTTAATTAGCCGCCATTTTGAATCCAATGCAGAAAGAAAATTATATTTAATACAAAAGTTGTAGAAAAAGATACGAACTTCACAGAACTGTTTTCCGCTTTCCCGGATGATCAAAAATAAAAGAGCAATTGCGACAAATCGAAAAACCGGAAATCGGCCGTATTTCGGATACGAGGCTCCAAATTGAAAAATTTATAATGAACAAAAAAATTGTTTTTAAGAGAGCTGCAAGCCCTATGGCTTTGTCTAAATGGAGTCGATACACCCTGTATAACTATGTTAGGTTATGATAAAACCTTTCAAAATGACAGTAAGTGGTACTTTTCAAATTCATTATCCAGGTTTAAATTCAAGCGTGCATAGTAATTGATAGTAATGCATAATAATAATGCATAATATGCATTTCATCCGCAAAATTTATATGTATTTTAATGTGGTGGCGCTGATGACAGCTCTGTCAAATACTTATAAATTTGAATGTTTCTCTTTCGTAAATTTAATTTTTTTTCGAAAATTCAAATAATTGGTCCAGTTTTTGTACATAATGCGCTACTATTTATAGACCAATGTCCATCATTTTCTACATTGATCTGTATTAAACTCTAAAGAATAATCAAATTGTGTGCATTTTTATAACTTCTTCGGCCGCATTAAGAAAACCACAAGTTCAATAATTTTCAAAAAATTACAGTATTGCTAGAAACTCATTTACATTTTGTAGAAACAAATTGAGAAAATTCTGTCCTTTACTTTGGTAATAAATTGCAAAAAACCTCTTTTTTTTACCGTTTTCTTGATGTTATCCAAAAACTACGAGTTAAAGTTTGATGAAAATTACATGTTGTTTAACAGTAGGTATTACATAACATATATTTTTTTCAAAATTTTTGAACTTGCGGTTCAAAAAACGCACTGTGAACTTAAACCTTAATATTAACCTGTATGCAATTTTATTGACAGCTACTTTTCAAATTTAGCGAATTTTACTTTTAGCTAGCTATAAAGCTGGTGGAACTGTATACTTGTAAACTTCTTTATATTTCATTTATAGAGAAAAAGTCGTTCTTTAAGAGTTTTGCTTCTTCTGAAAAGTCTTTGTTATAAGGTCCGTTTTCACGCTCATGCAATTGGCGCAAATGGATTTGTGCATGGCAATTTGCGCAAATAGAACAAGATTTTTGTTTCTATTCACGTTTACGTTTTCACGCGCATGCAATTGGCGCCAATTGACTTGTGCATGCAATTTGCACAAATAAATTGTTTCATAAAAACCAAAATCGTTCACTTGCACAAACCAGAAAGATGGGCTGGAGTAAAATCTGGCTGGTTAGATAATTTGCATGTGGTTGGCACAAATACATGAACGTGAAAATAACACTCCAACTCGACGCATGCGCAGCGATTGCATACTAATCAGGGAATTGTCGTCCTGACCTGCAAGTGGCTATTATTGAGTGTGCTGCGACTTAATGTTTTTGATTATATAATTAATACATATAAAAATCATGTACATGATAATACACTGGACGTATTATACAACAATCTACTAACATTTTTAATTCTTTTTCTTTAATAATTTCTTTATAATAATAATAATATTAAAAATAATGCACCTAAAAATCTTCGTGTAATTATTTAGCTCATCTGTGTCTGTCAAAAACTAAAGAATGAAACTTCAAAAATCAATCAGAATCATTATAGTTTTTTTCACATGTGTGTGCTAACATCGGTTATAAATACCGCTTCAAACTGATTGTACATCACTAGAGTGCAAATATTCCATAAATTATAATTTTTAAATTATTAATTTTCGAAATAAATATTCATAGGTTATATCCCGAGAGCTATGAATTTAATCGAGTAAATTAAGGGTAGCTTTTTTTTGTAAAATTTTGCTTAGCAAATGTTTTCGATTTAATAATTTAAGGAAAATGCCCGAGACCGCTAGGTCGAAAGCAAACATTTTCTAAGCAAAATTTTACAAAAAAAAGCTACCCTTAGTTTACTCGATTAAATTCATAGCTCTCGGGATATAACCTATGATTAATTCCCAAATAATGTTTGTGGTTTGCTGCAGGGCGTTATGAATTACGATTCATTAACAAATATTTAAATTTTTAAAACGTCAAAAATAATTTGAATTTGAAAAATTAGAAAAATAAAGACATAAGTCAGGGGTGTACAAAAGCTAGGGACTGTTTATTCGTGATTAAATCTCTCGTTTGGGGTAATCTGATTGGTTGTTATTATATGAGGGATTTAACCACGGCTAAATTTAAAAAAAAGCTAGCTTGAGTTTCGTCAGTAAGAAGTAGCTGTCATTGGTCATTATTTATAAAATAAAGAAATCTGACTGGTTGTTATTATATGAGGGAATTAATCAATAGTTATTTAATCAACTATATGCCATAGTCAACAATAATTATTGTATGTACTCACAGATTTCATTTATCCCACTAAAAGGAGTCGATACCCACAATTCATAGAGTAATATTAAAATTATAATTGCAATAACCATCATCCAGTATAAAACCAAGTCAAAAATATAAAATATCAACCAGTAAGAATATGATCTCACTCCACACATAAGTTGCAATTGTTTTACTTTAGTAGATACTTCCATTTGTGGCAACAGCATAAACGTTGCAGTATAAATAAGCAATCCCGACGAAAACACTGCGGACCACAACCCTAATGTCCAATAAAATGGTTTATCTTCACTACTGGGTAAAGGTTTGTTAGAAGTCGAAACATCGTAATCTTTTCCAAAGAGAGTTTTTACTATCACGTTTGTAAGTATATTGAGGGAAATAGGTGGGGCGTTTGGAGTAGTATTGCAGAACATAGCATTTACTTTTATTTCGCCACTGCTACTTGTATTAAATTCTGCAGCTACAACCACATGTTTTTTGTAATAAACTATATTTTCGATTCCTTTGGCGATTAGAGCTGAAATGTTAATCGAGTTTCGAACACGTTTTTTCTATCACATAAATAATAATAAACAAACAATCAAAAACGCTTTCTGCTAAAACTGCATGACTACTTTGTTCTTGAATTAGTTGAGCATAAATTTTTTTCATTTCATTAACGTCACGTTTAGTACTAGAAGGACCATAATACACCAATGTTTCACCATAGTTACTTAAAGCCATTTTGAATTTAGAGTCAGTTGCAGATTTTGTAGTGTCGCTCAGAATTAAAATAATTAATGTTAGCGCTAACATTAGAAGGAACTAAAACCAAATTTTAGTTGTAATATATTACATAAGGTAATACCACATTATTTACCGTTAATAAAAATGTAGTTAATTTAATTTTTAACGTAAGTAAACATTTTGTAAACAAAGTTTTTATTTGTTGTCTGTGGAGAGGTTTACCAATTAGCTTCTGGTCGGAGTTCACTAATAAAAAAAAATTATTATTCTACTATCTCTGTTCAGCGAACAGATGCAGCTAAGCCACTCTCACAAAACGTGCGATATTCTAATAGAATTTTTCGTTGGTCGAATTTTGAAAATACGGTTCATTAACACTCACACATGAATTGACATGTATCAACCTTATTTGACAGAAATTTATGGGGAGTGGCTTAGCTGCATCTGTTCGCTGAACAGAGATTAATAGAATTACTTAGTAATATGGGTCATTTTTTTATAAACCGCAGGGATTTTAGGACATAGTTATTTCCCTACGTTTAGACGGGTTGTGCTTTTTCATCAATAAAAGAAATTTTTTTTACATATAACTGCGATGTAGAGGAAATAAAAATACACTCACTATCAATATGCACTGTATTATCTCTCTTGCGTGTGAGATATCCAACTCTAAAGAAATTATTTCAGTTACTGTTATTACAAATTATGAAACCCAGCTTACTCAAGGAACACATCTTCTAAAGTAGTAAGTGAAAGAGCAATGTTACTGATAGATAGGGTTTTTCTTTGTTGTTCCAATGCCAATAGTAATGTGCCAAATTTCGGCTTCATGTTGTGTAACAAGTAAACTAAATGACTTCCAATAACAGATTCTTGCACAGCAGTGCTTATTGTGCTTTTTACAATATTCGTAATCAAATCTACTTGTTTTGAATTCACCTGTTGATTTGATGACTTTAAAATGAGAGTGAGACGGTGACCAGTACCTTAAAAGTTTAGAATGTTGGAGAAAAGTTTAATTTTTTAATGGTGTTATTTTGCTTGGACGGCCAACGGTCGTTCTGTCCATGACTTCTGGCAGTGGAACATCACTGTTCAATGCTTTCGTTAAACGCAGTGCCTCCTGTGGACGCAGTGGCTGACTCTGACTGAATCAAGATTTTGTTTCGAGACTTATATAAATAACTAGTTTCATCTAACATCGATAACAAAAGCCTCATCATCTTTTCTTCCGCTAACAAAATTCCGTCCAGATATCCCGGCAAGATGCGACCGCTGGACTTTACAACAAAATCACACTTCAATACACCATATCTTACCATATTCGTTTTTTAAATACATAGACGTTCCATAACAAATTAACCTTCCATGATCTATAATTTATTGCAATACGATCACCGAGAATATCCGCTTCTTCCATGAAATGAGTTGATATTATAATAGTACGGGAGCCTCTAAGTGAAAGTAAAATATCCCAAATTTCACGTCTTGCTTCTGGATCTAATCCTGATGTTGGTTCATCAAGAATCAAAACCTTTGAATTACCAACTAATGCAATACCTAAAGAAAGTTTCCGTCTCATTCCTCCAGAAAGTTCGAATGCCAATAAATTTTGCTCACTTTTTAATTTCAATTTTTTCAGGAAAATATGTGCTTCATTTTGAGCTTGGCTGTAAGTAGAGCCTTTTAACTACAAAATAAGAAATTAATACGAGACAACTTTTTGTAATAATTCAATTACCATTCCAAAGAAAATTAAACGTTCAATGACGGTTAATTTGCTAAATTGTAAGTTGTGTTGAGTACAAACACCCAATATACCGTGTATTTTATTCATCTCACCATTAATGTTTGCTTCATCTATAATGACACTTCCACTACTAGCACCAATCATACCTAAACATGAAAATTAAATTTTGTAAGTTTCTAAAATGAAAAGTGCACCTGTAAGAATAGACATTGTTGTAGTTTTCCCAGCTCCATTATGACCTAACAAAGCTGTAATTTGACCTTCATAAATATCAATAGAGAGATCGTTTACAGCTAAGTAACTTCCAAAATATTTGTACAAGTTACGTATTTTTATACCAGCTTTTAAGTTAGAAACTGGTTCGATTTTGCAATAATCTTCTCTTATAACATTATCATGGGATTCAATTCTATTAGAGTCTGTCTTTTTTATTCGATCGAGGAGGATCTTAAAAAATAGTCGTCAAGAAGCGTACATTGTGTCTTTGGCCTCATTTCAAGTTGGAAAATGATCAACATTGGTAGCTTTTTACCAGTATGACATAACTTTGACAAATTTACCTTTTGTTAAATCTTTTCAATAAGTAACAAAGTTGAGTATCTCGACTTCACCCACTTGAAGTGAGACATCTTATACCTATTAAGTATATCAAAAATAAAGAATTTCCTTGTAACTTACTGTAATTGGAAAGTAAAATGGTTTTGAAAGACCATATGGGCCAGGTTTAACTTTTTCGAAATACAGAGTTATGAGCATGTTCACAACCATATCTATCAGAAACATAACGAAAACGTTTCCAAGTGAAACATCTTCTTTTCCACCACCAGCAGATTGAAATAAATTTGTCCAATTAATTTCCACTGCTATAATAGTTATTTTTGTACAAAATATTGAAAAAGATTATTGAATTAACCTCTGTCATAGTATAGTTCAATTTCTGAACATCCGTAAGTTAAAGCTGTATTTGGAAAAAGGGCTAATGAAATTCTTTTCCACCACCCCATTAGTGGATATGAGTGTAAGATTGCACCAGGTTCATATTTTGTCAAGAGCATCGCCAAGATTGCCACTACGGCCATTACAATTGCTATAGGTAATAATTTGTTGTTGTTATTCTGAGCTCGCCAATTACTAGATACCTATTGTTAATACTTACGTCTATTAAACAAGCTGCTTATTGCAAAAAGAAATGTTATTCCTGCTGCGTAATATAAAATTAAAAATACAAGAAATAGCGACTTATTACAGTAAATAAGATCGAAAGATATGATTAGTAAAAGTGTAATTGAAACAATAGATATTTATAATCAATCGAAGTTGAAACCATCCTAACCATAACATCCACGATTTCAAACCCATCATTTTCATTAATTCCTGCAAAATATTATAAAATAAAAAAATGAATCTTGAGAAATTGCTGAAAAGAACTTGTTAGTATTAGGTTCTGATCCATACTTTTATTCCTGTACTCTTTTCTTCGCCAATTCTTTGAACTATATCTGGCGAAAGAATCAATAAACTAATAAAGGTAACATTGATTAAACAGAGCCATGTAAAGTGTAATTTTACGGAAGGTAAATGCGGTGGGTCCGGAAATTGTTGTAGAACCAAAACAAATGATGACAAATGAAGTATCGACAGCAAGACGAATTGACATGGAACCGTCAGAAAAACAATGCTTTTTGCCTAAAATAAAATAACGACATTTAACTTTTCCAAAATTAAGAGATCGAATTCGATCCGATTGAAATTTCGATCCGACAACATCGAAAATTTGCAGTAGCTGTAATCATGGGCTTTAAATTTAGGTATTAAGGTGCCCCAAATAAAGGTAGTTATCAAGCAGCACTCGTGGTGTCTGGAAAAAATGATATTTAGAAGACACCTTAAAAGGTTTGGCGTCCGTTTCACTAGCTTTAAGCAAATTGCTTTTCAAAAAAACGTTTTAATTAAAATTTACTAGGTTAAAAGTGCTTCACTTGTTCGTGACCTTTAACTGCTCATGCGAAATCGCGCGTGGGCACAGGTGCACCTAACTCTAATTTTTTAAATGGTAAGGTATGATTTCTTTTACAATTTTGGAAGCGCCTGGTGTTTCTGCTTCTGATAGCATAAAAGTTTTGGTAGGAAACATAAACATAAAACCGTTACATAATAGTACTTTACGCAACGAGCATTTAATGATGGCTATTAAGACACAAGTATGAGAATTACGATACGAGCCTTGGCGAGTGTCGTAATGAATACGAGTGTCTTAATAGCCATCAAATGCGAGTTGCGTACACTATTTTTTCTACGGCCAATCATAATAATCACCGAATTTATTTGCAAAAATTAAAATTCTAACTAACTGTCAAAAAATAATTAATTTTTTGGATCTGTCATAGTCAAGGCAATACGTGATATTGGTGGAATGCTGCATTTCTATTGGTTATAAACTTGTATCCTAATGAAAAAAATTTGTATCGTAATGAATATCATTACAGTACAGGTAGCAAATGTATATTGCATCAATTACAGTATAGGAGTAGAAAAAAGATTTTATAGAAAATATGGAGATTAAGATTTCGACCGAATAAATAATAAATCTTTACCTAAGTTTGTTGTAAAGAACTGAATAGTAGGTACGAACAAGTATTTGTTGACTATTGTTATTCAGTAGCAATGAGTGATTCTGATGAAGAAGAAACTACTTTACTCCTAGATAATAATACCTTTAGTAAATTATGTTATTGTCAACTCGAAACGGCGCAAGTTTTGTGCACATCCTATAAATGCTAAACGGTATGAATATATTCCACATTCTTGTCCAATCTCTAATAGACTATGGACCCATAACAAAAAAAACGGAGTGATCGTATTTAGGCTGAGAGAGCTCAGCTCTGTCAAAATACTATCAGGTATTTTATCAACTCTTTACACATAACTTATAATTAGAAAGGAGTGAAATAGCTTATCCCCAAGAGCTCAGCCTGGATACGACCCCCCTCCCGTTTTTTGTGTTATGGGTCCATAGTCTATAATAACACAATTTATCTAGGATCTAGGAGATGTCTAATTTTTGTGATGTGCGTCGTGCTGATCCCACAGTGTAGATCGTACGAAAATGCTAGAAATAAGCTCTTCGACGTCCATTCTGGATTTAAATTTTAAAAAATTTTACGTTTTTACGTCCATTAAGATAAATGTATGCATAATTTCACGTGTTTCTCGAAACGATGCTCGCAGCGACGTTCGAAGTTTCAACATAAACGTACCCTTAGAGGAATCGAGTCTAATTGAATAATCCAAATGTTTTGGAGCTTCTTCACCTTCAATTCCATTAAATACAATTCCCATAACTAAGATATTAGAGGTTTTATATTCATGATAATAGACAACTAACTCATTTTCAGTAGCAAAGCCTTTTATAGCTGCAATATTAAATATTGCTATTGTTATTCAAAATTATAAAAAAAAGGTAATTACTTACATGCACTATCGAGCTTTAATTTTGATTGTACTGTACTAATTAAAGACGATGTAAATTTAGTTTGAGGTGTGTAATAAAGTTGAAGTTTATCATCAATCATTTTATATATTTTTTCGCTGGATAGTTGTGGGTAATAGATCGGTCGTTGGTAATCTTCAGGATGATCACCGGCAGTTCGCCTTCTGTCCGAATATACTATTATATGTATCATATATAAAAGAAGAGCAAATATCACAATTGGTATTTTAATTTTGACTATCGTAGACAACCAACGACGCTTTGTAATAATGAAATTCTTCCATGTTATAACTTTCAATTTTTGAAATACGGAAGTGGCCGGCATGTTGATTAGATAATAGATGAAAGCTTTAAAAAATAAAACATTGTAGCCCAGAAAATTGAAAATTGCTTGCAAAATAAGAGATGCGCTTAATGAAGAAGACACGACTCAGAGCCAAAGTCAGTTAGGCAAATCGACGACATTTACTTCCTCGTAAGCCATCCTTTATTGAAATTGAATTTCCGTTTTGTTATTGGGCTAATTCAGGAGAAATTAGGGGCTGAGATGTTTTTATTGGACTGGTGCCGCTAGGCACCAATCGCAACACAGTCAGTAAATGACAACTCAGCCTACGCATCTTAATCTACTGACTTTCTCTGAATTCGCCACTGAACGACATCACTGAACATAACTTAGTAAAAGTAAAAGTAAATAAAAGTATGTACATTTTCTGTAACGCTAAATAAAAATTTACAATACTCACTCACTAATAAAAGAATTTAAACTTAAAAATGAACGTATTTTGAGAAATTCATTCGGCTATTTTACAAAAAGTTCAAGATATGGGCTTTGACATTAAACATCAACTGTCACAACTGATATTACATTATTTTAGGTTACTGAAGTAGGTATAATATTTAAAAAGGAAATTGCTCCCATTGATATTTTATTCTTAAAATATTATTGTGAACTATGTTCAACTCTTAAAGATGAACAACTCTTAAAGTTCCGCGGGACCATTAAAAAAATAGTTATTTGCGTATCTAGTGCACGAAGTGCCAATTTACTAATTTCACGTTCAAACTGAATGCCAGAGCCCTCCAATGTGAAATTGGGTTACCCATGTTCAACTTATGGCTTGGTTGGTCGATTTTTTCACAGGTTCGATGACATTGATAGTATCAATAATTAGTTAAAACTTTAAAGGGGTTTCAATAGCTGCTTTCTTTCGCTAAACAACTTAGAATTATGATTCTATATAACCACGCTCATGATAAGTGAATCCGTGATCCGATCACAATTTTCGCGACGAAAGAAAGCAGCTAATAACCGGCGAAAAATCAGTTTTGTAACCATGACACTAAATTAGAAAGAGTCAGCACTTTACTTGGTTAACAATTCAACAATAGTATCAGTTCGTAATAACAAAGTCCCAAGATTGTGGATATTTTGATTGGTAGAGTAGTCCCAACTTAAGATGAGTACACCACGTGACTAAATTTGAGCGAGGCGTGGCTTCTGAGCCCAGTGGCGGAGCTAGTTATTTCTTATATCAAGAAAATTAATTTTCAAAGTTGTCAAAATTCAAAATAATAAATTACTTATAGTTCAAACAGCTAAAGCTGCGCTTACATTAGTAACATAACATGTTATATAACAGTGTTTTACTTATAACATTTTTGAATTTTGTTTTGTACTTTTCTAATGGTAATTTTCGAATAATTTTTGTAACAATGTTATATAACATGTTATGTTACTAATAAATGTAAACGCAGCTTTAGTGATTTTTATAGGGATCAACCTCTAACTAATAGGGTATTTTTCAATTTTTTAAATATCGATTTTTGCTGCGTTATTGCATAGCAAAGTCGATTATCAATGACTTGGGCACACTAAAAATATTTCAATCAAAAAAGTTTTATTAAAAAGTGCTTTAGTAAAAGCATTAAATGCTGCAGGTTCAAAGTGAAAATTAAAACGGAAATGACGTCACGAGTCATACCCATCACGTTTGTTGCTTAGTTACATGTATTAAATGTCAGTTAATGTGTAATTAAGGTTATAATAAGTTGGAGCTCATTAGTTGAATATTGACGAATATTGACAGCTACGACTCGTGACGTCATGCCGCTTTTATGCGGGAAACTTTATAGTTTGAATTTCAAATAATTTTTTTGGCAAAACCTACAGTCGCAATTTTTTTTTAATGTGGTTTTGAAATTACGTTATCAATAAGGTAACTTTCTAGATACATTTTAAAAAATTGAAAAATACCCTATTAGTAACAGGACGGGACCACTTTTAAAAATTTTCATTTGATGAGTAAAAGCAGGTGAAAAAAAGTCTACCTTTTTTTTGCATACATACAAAGTTATAGGCCATCTAAGAAAAAGAGGGTATTCCGTGGTGCTTTTTTGCAAAATACTTGAAAAGGAAGACAAATATCGATAAAATGTATAGAGGCAATCTTGTAGAGCATAAAATTACTAACAAAAAACATGGTGCATATTTTGACTTTTGACATTCTATTAAGGTGGTACTACCGTTTTCTTAAAGTAGTCATTTTTCCAAATTGTTAATTAACAAAATGATGTTTTGACCTATTTGCCATGCAATTACAATTCTGAACAAAATTCTCCTGTTATCTGACATTGTTAGAGAAGATATCCTGTGACTTTCAGGTCGATCGAAGTTCATTTGCCTAAATTATGGTTTTTTATTCATTAAAAAATAGGATTTTTCTTCCATTTTAGTTGTTTGCAGTTTTAACAATTTTAGAGTTGGCAGAGACTAATTAAACTATGTTCGTCTTGTTCCTTATGAAATTTCCGATAAAAATTCTCCCTTTTACTTTTTTCTATCATTTGTTTTTTATTAATTCGCGTTCAAACTTGAAAATTAGTGTGCACGCGGACACCAACGATATAATGTCCATTGTTAGGCTAATTTTTAATTCTTTTTGCCTGTTTTATCATTCCTCGATCTCCATTGCTTCGTTGTTTTCGCAATCCAGGAATGGTTTCATCTTGTCCATCGTGTTCTTCAATTTCTTCATCACTGATACCACAACATTGAAGCCAGCTCCCGATGAATAATTACTGAGAGTAATATCGCGCACGTGTATTTATTTTTTTCTTCATATACAAATTATCCGTTTGGGCTCGGACTGGTCTTATTCCCTTGGTAATTTTATACATTACAAATTACTTAAGATATATTTTCTTCCAATGTGATCGAAGATATTTTCAAAATTAGCAGTTATGCTAAGAACAAATGCAATTTTGACTCTGTTTCCGCACGCCCCTGATCTTGAAATATCTCTACCATAATAACGGGTCCAAAATAAAGCGATTCCTGAATAAAAATTGCTATCTCCAATCTTTTCTCAAAAAAATTTTATTTCCACTCTTCTATAAGACCGTGTATCGTCAAGAGTTGACGAGTGCCCACGGTTTTAAATCTTTTCACTTAAACAAGTCTCACTTAAAGTCGTAAGGACTCAACATATCAAAAAATTGCAAAAATCGCAGAGGGTGTATTTTAGAAACTTCGACTTGAACATTTGATACTGGAACAGTTTGACCAAAAAGGCGTCAAATCAAAGAAGCGATGCATAAAATAAATAGAACGTTCCTTTAGCTTTAAATAGGCGTATTTTGCAGAAATATATCTCCTTTAGATGACGAGTTATAAATTATTGAAGTATTTATGTTTTCAAAATAGTTCAAAAATTAATTTGACCGTAAATAGGTCAAAACCACTTTTTACACTTACATTTGAACATATTTCCAACCGACACACCAAATTTCGTCAAAATCTGAAGACCTAAGGGTCAAACGTGGCCGATCTGACGTGGAATTACCCTGGTTTAAAAATTTGTGAATGAGATCTTTATATTATTAAAATGCTTGTAATTGTTTTGCTTCAACAAAAGTAATGTAACTTTCCAAAAATGTATTATTTCAAGAATATAAGTTACAAGTTGTAAAGAAAGTATAGCTTTTAATTCTCTGTAATTCTCTAATTTTCTGATCTGGCAATAGATAAAAACACTTCTTCGAGAGAGGTATCACTGATTTGGTAATCTTCAATGATTGGATGTTTATGGCTTAAATCTTCCATTTCATTAAATAATTGGCCCAATTTTTTGTTTTCATCATCGATACGATAATGAAGTAAACCCTGAAAGAAACAAGGATTATTTTTTTCTTCTTGAAAATTTCATCTGCAACTTGATCACTCGTCGTCATAAGGTTTAAAATGTTAAAAATGCCACACAGTCTACACAGTGTTGAAACTATTTGTTAACAGATAAAACAAAGCTGTCTGAGTGTTTTTATGAGATTTTTGTTACTTACAGAATGTTTGTCACACAGTTTGTAAGTACCAATATATTTTTGCTCAAAGTCACGCATAAGTAGTTGAACTTCCTCAGGATCTTCTGACTGATTATTTTGGTCAACATTATCTGTTGTGACACTTGAGAGTCCAGTTTGAGTTTGAACGCCGATTGTTTCGTACGTAACATTTGAAGTGGAATTTTTAAGTTTTATCTTTACGGCAAATCCCTGACCATATTGCTTTTTAATTTCTGAAATGGTTCCAATACATTCTAAGCGACCTGCTTTCATGATGGTTAATCTATAAGATAACGTGAAAAAGTGACAAAATTAAAATAATTTTTCAACAGCAAACTTACCTATTACATAGAGCTTCACATTCGTCCATGCTATGAGAACATAAAACAATTGAAGATTTCATCTCCTGTTGTCGCAGCATAGCGATCACATTCCACAATTTTCGTCGTGAAAATGGATCTATTCCGCTTGTAGGTTCGTCCAACATCACCAATAGGGGATTACTTATAAAAGCTATAGCGGCGCTTAATTTTCGTTTATTTCCACCGCTATATCTTCCACATTGTTTATCGGCATATTCCTGCAATCCTAATACACCAATCCACTTGTTTACTTCGGCTGCTACTGCTTTTTTTGGTTCTCCACGTAATTCTGCAAACAGTTTCAGCATTTGGCGCCCGGTTAAGACTCCAATGATGGGATCAGTTTGTGGACAGTAACCAATTTTCTTGAAATACTAATAAAAAATAAATGTTTATAAATAATAATACGTAGACATTTATTTATAAAACAAACCTCTTTAGCATTTTTTGAAAGTTTAAAAGAATTACCCAAAATATCTTTTATTTCTGCATCACCATCAGTAGGAATTTCATCTCCAGTTAACATACGCAAAGTCGTGGTTTTACCGGCACCATTAACTCCCAATAAACCGAAACAATCTCCTCGCTCTATAGCAAAATTTACACCTCTAACCACTTGTTTACTGTCGTAAATTTTTATAAGGCGTTTAACAATCAGCACATTATCTCCATCTTGATGTTCATCAAGTTCTGTGTTGCTTTTAATTTGAGCAATACTTAATTTAACAAATTCAACCACTTTAAATATAAAATTAGATTCTAGCAAGAGCAACATTGCAAAGTATAAGAATGTCGATGCCATCATATATGCTAAAACTTCAGAAATATGCTTGGTTTCTTCAAAGTAAGATAGATACTCTTTACATTCATCACTGGTTAGAGAATCTAATGAATTAGAAATTTTGTAAAATTAATTTTAATTTCTTAAAATATCCAAAATTACCACAACACGGATTTGGATTCGTCCTACAATAACCTTCCTTATCTTGGGGAGATAGGCGAAGAAAAAAATAGTTACGACATACATAAAATGAGAATCTTAGAATAATGTAAAACAGTCCAAATTGTGGGAACCATGAGAATATATAAAGAAAGTCGTATTTTTCCGTAACACTCCGGACTTCGGTATAATAAAATTGAATTATGAATAGAACGATGCTACCAAATAAGTTGACCGTTATATACGTCGCAATTGGTCCATTCGCATTATCGTTGTAACAATATAAATACGAGTAAGGAATAGAACAAAAACCGTACACCAATAATATTAAAAGTAATACACCTAAAAATATCCTTGTGATTATTAAGCCATCTGTCTCTGTCAAAAACTGAAGAATTAAATTTCAAAAATCATTAAGAATCATTACCATTTTTTTTTGCTTGTGTGTGTTAACATCGATAGATTACCGATCTCCATCGGTAGATTACTGGATGTTAACACACTACAAAATATGAATATGCACTGGGATGCTAATAAATCGACCCACTTTACGCTTTAGAGCTTTAGACGTTAAATGCATTTTATAAAAATGTTGCTATACTAAGATATTTTTGTAATGAATAGGGCGGAGCCAATGCGGAGAAACGAAAATGTGTTTGGTAACATCTGGTCGCATCAATTTCGGAGAGAAAGAACTCGCTCCTTCCATCTGTACTACGCAAGATATTGGCTACGCCCTATTCTTTACGTAAATATCAACCTATACCTTACATAAGAAAATTTTGAACAACAAAAAAATGTAATTCTCCAAAATGTTATGTAAGGTATCAACATTTTTATACTGTCATTTAGACAATTGAATACCGTAGGTACCCACTACCCAAATAACAAAACAAAATCGTAGGTTGTCATTTAAAACAAATATTGATGTCGCCATTATTTAAAAATAAATTAATATCAAAAAATGATTATAATAGACTAGGCGCAAAAGTTAAAGTATTTTATGCAAGCGGCATTTCATATAACATTTTGGTAACCGATATTTTCCCAATATTTCAACCCTACTGAATACCAAAATTGCGGTTACCAAAGCAAAATCTTAATCGGGATCGTGATATTCAAGATGACGCCCAAGATGTCTGCTTTGTTATTTTTGATAGAATAATTATGAACAATTAGGACAAATATTGTCATTGGTTGGGATAGATAATTTTATACCATACAATTTTTATTAGAAGTAAAATTATCTTCAGATCACTCCTAAAAGAGCTAGAGTCGATAAAAGCACCAGTGTTGTATAAACCGTCTTAATACATAAAGCAGTATATGGAAGCATCTTGGTGAGTTCAGCGAGGTAGCTTTCCCAGTATCCAGCTAGGATGTATCTGTTAAAACATGATCAGAGCAAATCAAGTCCATAAAAGTCGATCATGAAGAGGATATTGCGTCTTCTGTTTTGACAACACACGGTGCTTCTCCCGACTCTCTAGACCCTTAAAGAGTGATTTTACTGTAATTTTTTGTAGACCATAAAATTATCTATCCGAGCTAACAAAAATATTTGTCTTAATTGCCTTAATAATTAATCCATCAAAATAAATAAAAAGAGCAAACATGTATATTACGACGATTTTTACGCACACGATGTCTTTAGCTGGCTTTCGCTCCTTAATAAGCAATCTTACGGTACTTTTACATTTAATAATAATTGTAGAGAACCTTGTATATCTAATTCAATCAAAACAGTTGTCCAAGTTTCAATAATAATTCTTCCATCCAAATAAATCTTAATTAATAAAGCAGACAACCTAGTCGCCATCTTGAATATCGCGCTTCCGGTTTAAATTTCACTGTGAGTAACCGCAATTTTTGGATTCAGGGGGTCGAAATATTGGGAAAACATCGGTTACCAAAATGTTATATGAAATTCCTCTAGCATTTCGATACTGGGATTTTGTTCCAATTTCACGGTGCTTCTTCCGACTGTAGCCCCTTAAGGAGTGATCTGAAGATAGTTATACCTCTAATAAAAATTGTAGAGTATAAAATTATCTATCCGAACCAATAAAAATATTTGTCTTAATTGTCCATAATGATTCCATCAAAAATAACAAAGCTGACATCTTGGGTGTCATCTTGAATATCACGCTTCCGGTTAAGATTTCGCTTTGGTAACCGCAATTTTCGTATTCAGCAGGGTTGAAATACTGGGAAAACATCGGTTACCAAAATGTTATATAAAATGCCGCTTGTATGGTTAAGGATACGTTTTTTCCGATAACAGTCCGTATAAAATAGAAATGTGTCAACTGAAAATAGTTATTTAATCAATTAGTGTGTTAATAAGGCCGATTAATAATCGAGACATTTTAACGCACGAGAGTAGCGAGCGCGTTAATTGTTGAGATTATTAATCGGCAATTAACACAAGAGTTGATTACTAAATTTTTCGGTCGATCGCCTCTCATTAAATTGGAGAAAATCTAATTTTAATTTACGTCAAAAATGCACGTTTTCAATAATATTTCTCAATCAAAGGTACCACAGATTATAGATTTATATATTTAGAAATAGATGGCTGAGTCCCCACTCTAAATGGTAACCATGTTTTAGTTCTTACCATTATCGTTGTTGGCGCTGCCAACAAATTTGGTGCTTGGGTTGCTTGTAATAATAATAATAATTTTTGCTAAATTTAACTCGTTATTTTCGCAAGTGATCGTGTTATGACCACCTCTTCATTTTTTGAACTTCCTGTGAAAGTTTAAATAAAATAACTGTTCATTTTATTGTAATATATTTATTAACTAGTTGCTACAAAAATTAACGTAACAACTTGGTTTAACATTATTTACTACATTTCTACAAATTGGTCATTGCTCAACTTTGTTTTAAATTGGGTGTTTCCACAATCAACTAAGTATCAACTTAAACTTGCCTTCAATTAGGTTTTCATCCGATTTCTCTACGATGCCAATGTATTAACCAAGTTAAACCGTTTTGAAAATAGTAACTCTTCTTTTACACTCCTCGTCGAACACATCATTTATCATGCACTAAAATTCGCTCTTATTAACTTCATGATTTGAACACCGTTTTTTATTCAAACTTTAAACTGTTCTTTTCAATTTAGATGCCATATCACTACATGGTTTCTGCTTTGGGGATCACTACTCAAACATTCACACAACTGACAAATTATTTTAAAATAAACTTCAATTTTTACATCATACCACATTCCTACATTATCCCTATGTATTAAATACGCGGAGCTCGATGCTGCCAGCGCCATACCGTGATGATGGTAAGAACTACCTACCCCCCTACCGATGATGGTAACCTACGTCTCACCCTATCTCCCGCATCTATTGAACAATATATCTCAGTTATCTGTGAAAGGTACCATTGAAAACAAAAATGACAACGAATGTCACAATTTTAATGCAATATGTGCAATATTTGGTGTGATTTGGTTGCTTATACCATAATTGATCGTTAATGCAATATGTGCAATATTTGGTGTGATTTGGTTGCTTATACCATAATTGATCGTTAATTGGGGTTATTAACCCTCCATTCAACGGGTGAAGCCTGTGAGTGCAAGCAAAAGTGAAAATTGTCTGTAACTTAAAAAAATAAATACTTTTTACTGTAATATTCTATCTACCTTCCTAACATGTAATAACTCATATCATCAGCATTTGCTTTTCAAATTTTTTCAAAAAATGAATCCTCTAGGACACAGTTTGTTGTGACAGGCTTCACCCGTCGGTTCGTGTAACTTTTTGATAACCGATTATTTTTGTTATAAGTTATAAAGCATTATTTAAGCGCAAAATTTATCTACAGGCCATAAAAAATAATTAGTTTTAAGTTTCAATGCTTGTTTGTAAATTTTTTGTTTAGGTCACAAGTGCAAAATAAGCAAAAACGAGCGGGCGCCCCCGTCGAAATTCGACGAAGTAGTTGTAGAGATGAATGTGTTAGGGTGTGCGCAAATTAGAAGTTTCGAGCATAGAGTTTACATAGAGTTGTTTAAAATTTCAGCTAGAATCATATGTCCCTACAAGGTTGCAATATGCTCTATGCTCTCAGCTTTGAATTTGAGTACCCCAGAACGTTGTGGTCTATGCTATGCTCTAGACTCTATGCTCGAATCTTTTAATTTGCGCACACCCTTAGAAAAATGAAATTTTCTAAAATTATTATAATACACTCAACTTCCTACACCGATGATTGTTTGTTAATTTATTATTTTAAAAAAATTTATGAAATTGGTAATTTGAAGAACATAATTAGTGCTGACATATCTGGGGGTCGACAGCTTCAATTTAAAAAAAAATAGCGGTCACCCCCGTCAAAATCGAGGAAGTTTTTGAAGATATGAATGAGCTATGACTATTTTATAAAAAGAATAAGAAAACTAACCTTAAAGATAACTAAGCCAAAGAGGGCAACATAAAAAACCGTCTCAAAAATCCAAAATTCACGAAAGCACGAAACGTAATTAAAAATGCACGCACCAACCTGACCATATCGCGTATTAGAAACGTACTGGTCGAATAAAAGTATTGAAAATTTTATCACCACGACCAAATGTATAATGTGTGCCTTATCGTATAAAACCAAATACTATCTACATTTATTCTCATTTATAATTTTTAAAATTGGATTATTTTGAATTATAAAATTGATTATTTTATTATGTATATTATAAAATATAAAACAATGTATGAAATTAATAATTTTGAGAAAAAAATTAGTGATGACATATCTGTGGGTCAAGAGCTTCAATTTAAAAAAAAGATCATCAAAATCGGTCCAGTAGAAGTACGCTAAAGTTAGCGGAAAAGAAAAGGCTTCGCGTTTTAAATATGTATATGGATTCTTATTATTTTTCCAGTTTTGTAAGGCTTGGTTATGTATTTAGTACATTTAAGCCTGCTATTTCAGTGAAGTTTAGGCCCTTGCAGTTTGTGTTGAGAATTTTATAATTTATTTTTTTTGTAATTTTCTGCTTATTTGATCAATATACTAAAAAATATGTATTATGATAATCAACTTTATTTTCCTTCAATGTCCATAAAAAACAGTTTTCAATAAAAAATGTCAAAAAAGGATAAAAAATTTAAAATTAAAAAATAATAACTAACAAAAGGACCTACGCTTTAATTCTTCTGTAAAATAATGAAGAATAAGGTAGATTTTCAATTAAAAAAATTTCAGTCCAATTCTCGCACCCTTACTATTTTTTAGCTATAGATATAAAGTGAGCCTAGCAGGCTTCACCCGTTGGCTCGTGTGATTCTAGACCCACCCGTTGGATGGAGGGTTAAGGGGTATCAATACATACCTACCTCAAAACGTAAATTTCTTTTTACCGGGTCATTTTTAAGCATTACATTAATTAGTTAAGCAAAACATAACATATGATACATCAATCGATTCGTAATACTCTTCTCTAAGTGCCGGACATTTTTTAATTTGAAAAAATTGTAAAGTGGAGTAGAATTCTTGAAAAGGTGGTTTTTAAATTGTAAATTTCGAAACATTCATTGAATTATTGAACTATTGACTAGATATTGAAAATACGAATTTTGGTTACCTTCAGGATGGTGCCTGACATTTTCGTTTCTGTAAAATTTTAATGGATCTCCAGAAAAAAACTACCATCATTAAAAGTCATCCAGGGGAAAATTTTGTCAACAAAATGATTAGTTTTTTGTATATTGTAACTTAAAAGTGTCATAAGTTTTCCTACCAAATTTTATGAAAAAATATTTAAAGCTTCTTATAAAATTTTCAAAAATCAATCTGTAGTACCATTGATATTAGAAATATCAGACAACGCTTGCTGTTTCTTGTTTCCATTAAATATTTGTTTGGACGATTGGCCAATGTCAAAAAGTTTTCAACTGTAATAACCCTAGGGCATTGATAACAACCGAAATAATTTTGTCATATCTTGAAAGTACATTTTTTTAAAATACCCCGACGCGAAGCAGAGGGGTGTTTTTCTAAAAAAATGTACTTGAAAGATAGACAAAATTATGAGGATTTGTCAATGCCCGAGGGATATTCAACGAGATAATTTTTTTTACATTTAAATTTAACGTCAAAAGTGACAATTCGTTGAATTTTATACGATATCGCGACAGCGGAGCAATTGAAAATTACCCTAGGGTGATTGTCAGTTTAAGTTTTATGTGATTGGGTAAAACTGAACATGTGACTGAAAATTGTAAAATATGATTGGCTTTGTATATGAAAAAAAAATTATCACAAAAATATCAATCAAAATACCCACAACCTTGGTAATTTGTTATTGTGAACTGATAATATTGTTCACCAACTAAGTGCTGACTTTTTCTAACTTAGTGCCATGGTTACAAAATTGAACTTTCGCAGAGGTATTGAAACCAACCCCGTAACGATCAATTTCTTATAGATTAATGACAGCATTAACAATCGATCGACGGAAATATAGTTATTTAATCAACTAGTGTGTTAATAAGGCCGATTAATAATCGAGACATTTTAACGCGCGAGAGTAGCGAGCGTGTTAATTGTTGAGAATATTAATCGGCAATTAACATAAGAGTTGATTACTAAATTTTTCCGTCGATCGCATCTCATTAAATTAGAGAAAATCTAATTTTTTTTTACACAAAAATGCCATTTTTCTAAAATATTTTACAATCAAAGGTAGGTACCATTGAAAACAAAAATGACAACTAATGTCACAATTTCAATGCAATATTGGTGTGATTTGGTTGCCTATACCATAATTGATTGTT
Source organism: Malthinus seriepunctatus (assembly GCA_963924605.1). NCBI lineage: Eukaryota > Metazoa > Arthropoda > Insecta > Coleoptera > Cantharidae > Malthinus > Malthinus seriepunctatus. The sequence continues at coordinate 17,177,807 of OZ004600.1, forward strand.
AATAGAAAATTGATCGTTAATAGGGGTTATTAACGATCAATTTCTTATTGGTTAATGACATCGATTAACAATCGATCGACGGAAAAATATATAATCGACATATTTGAAGATTTAGCAAAAAAAAAATATTTATTGCAGTTTTATTTACTGTATTCCATACCGTTCACGCACACTGTATAGTACGTATATTTTACCAAAATATGGGGCTTAATATAAATCTAATCAATTTTTGCAATTTTTTTGAAATAGCCTACTATTAAGGGGTTAAAGTTGATTGAAAATTAAAAAGTAGAAAACTTTTTCTCAAAATTCGATACATCGATTTTTTCAGAATATTTTTATACAACCGAACCCGCCTATTCAAACTTTTGTTTGCCTGAAAATAAAATTAATACTCAAATGTTTTATATCTGCTAATACCTACTTCAGTAAAAAAATAAGACGACATTTTGCTTTATAGGGGAAATAATTAGGGGAAAGCTGAATTTTTCAACAATGAATTGTTAGGCCGTATATGTATACTTAGGACAGTAAAACACCAAAAAATAGAAGAAATAATTAGGGGAAAGCTGAATTTTTCAAAGACGAATTCTTAGGTCATATATACTTGAAAACTGCCGAGTCCCCCCGTGCCCCCGTTTGCGTTGTCTAGAATTTGGATTTAAAGATGGCGGATTTGACTACAGTTGATTACGCTGTATCTCCACAAGTAACAATCCGATTTCAATAATCTTTTTTTAATTAGATAGATAATAAAATGAGTAAAATTTTTCTATACTTATATTTTATTGGAAAAAGTACACGGCTTAAAGTTAGGAACCGATTTACAGAAATTTTCATTTTCAATTCTTCTTTTAACTATAATTTGTACGGTAATATAGTAATTAAAAAACTTTTCAAATAGAAGATGTAGCTCACGTTTAATAGAATATCATTCTTTTTTAAATTTTTATTGTAAAAAAATCGGTTACTGAGTAAATCGCCAAAATTTTGTGAAAGTGAAAAAACGAAAATTAGAGGCTACAATTAGGGGAAAGCTGAATTTTTCAGAGGTCAATTCTTAGGTCATATATAGTCGAAAACCGTCGAGTCCCCCTCGCTCCACCGCTTGCGTTGTCAGCAATGTTGAATTAAAGATTTCTGATTTGATTAAATTTGATTACGCTGTATCTCTGCAAGTAATAATCCTATTTAAATAATCTTTACTGAGTTTGATACATAATTTAGTTGAAAATTTTTTTTTATTCTTGTATTTTTCTTGTAAATTTACAGGCAATAAAGTTAGGAGCCGATATATCGAAATTGGTTTTGTACTAAAGTGAAATAAAAAAAATTAGAGAAAATAATTAGGGGAAAGCTGAATTTTTTAGGCATCAATTCTTAGGTCATATACACTTAGAAACTGCCGAGTCCCCCCGGCTCCACCGCTTGCGTTGTATACAATTTGGAATTAAATATGGCGGATTTGACTAAAGTTGATTACGCTGTATCTCACTAACTAGTAATTCGATTTAAATAATCTTTTTTTAATTAGATAGATAATAAAATGAGTAAAGTTTTTTTTTATTCTTGAACTTTTTTTGAAAATGTACAGGGCATAAAATTAGAAGCGAATTTACGGAAATTTTCATACATACAAATCAGGACACTAAAACCGCAATTTTGGCGATTTACTCAATAAATGATTTTTTTACAATAAAATTTTATAAAAGAAAGATATTCTATTAAACGTAAGCTACATCTTTTATTCGAAATTTTTTTCAGTTACGATATTACTAAACATTTTATAGTTAAAAGAAGAAGAATTGAAAATGAAAATTTCTGTAAATCGGCTCCTAACTTTAAGCTGTGTACTTTTTCCAAAAAAATACAAATTTAGAAAAAACTTACTCGTTAAATGATCTATCTAATTAAAAAAGAATCATTTAAATCGACCTGCTACTTGGTGAGATACAGCGCAATCAACTTTAGTCAAATCCGCCATCTATAATTCCAAATTGTATACAACGCAAGCGGTTGAGCCGGGGGGACTCGGCAGTTTCTAAGTGTATATGACCTAAGAATTGACCCCTAAAAAATTCAGCTTTCCCCTAATTATTTTATCTATTTTTTTTTATTTCACTTTCACATAAAGCCATATAAATTAGAAGGCTAGAACCGCAATTATGGTGATTTACTCAGCAACCGATTTTTCTACAAAAAATTTTTATAATAAAAAGATATTGTATAAAACATGAGCTACATCTTTTATTTGAAAATTTCATCAACTACTATATTACTATACATTTTACAGTTACATGAAGAAAGAATGAAAATAAAAATTTCGTTAAATTTGCTCCTAACTTGATGCCATGTACATTTAAAAAAAAATACAAGGATAGAAACTCTTTAATCATTTTATTATCTATCTAACTCAGTGTTTCTCAACCTTTTTTCATGCGCGACCCTCTTTTTGATACAAATTTTTTGGCGCCCCCCTTCCATAATACGAAATGAAGGCACCCTAAATGCGCCGCTGTAAAAATTTTGTCACCTCAAGGTCAACGCGTTTTAAGAAAAGTTTTTTATTTTATTATCTAATAATTTTATTTAGCTTAGTGGTATTTTAGTATTTTACTTATAGACAAAAATTTATCAGCCCTTGCTTTGTTAAAACGGGTGTAAAGCAAGAAATTTTTTATTTCTTAAAAAATGCTACGGTGAAAGTGCCCTCGTTGCTTAGCGATATAGTTTTCGTACATTAATTATTTATAAACTGCTATTGGACCTATTGCGACCGTTGTCCCTAGACCATTCAATTATATTGGTATCTCGGGAAATTTTACGATTTCACCACCAATTCCGTAAATTTTAGAAAAATTTTATTGACCTACTTAATTTAATTTTAAGAATGCATTTTAGGTCTTTTTTGTTTCAATTCAAGAAATATTTGCAATAAAAGTTTTTGTTTCAATAAATAGTTTTTTCTTAGATTTTCTCGCGCCCCCCTTCAAGATTTCAGGCGCCCCCCAAGGGGGGCGCGCCCCACGGGTTGAGAATCGCTGATGTAACTAAAAAAAGATTATTTAATTCGAATTACTAGTTAGTGAGATACAGCGTAATCAACTTTAGTCAAATCAGCCATATTTAATTCCAAATTGTATACAACGCAAGCGGTGGAGCCGGGGGGACTCGGCAGTTTCTAAGTGTATATGACCTAAGAATTGATGCCTAAAAAATTCAGCTTTCCCCTAATTATTTTCTCTTGTTTTTTGTATTTCACTTTAGTACAAAGCCAATTTCGATATATCGGCTCCTAACTTTATTGCCTGTACATTTACAAAAAAAATGTACAGATAAAAATAACGACGAACTAAATTATGTATCCAGCCTAAAAGGGATTTTTTAAATCGTGTTATTATTAACATAGATACAGCGTAATCAAATTTAAAGAAATCAGAAATCTTCAATTCAACATTGCCGTCAACGCAAGCTGTGGATCGAAAGGGACTCGACGGTTTTCGACTATATATGACCTAAGAATTGACCTCTGAAAAATTCAGCTTTCCCCTAATTGTAGCCTCTAATTTTCGTTTTTTCACTTTCACAAAAAGCCATATAAATCATGGCGCGAAAACTGCAATTTTGGCGATTTACTCAGTAACCTATTTTTTTACAATAAAAATTTAAAAAAGAAAGATATTCTATTAAACGTGAGCTACATCTTTTATTTGAAAAGTTTTTCAATTACTATATTACCGTACAAATTATAGTTAAAAGAAGGAGAATTGAAAATGAAAATTTCTGTAAATCGGTTCCTAACTTTAAGCCGTGTACTTTTTCCAATAAAATACAAGTATAGAAAAACTTTGCTCATTTTACTATCTATCTAATTAAAAAAAGATTATTGAAATCGGATTGTTACTTGTGGAGATACAGCGCAATCAACTGTTGTCAAATCCGCCATTTTTAAATCCAAATTCTAGACAACGCAAGCGGGCGCACGGGGGGGACTCGGCAGTTTTCAAGTATATATGACTTAAGAATTCGTCGTTGAAAAATTCAGCTTTCCTCTAATTATTTCCCCTATAGAGCAAAATGTCGTCCTATTTTACTGAACTAACTTGAAAACTGGAGAGTCCCCCCGTGCCTCCGTTGCATATTTGTAAACAGCAGACGCGCCGTACGTTCGTAGACGTTCGTCCCATGCCGAGCGGACCTTGTATACAGCAGACTTGTCCGCTCCAAAGGTCTGCTATTTACACGCGCTATATTTCTACTAAAATACTCCTAATTTTATTAATTGATTAATTCTATTACTTCCTACTTTAACACTGACGTTTCAATCAAATAATTTCAATAATTTTTCGAATAATGGTCACTGTTGGATTTCCAAAAAAAACTTTATTGGGAATTTTTACTTTCAAAAACACTTTTTATTTGTTAGAATTGCAATTCTGTAATTGTAAACTTGCAAAGAAGATGCTGATGCGGCGTTTACATTTATCAAGTTACTTGAAGCAAGTCGATTTGAAGCCAGCGACTTGAAGCGAATTTTGAGTTGACACATTTTCAAGAAATTATTTTGTTTACTGGATTCTAGTAAATAATAAAATGGCGCCAACTGAGGTAACACAGAAAGCAGTCAGTGCAGTTACTTATTTTATGCAATATATCGATAGATAAATTAGAGAAAAGAATGAAGATAACAAAAAGAGTTTAATTTGAATTGATTCCTCGCTTATCTCTTGGTGGAACATGATTAAATAATTAATTATTTTAATTATTATTATTAATTTATTAATTAAAAAATTATTGTCTATATTTATGACATTAAAATTATCTTCATTTAATTTAAGTAATAATTTTTTAAATGCGGAATCCCTGATGTTTTTATCTCTATGTGCTTTTTATCACGTATCCCACAGGATATCAAAATGCTGGTAATTTTCAAAAAATTAATAATGTCATCATTATTTTTAATTTAATTTTTTTTTTATTTATTTATTTTTATTAAATTTAAATTTTAAAATTCATTAATTGTAATTAACAACTCTCAAATCAAAAGTAATCTTGATTCAACTGCACTTGACTCGTTGGCACTACTCACGTTTTTTTTGCGGCGTTTACATTTATCAAGTTATTTGAAGCAAATTGACTTGAAGCCAGCGACTTGAAAGTTGTTGACAAATGTAAACAGTGTTTCAAGTAGTATCAAGTGAAGCTTGAATTCTAGTTTTAACTTGAATTCAATAGTCAAGTGAAGTAGACGGTCGTCTACTTTTCTTGAAACTTGAAATCATTTGCATCCACTTGAGTACAAATTGAGTAGTGGCAACAGTTCGAGTTCAGTCAAGTACAGTGGACTCAAGTGCAGTGACGTCCAGTTTACTTTTTATTTTTTATAATTGTTATTGATTGTTAATTAAAATGAATAAATGGATAAAAATAATGATCAGCCAGGAGTTAAGAAAAATCGCGAAATCCAAATAATCGGGAGCTGGATTCTTTGGCTACATAATTAAAGTTAGTATGAACATATGTCTAAATTGGCAGAGTTATAAAGTTGGAGAATAAAAAAAAATTCACAAACAATTCACATACAAAAAGTACCTGAACAGACAGAATTTACATACATACATGCTAGAAATATACAGGTAGAAAAGGTACATTTGAAAGGATTAAAAAGGGTAAAATTCAGTAACAAAATCTGACAATAAAGATAAGATTTTGTTGGTCAATGGTAAAAGGTGTAATAAAAACTAATTGACCATGTGCAAGCAAAATACAGAATAAATGCTTCTGAAGTGCCGACAGACCAGAGACCACATGTGAGAATTTAAAAAAAGGGCCAAAACATTAAATCTTTAATATTTATTAATTATTAGCTTGTTATTCTATTTTTAATTATATAAATAAATAAATAATTAGAAAAAAAAACTTGTAAATATTCTCCAAATATAATTATTAAATCTTTAATATTATGAATAAATTAAAATAGGAAAACGCAGTGGCGTAAATAATTTTTCTATCAAAATATTGCATAAAAAAGGTATAACTGCACTGACTGACTGCTTTCTGTGTTACCTCAGTTGGCGCCATTTTATTATTTACTACAATCCGGTAAACAAAATAAAACGGCGCATATTTGTACGCATGACAATGCAAATGATTTCAAGTTTCAAGAAAAGTAGACCGGTCGTCTACTTCACTTGACTATTGAATTCAAGTAAAAACTAGAATTCAAGCTTCACTTGATACTACTTGAAACACTGTTTACATTTGTCAACCACTTTCAAGTCGCTGGCTTCAAGTCGACTTGCTTCAAGTAACTTGATAAATGTAAACGCCGCATGAGGTAGCATAAAAATTAAATACAACTTGAACTCTTCATATTTTTTATGTTTATTAACAATTTGGATTTTTATAATAACTAGAGATGACATTTTAAATATTTTTCATTTTAATATGGAATTTGGGAATCTACAAACAGTTAATGGCAAAATCCGTTTTCCAAAATTTCCTTTCTTCTTTTTCGTTTATAGGATCTTTTTTTAACCGTTTACTACCATACTTTACCTTTTTCTTCCATTTTTAGGATTTTGTACCATTTCGTACCGTTTCTTTTTACTTATAAAATATATTATAAGAGGCTCCCCATTTTAAGATCCTCTTGTACGTTTCTGATAATGTCAAAAACCATATGATCTGACAACTTAATTATTAATTGAATGTAAAATTAATGTTTTTCATTCGGGTTTATTATGGGTTTATTCATTACAAATATGTGACTATTATACATTTTACATAAGCTTTTTAAAACAGATTACTATGAAGGTCTAGTAAATAGCAGACTGCTCGGTATGGCACGTTTGCTGTATATACCATGATCTTTCGGGTACCTAGTGACGTGACCGCGCGTCTGCTGTTTACGAATATGCGCCTCGGTTTGCGTTGTCGAGAATTTGGATTTAAATATGGCGGATTTGACTAGAGTTGATTGGCGCCGTATCTCCACAAGTAATAATCCGATTTAAATAATATTTTTTTAATTAGATAGATACTCGTAATAATGAGTAAAGTTTTTATATTCTTGTATTTTATTTGATAAAGTACATAAAAAAGGGCATAAAGTTAGGAACCGATTTACGGAAATTTTCATTTTCAATTCTTCTTCTTTTAACTATAAAATGTATATAGTAATTGAATAACTTTACAAATAAAAGATGTAGCTCACGTTTAATAGAATATCTTTCTTTTATAAAATTTTATTGTACAAAAATCAGTTACTGAGTAAATCGCCAAAATTGCGGTTCTAGCGCCCTGATTTGTATGGCTTTATGTGAAAGTGAAAAAAACGAAAACTAGAGGAAATAATTAGGGGGAAAGCTGAGTTTTTTAGAAATCAATTTTTAAACCGTATACAAGGTGATTCAAAACTCGAGACGAAAAATAAAATGTCATATTTAATGTCAAATTTAAAGTAAAAATGTAAAAATAAAAAAAAATAAATTTTTTTCCAAGCTTTCCAGCTTTTATTAGTGTGTGGATAACTTTTGAAACACTTTTAATGTAATTTATACATATTATTTAAATTATTTGTTTTCAAAATTATAGATGAAGAGCTAGGAACGTTTTTACTAACGGAAATTCAGCAAGCGTCATATTTTGTGGAGACATTCTATTTGACCTTTAGAACACAGATCTCAAAGTCTGGCTACCGGCAGCCAGTCACTTGGGAGTGAAGAAGTAACAAAAAAAAAGTTGCATCAGTAAGTCTGATATTTTGGTATATTATACAAAATAATAATATACATTTAAAAAAATAGTGCCAGCAACGGTTATCTGTGCTAAGACCGTGTCAGAGGGCCATAAAGGTGTTGGAAATACGCAGCTAGCTAGCATGTTTATATGAAATTTACGGTAAAAACAATATTTTTTCTTCAAACGTCAAAAAAAGTTGATATTTTGTTACTGAACAAGTAAGGTTAAAGTTCTACTTTTACATCCTAGGAGGTAAAAGTAAATTCTAACCCTAAATATTTACAAGAAATTGTAACGTAAAATGATATTTCTAAGCATTTGTAATGTAAAAAGGTAATGTTTTTATAAATTTTCTGTTATAATTTATTCGTTGCGTTTAATAATTAGCTTCTTTTTACAAGTTAAAGTTAATTTTTTTAAATATTTGACAATTGAACTACAAATAATTTTCAAGAGATTTCAAAAATTTTTATTTTTGTTTTTTTTAAGTTTTACGTTTGAAGAAAAAATTAAATGTTTAATACGGAGTAAAAAAACTTTTTTTGGCTCGTCAGTAGTTGTCAGACTCAACTTTGCTTTTTCTGACAAGCCCTACTGACTAGCCTAAAAAAAGTGACATTTTTACTCCTAATAAAACAATCTACTATTTTCAGAAAAATGGAATGAAAGAAAATAAAAGATAGGTCGCTGGAAATTAGTGAATTTGAAATAACAAAGGTAGAGGTAGCTTTCCCAGAATCTAGCCAGGATGTATCTATTTAATTATCAACAGAGCAAATGATGTCCATAAAAGTCCACCATAGAGGATATTTTGTCTTCTATTTTGACAACACACTCTCTCTCGACTCTCTAAATCCGTTAAAAGTGATTTTACGGTAATTTTTTGAAGACCATGAAATTAGCTATCCGAGCTAACAAAAATGTTTGTTTTACTTTCCATAATAATTAATCCAAAAAAAAATAATAAGAGCAAATATGTTATGTTATATTAATATTATGCTTCTTTCGAGGCTTTCGGATGCATCCACTGAATTCGGATGCCAATGACTTTTTTGATCTTTGTACACTGTCAGTGAGTTACTATAAAAATTTGAGCCCAAATACTGTCATGTACCTATCGCAAAAAACTAACATTTAATTTACATTCTTTCCTGGGGGAGCATTGGGAAGCATCCAATGAATTCGGAAGCCAATTACATATTTTGATCTTGTATACTGGCTTTAGCTTTAGGCGAATTTACACTGTGTCCACTTAAGTACCATTTCATAGGTACACCGGAATAAAAGCGCTCGGCGCCGGCGCGACGTTATTCGTTCGGAAGAACGGCAAATCGGCTAATGATATGCCATAGTCCTCAATAATTATTGTATGTACTCACAGATTTCATTTATCCCACTAAAAGGAGTCGATCCCCACAAGTCATAGAGTAATATTAAAATTATAATTGCAATAACCATCATCCAGTATAAAACCAAGTCAAAAATGTAAAATATTAACCAGTAAGAGTATGATCTCACGCCGCACATAAGTTGCAATTGTTTTACTTTAGTAGCTATTTCCGTATGAGGGAGCACCAAAAACGTTGCAGTATAAATTAGCAATCCCAACGGAAACAGTAAGGACCACGACCCTAATGTCCAATAATATATGCTCATCTCATCCTTCTCTTTCTCATTAGTTAAAGGTTTGTTAGAAGTCGAAATTGCGTAATCTTTTCCAAAGAGAGTTTTTACTATTGCGTTTGTAAGTATATTGAGGGAAATAGGTGGGCCGTGTAGAGCAGCGCCGGAGTACATGGCATTTACTTTTATTTCGCCACTGCTACTTGTATTAAATTCTGCAGCTACAACCATATGTTTTTCATAATAAACTATATTTTCGATTCGTTTTGCGATTAGAGCTGAAATATGAATTGAGTTTCAACTAATTTTTTTCAATCAAATAGTAAACGAACAATCAGAGACGCTTTCTGCTAAAACTGCGTGACTATTTTGTTCTTGAATTTGTTGAACATAAATATTTTTGACTTCATTAACGTCGCGGGTATTACTAGAAGGGCCATAATACACCAATGTTTCACCATATTTACTTAAAGCCATTTTGAATTCAGGGACAGCTACAGATTTTGTAGTGTCGCTCAGATTTAAAATAATTAATGTTAGCGCTAACATTAGAAGGACCTAAAACCAAATTTTAGATGTGATTTTACATACTAAATGTCACTTTTACCGTAAATAAAAGTATTGAAAAGTTAGCTTTTGTTATAAGTAAACATTTTGTAAACAAAGCTTTTATTCGTTGGTTGTATAGAGATTTACCAAGTAGCTTCGGGCCGGTGTCCACTAGTAAATAAAATTATAAATATTATGCTACTGAAACTCGATTTAAAGAAATATTGATATATGGAAAGTTTTGGAAACTTTTAACAATCTGGCAACAGCGCCTACGTAGCGAGATTTTGCCACGCCGCTTTAATAATTTAAATACCCAAATACACCAACTGCGTTGGTGGGTATCGTCGTCTGCGTTGATCTGTCGTAGTTTGACGCTACTATCAAGTCATACCAATCCAATAAATTGCAACTAGAGGCGCTAGTGCATCAGGGAACAATGGAAACTGTAATAACATGTTTTACACTGGAGTAATGTCATCATACTGTCACTGTCTATTTGACAACGACAAAATTAAAGCTACATTCAGAAAACAGCGACTGTACTCCCTCCTCTCATAGAGTACGAGATGTGATTGGTGTCCCAAATGTCAATATGAAATTTGCACCAGCAGCACCAGTCACAACAAAATGTCTAATTGACTATCGGTTAAAAAAATTCCTATGTTCCCTGAAGTGGAGCCATCTACCTTATTTTCTCAGCATTAAGTCATCGCACGATTTTGAGCGATTGGTATGACTTTATAGTAGCGTAAAACTACGACAGATCAACGCAGACGACGGTGGGTATAAATACCAATTGGTACCTGCGCATTCTAACCGCTCATCAGCATAAAAAATTATTGCAGTACCATCGAAAAGTATTTTGATTTTTTCAAACATATTATTATAAGATACTTTTAAAATCCCAATAAAATTTCAACATACCATCTGATCTCATAGGTTGGGCTTCTTCATCACTCATAGTAATAGATATTTGGAAATCTTTGGTAAATTTTAGCACTCTGGTAACAGGTTCTACGAAGCGAGTAAGATGTAATACAGCAGACGCCACTTATTAGAATCATGTTGATAGAGTAATTATCAGATCTAAACGACTGAGCAGAAAGCACAATTGTGTACTACCTCATAACCATGGTTAAGTACATAATACGTAAAAACCATTGTTAAAACAATTTTTGGGCGTCTTTTTTGCTCACTTGCGCATTTAAGGTCGCTAAGATCTGGCAATTACTCTACAGAGCGTTTTTGAGTCAAATAGGCAGCAATTCAATAAAGAGGAGCAAAAAACACTATACAATGAATTTGGATTTTATACAGTAAAATAGATGTTTTGAAAAAGAAAAAATATCTAGCAGCAATTTTATTGCTAAAATGTGTTGAGGGTGGCCTCATGAGTATGTGATGAAAATGCACCATCCGCACCCCCTCTGCTTACTTCAGGGGGGAGATAAACGTATGACTACTTCTACTTTCCGCCAGTTTTTGTCAAAATTAAGCAATGTAGAGAAAAATTACTAAACCATCATTTTATAGATGACGCATTTCTACAAAAAAATTCTATAAAGTCCTATAAAAAATTTCCATTCGACTAACGGTTTTCATGAAAAATGTATTTTAAAAGAGCCATGTTTTCAAAAATATTATTAGGCGGGCGAGTCAATATAATGCAAAATCTATGCACGCCGATCGATGGATAAAAAACTATTTTCCTCTGAGATGAACAACGGTAACATTAACAAAATATATATTAATTTAAAACTACAGACTTCAGCTTTCATTTCCATATATTTTTGATGAATTTTGTTATTTCTTGTGGTATTTATGAACAAATAAACTTTCTTTTGCACTATTCTTTAAACATTTCAAGATATTTGGTAGAAGAAATTATTTAAAAAACTTTCATTAAAGGATACTGCTTCCTATGAGTTATTTTTCAAAGTTATATCAAAATAAATTGATTGTATAAGGACCATAATATAATAAGCACCATGCTTTGAAATTTCTTCATTTTTTATATAAAAAAAATTTTAACAGAAATTTGGTTTTAAAATGCTAGCAAATTGTTATTATTAAACAGATTGATGAAAATAAACACTCATTTTGAAGGAAAATATGTCTACTTTTTAATAGACTAATTGTAATTTACTCATCATCTCAGGGTTTCTTTTTGTATTGCATACTGTTAAGATGTAGCAAAATTGGAGATTTTTCTTCAAATGACTTGGTAAATTTAAATCAGTGTACATTTTTCAATAATTTCTTATGCAAATAAAACGCAATAACTTATATTTATGTATTTAATCTGATATTTAAACAGCCGGGGGTCACCCCCATCGTATTTCAGGAACAAAATCGCTGCTAGATATTTTTTCCTTTTCAATATCGTTTATGATATTCGTTTTACTAGGATAATATAAGCGGCCGATTGGATTAACCACTGATTCAAATAAGCGAAATCTACTGGACGATCGAAAGAAATATAAATAGAGAGAGAGAGAGACACATTCTGGGAGTTTTTTTTTCAATAATATTATTATTCAACATACCTGATCTCATAGGTTGTGCTCCCCCATCAATAAAACAAAATTTTTATTACATAATTATAACTGCAATGAAGATAAAAATACACTCACCATGAATATCCACAGTATTATCATGTTGACGTGTTAGATATCCAACTCTAAAGAAGTTATTACTTATTAAAGACACTATTATTATAAATTATCAAACACAGCTTACTTAAGGAACACATCTTCTAAAGTAGTAACTGAAAGAGCAATGTTACTGATAGTTAGTGTCTCTTTTTGTTTTTCCAATTCTAATAATAATATGCCAAACTTCGACTTCATGTCGTTAGGTAACAAGTAAAGTAAATGACTTCCAATGGCAGATTGAAGCACAGCAGTGCCTATTGTGCTCTTAACAATTTTTGTAATAATATCTACTTGTTTTGAATTCCCTTGCTGATTGGACTTTAATATGAGAGTGAGGTGGTAACCAGTACCTTAAAAGTTTGGAATTTTAAAGACAAATTTAATTTTTTAATGCATAATTTCTTACCATATTCGTTTTTTAAATACATAGAAGTTCCATAACAGATTAACCTTCCATGATCCATAATTGCAATACGATCACCGAGAACATCCGCTTCTTCCATGAAATGAGTTGATATTAAAATAGTACGGGAGCCTCTAAGTGACAATAAAATATTCCAAATTTCACGCCTTCCTTCTGGATCTAATCCCGATGTTGGTTCATCAAGAATCAAAACTTTTGAATCACCGATTAATGAAATTCCCAAAGAAAGTCTACGTTTCATTCCTCCAGAAAGATTTGATGCTAATGAATTTTTCTTTCCTGCTAAGTTGAGGTTTTCTAGTAAGATTGTTGATTCATTTTGAGCTTCTTTATAAGTGAAGCCTTTTAGCTACGAAAATAACAAATTAGCGCTACACAAGTTTTTGAAATAATTAAATTACCATTCCAAAGAAGATTAAATGTTCCATGACGGTTAAATCGGTAAATTGTAAGTTGTGTTGAGGACAAAGACCTAATATACCGTATATTTTATTCATCTCACCATTAATGTTTGCTCCATTGATAAGAACACTTCCACTGCTAGCACCAATCATACCTAAACATAACAATTTATCTTAGTATTATTTCTAAAATTAGAACTTCACCTGTGAGAATAGACATTGTTGTAGTTTTACCAGCTCCATTATGACCTAACAAAGCTGTAATTTGACCTTCATAAATATCAATAGAGAGATCGTTTACAGCTAAGTAACTTCCAAAATATTTGTGCAAGTTTCGTATTTGTATACCAGCTTTTAAGTTAGAAACCGGTTCGATTTTGCAATCTTCTCTTATAACAACATTATCATGGGATTGAATTTGATTAGAAGTTGTCTTTTTTAGGTGCTCATAGAGGATCTTAAAAAACAGTCGTCAAGAAGCGCCGAATTGAATTGATCCAATGAATGAATCCCACTTGAATTGTGTCATTTCTAGTGGGAATATGGTCAAGATTGTCAACTTTTTGACCAGCTTAAAATAATTAAAACTCTGCAACTGTGTCAAATTTAACCTTCATTGTATCTTTTCAAATAATAATAAATGCTTCAATCTACGCATTATTTTTTATTTGTTTCTACTAACATGCCAATGGAAATCAATACTGGACGTACAGTTGAATGTTTAAAAGACTACCGACACGTGACTTTTCGACTACTCAATAAATAACATACGTTTAACATTTTTATATTAGTAAGGGTACGCATAGAAAGAAACAGAAAATACAAAAGTTGTGTTTCAAACACAAGTAAAAGTATAACACATACAAATTACACAAATACACAAATTTTGTAGCATGAGAGTGCGATAGAAAAAGACAGAATATAAAGGGAATTCGCTCATATAATTTATGTAAGTTCGTATTTCCGCTTGTGAAGTTAGTTCAATCAGCTTAGTGATTCTCATAGGGGTCAACCTCTAACAAATTAGTAACAGGACGGGACCACTTTTAAAAATTTTCATTTGGTGAGTACAAACAGGGAAAAAAAAGTCTACCGTTTTTTTTACATACATACAAAGTTATAGGCCATTGAAGAAAAAGAGGGTGTTCTGCAGTGCTTTTTTGCAAAATACTTGAAAAGGAAGCAAAATATCGATAAAATGTAAAGAACCAATCTTGTTGAGCATAAAATTACTAACAAAAAATATGTTACATGTTTTGAGTTTTGACAATCTATTAAGGTGGTACGACCGTTTTCTTAAAGTAGTCATTTTTCCAAATTGTTAATTAACAAAATAATGTTTTAACCTATTTGCAACGCAATTACAATTCTGAAAAAATTCACCTGTTATCTGACGTTATTAGAGAAGATATCCTATGAGTTTCAGATTGTTTCAAGCTCATTTGCGTAAATTATGATTTTTTATTCATTAAAAAAAAGGATTTTTTTTCCATTTTTATTTTTTGCAGTTTTAGCAACTTTAGAGTTGGCAGAGACTTATCAAACTATGTTAATCTTGTTCCTTATGAAATTTCCGACAAAAATTGTCTACTTCACTTTTTTGTATCGTCATTTGTTTCTTAATTATTCGCGTGCAAACTTGAAAATTAGTGTGCACGCGAACACCAACGCTAGATATCTATTGTTATGCTACTTTTTAATTTTTATTGCCTGTTTCATCATTTCTCGATCTCCATTGCTTCGTCGTTTTTAGAATAGATGAAAGCTTTTATCTTGTCCATCGTCTTTTTCAATTTCTTCGTCACTGATAACACTCATTCGGTCACCTTCAACTTCAACTTCTTGAATAATATTATTGTCGTCTTCTTCATCTTAGAATTCTATTTCTGAACTTATTCGATTGGTAAGCGACGTTCCTTGACAAGAAAGACATGCTAGAGAGTATCTTAAACCGGATTTGCAGCATTCGTACGCTTTACCACAAGATCCTTTGCATTTGCGCAATATTATTCTCAGTAATTCATCGGGAGCTGGCTTCAATGTTGTCGTCGTTGAAGTTTTTTTTGCAAAGCTACCACCAATGATGGCAGCGACATGACAGCATTTCCAGGGAATCTACTTTCAAATGCTGAAATGACTAGATCCAGGATTCAAACGATTCTCAATTGGGGTTGGAAACTAGCACAGACTGATGGTCTCATGCCAACTATGGCAACATTAAGACTAGTTTTAGTACCCGTGAATTACTGAGAGTAATATCGTGCAAATGCAAAGAATCTTGTGGTAAAGCGTGCGAATGCTGCAAATCCTGTTTAAGATACTCTCCAGCATGTCTTTCTTGTCAAGGAACGTCGTGTACCAATCGAATAAGTTTAGAAATAGAATTCTAAGATAAAGAAGACGACGATAATATTATTCAAGAAGTTGTCGAGGATCAGGCCCGAGAGGTTATTGAAGGTGGCCGAATGAGTGGTATCAGTGACGAAGAAATTGATAAAGACGATGGGCAAGAGGAAACCATTCATTGATTCTAAAAACGACGAAGTAATGGAGATCGAGGAATGATGAAACAGGCAATAAAAATTAAGAAGTAGCCTAACAATAGATATCAAGCGTTGGTGTTCGCGTGCACACTAATTTTCAAGTTTGCACGCGAATAAAACAGAAACAAATGACGATACAGAAAATTGAAGCCAACAATTTTTGTCGGAAATTTCATAAGAAACAAGATTATCATAGTTTAATTAGTCCCTGCCAATTCTAAAGTTGTAAAACCTGCAAAAAAACTAGAACGAAAAAAAAATTCTTTTTTTAACCTTCCAGTACTAACGTGCCAGCATATAACATCCATACTAACGTTCGGTCTCACAGATCGCACTTAGTTTTAATTTTTTCTAACGTATTTTTTACAACTTTTTTATTGCAAATAGAAATTATTTCAAATATTTAGTAATTTTTCTGGATACTAATTATAATTTTAGCAAAAAAAAAATCATTTTAATAAGCCAAAATTCACTTTTATAAAAATAAACAAAAATAAAAAGATGCATAAATTAAATAAGCGATTTCAAACGAATTAAACAGAATTTTTTAATAACTACTAATATTATAAACAAACCTAGAAACAACACTTCTAAGAAGGTAAAAATATTTTTTTCATCTTCAACAATAGCTGAAATATTTTGGAGAGAACATTTTCGCATTTTATTTTGTCGCATTTTACATGTTAGAACATGTAGAGCATGTTACCGCATGCACCAAAAAGAGCTACTTATTAATTGAAGTAAATGCAAAAATCTCTTCTGTTCTTTTTGTTATCCTATTTCTATTCAAGACAAGTGGAAAAAAATAATTTTTAACTAAAAAATTTTATAAATTTTGAAGAAATATTAAAAATTTTTAGTTACTGTTGTACTAACGTCGGTCTCTCAGACCGAATTCAGTTATTATAATTGAACCATTACAAACTTATGCTTGCAAACTTAAAAAAATGTGTGAGAGCATTTAGTTTAAAGGTACTGATAACCTCCCAACCGTAGCAGTTCGTATTTCAAAGATATTAATAAAAATAAAACTCGTCGGTCTGTGACACCGACTGTTAGTACTGAAAGGTTAATGAATAAAAAACCATAATTTAGGCAAATGAGCTTTAAACAATCTGAAACTCATAGAATATCTTCTCTAACAATGTCAGATAACAGGTGAATTTAATAATTAGCTTTTTTTACAAATTTAAGTTAATTTTAAAAAATATTTGACAATTGAACTACAAGTAATAGACAAGAGATGGTGCTCTTTCAAAAATCAAAATTTTCAGTTTTACGCTTTACGTTTGCAGAAAAAATTTAATGTTTTATACGGAGTCAAAGTAGTTTTGTGTGACTCGCCTGTATTGCCAGACTCGTTCGCTACGCTCGCTCTTCAGCCAAACACAGTCTTGTCACACAAAACGTCACTTTGTCTCCTTATAACACAAATAACTATTTTTGCCGTGTAATAATTATCAAAAAATGCATTTTACCATGATTTAGCAAGACGAAATTCCAAAACATTCAAACTAAATTCTAAAATTTTTTGTGAATTATACTTATAGTGAAGTCAATCTCTGGACAGTGGACACAATGTATATCAACAATAAATAATTATTTTCCGTAACTTACTGTAATTGGAAAATGAAATGGTTTTGAAAGACCATATGGGCCAGGTCTAACTTTTTCGAAATACAGAGTTATGAGCATGTACACAACCATATCTATCAGAAACATAACGAAAACGTTTCCAAGTGAAACATCTTCTTTTCCACCACCAGCAGATTGAAATAAATTTGTCCAATTAATTTCCACTTCTATAATAGCTATTTATGTACAAAATATTGATAAAGATTATTGAGTTAACCTCTGTAGTGGTATAGAGAAATTTCTGAATATCCGTAAGTTAAAGCCGTGTTTGGAAAAAGAGCTAACAAAATTCTTTTCCACCACCCCATTTGTGGATGTGAGCGTAATATTGCATCAGGTACAAATTTTGTCAAGAGTAATGCCAAGATTGCCACTATGACTGTTACATTTGCTGTAAGTAATAATTTGATGTTATAATTCTGAGCTCATCAATTACTAGATACCTATTATTAATACTTACATCCATTAAACAAGCTGCTTATTGCAAAAAGAAATGTAATTCCTGCTGCGTAATATAAAATTAAACATACAGCAAATATCGACCGACTACAATAACGAACAACAGAAAGTTTAGCACCAAAAAATGCTGTTGTTATTAAAAATGTAATTACAAAAACAGAAATGATATTCATAATTAGTTGATGTTGAAACCATCCTAACCATAACATCCATGATTTTAAACCCATCATTTTCATTAATTCCTACAAAGTATTACAAGATCAAAAAATGAATCCTAACAAATTCCTAAAAAAAACCTTGCAGAGATTAAATTCGTATATATACCTTTATACCTGTACTCTTTTCTGTGTTAATTTGTTGAACTATATTTGGCGAAAGAATCAATAAACTAAAAATGGTAACATAGAGTAAACAAAACCATGTAATTTCTAGCAAGTAGTCGGGATTATGCGTTAGGTTCGGCATTCGTTGTAAAAACAAAACAAATGAAAACTTTTTATTATTCACTTCTATGAATGAAGTATCGACAGCCAGGTGAATTGACATGAAACCTACATCCAAATAATCTATGTTTTCTAAAACAAAATAAAGACTTAAACCCTTTGTGTAGCGATGGTATAATTTTAAGTGCTGAATTTTTTTAGTGCTCTTAAGTACAACTAACTTTTTAACGCGCTCTTTCAAGATGTCAAACTTGAAACACACCATAATTAAAGCGGATGCCCGTTTACACCAACAGTTTCTAAGCAATTTCCTGCGAAAAAAATACCTAATAGTACCGAAGTTAGACACAAGGGCTCTGTACTTTTGGTTAATAGGATAAAACTCAGCACATACTGGGATCATATTTATCACATTTGTCCGATGAGACCAAAGAAAAATTCGATGGTGGCGGCTGTAAAACCGGATTCACATAGTTTATTGTAACCGTATTGAAATAATCTTAAGCTATGTACAGACTAGAAGTGCAACGTGTCACATGCAGCTTTTAAACTGTACGTGCGCCAGATTCGAGTGAATGACATAAGTATGTCAATCTTCGCTACAGGGGTGTCATTAAGGTAACTGATGTTGGGTTTCTCTAACGTTATGGATCCCTAACATTCAACAACTTAACTATTTTCATTGTTTGAAACCGGTTTTTGAACACTTATGGAATCTATTCTATTCGTCAGTACATAACTATTTTTAGAGAAACCCAACATGAGTGGTTACTTCTTTACTTACACAAAAAGAAGTTGAAAGGAGAGAGCCCTTGATCTAGAGCAAAATTCAAATCAAAAATATTAAAAAAGAAAGATGAGTCGCGTGTTGTTCGGTACCTGCTCCTTCTGGTTTCTTACTTTTTTTTTTTAATAAAATACTTTGAAAATGACGTGTGCAGAGTTCATTACAAATGCTATGCAATACAGGATGTATCTGAATAACACCGACAAACGCTTACAGTGAGTTTCTGGAGCCAAAAAAGGACTTTTAGCTCTCTTGAAATTATGCCCTAGAGTGTCCCCCTACCAAGTTATACGCTCTCGAAGTTGTGTTAAAAATTTTGAAAAATTGCTTTATCTCCAAAAGTACCTACTGCAAATATTTTAATGATTTTTATACAGTCCACATAACTTATATAAGAGTTCTCATGTGGTAGATATTTCCAAAAACTTGGTAGGGGGACATTCTTAGGGCATAATTTCAAGAGGGTCAAAAGTTCTATTTTGGTCCCAGGAACTTACTGTAAGCATTTGTCGGTGTTATTCAGGGACATCCTGTATAATGCTATATTATATGATAATGTCAAAGATATTTTGCTAATCGTTGGTGAAAACAGGCAAGATTTTCACATGTAGGGCCGTACTCGTGTCGTGGTCGTATCGTGCTACGGCGCGAGAATTTTCACATAAGGACTGTGTTGCGTTCGTGCTGCGGTTATGCTGTTGTCACTAATATAATATTAACCCTTCTTCGTGTTTACTATACGTAGATATTAGATAATTTAGACGTTTTGAGACTATTTTTTTCTCTAGAAATCATTATTCAGATTAATCTTCGAAGCTCAAGGTTATTTAGAATTTTTGAAACTTATTATCTCATCCACGTTATAAATTTTACTCAAAACTCACCTTTGGAATCTGTATAAAGTTTATCTGTAAACCAGTCTCTTGTTTCAGAAAAATCAGGTCTAATTGAATAATCCAAATATTTTGGAGCTTCTTCACCTTCAATTCCATTAAATACAATTCCCATAACTGTGGTTTTAGCGTGTTTTTGTGCATAATAATAGTCAAGTAAATCATTTTCAGTAGCAAAGCCCTTTATAGCTGCAATATTAACTATATTCTCATTCTTATTCAAAATTATAATATACTTACATGCAGTATCGACCTTTAATTTTGATTGTACTTTACTAATTAAAGATGATGTAAATTTCGATTGAGGTGCGTAATATAATTCAACAAGTTTAAATTTTAAAGAATGAATTTTATTATAAATTACTTCGCTGGAAAGTTGTTCATGGTAGGTCGGTCCTTGGTGATTTTCAGGACGACTACCGCCAGTAGAACCTCTCCCCATTACTTGTACGAAACTTGTAAAAAATGAAATAAGGGCAAATAGTGCAATTGGTATTGCAATGCTGGCTAACGTAAAAACCCAATAACGTCTTGTAATAATTAAATTCTTCCAGGTTAGAATTTTTAATTTTTGGAATACAGAGGTGGCCGGCATGTTGCTTAGGTATTAGATGAAAGCTTTAAAAATAATAAAAACATTATAGTCAGAAATTTGAAAATTGCTTACGGTATAAATACCGTACCTACATAAAAGATGTATATAATGAAGAAGACACAACTCAAAATGAGTCAACTCGGGTGGCATTTACTTCCTCGTAAGTCGCCCTTTATTGAAAATTAATTTTTATTTTGTTATTGGGTACATTCAGGGAAGGTCAGCGGCTGAGATGTTTTTATTTGACTGCACTGCTTTCGAACCAATTTTACTTCAATATTAGCGGCACTAATCGAAACACAGTAAACCTAAGTATTTCATTCACTGACTTTCTCTGAATTTGTTCATTAACTTGCCCGCTGATATAACTTAGTGATAGACTGGTGACCGGACCTCTCTGTCGAATGATTTAACATGTAAAATTATGCTTTTGTAATTTACTGCTTTGCAATTGATTTTACAAAAAAACTCTTAGAATAAAAGTTTTAAAGCAAAAATTCTGTATCTAAAAAAATTAAGAAAATTGAAAATTTCGAAGATTAGCAGTAATAGCGATGGCATTGAAACACAAATAAAAATTGTCAAATGTTTTACGCTTTTTCTGTCAAAATAATTAACAGTTTTACACCAAAGTATGATGTTACATGTTAAATCTATATGACCGAGAAGACCGGTCACCACTCTTTATACATTTTATTTATTAACCATAAAAATGAATCTACAATACTCACTCACTGATAGAGAAATGTTAACTTAAAAATAGAGGTATTTTGAGAAATTCATTTGGATATTTTAGAGAAAGTTAGAGATATTTTAAAACCTTATAGGCTTTAACAGACATCAACTGTCATAAAGAACAGATATACACCACACAACACCTACTATTTATATAAGCAAAGATAATATAATTAATAGGGGAAAATAGATTGGAATCTCTGATACTTCCGGCCATTTCTATGCCGACAGACCGGGTTATTTGTGTAGTTAACGTCAAGAGCTTTAATTTGATACCTCATATGGACTACTTCTAATAAAAAATCTAATTTAAAAAAAAAAATTGCTTTCGCTCGGGATCGAACCTGAGACTGTTTGCGTTTGTGTGTAGATTTTCCATCGCGCTGACAGACAAATAAATGTGAATGCAACTTGATGCAACTCTATAAAAATAAACCTAAAATGATTTCTTATTAAAAACGCCCAATAACACCGGTTTGATAAGATTCTCAAGTCGCGCGATGAGTGACAGACCAAGTTAGGGTGTTGTAGCAATAAGTACTAACTACGACGTAATGATCTCACAAATCTGCTAGTTTCAAAGTACAGGAATCGAAAAATTTGACGTTTAAACAACTATAAAAAGTTAAATTGTCTTAACTTCCGGCTAAATCCGGCGCGACAGACCGGGCGTTTCGTATACGTCCTCTTTACCCGTCTTCCCTTATATTTAAATAAACGTATTATAGTAATAGACTTATTGCCAAATAAAAACGATCTGCGCAGAAAGCAAACGTATCAACTAACTTATTTCAAAACCAAGGTGACATATACGGTGTAAACCATTGTGAAAACAATCTTTGGGCCTCTTTTTCTATAGCTTTCTCACTTGTTCTTCTGTGCATTTAAGATCGTTTAGATTTGGCAAGATTTTTACAATCAAAGTAGATAATATGATTATTGTTGCAAATTTTACACAATAGCGCTTTCAAAATATAAGTTATAAAGAGGCCTAACTGCAACTTTTTATTTTAGGATCTGGCAATAGATAGAAACACTTCTTCGAGAGAGGTATCACTTATTTGGTAATCTTCAATGATTGGATGTTTTTGGCTTAAATCTTCCATTTCATTAAATAATTGGCCCAATTTCTTGTGATCATCATCGATGCGATAATGAAGTAAACCCTAAAAGAAACGTGAGTTTATTGAAAAGCATGATTATTTATAAGTTCACTAAAAAAATTCAATTACATTTTTGTCTTTCAAAATTTCATCAGTGAGTGTTTATTGAAATTTTTTCATAGCAAATTCATTAGTAAAAATCATCTAAAATTCGGCCACTCACAGGTAGATAAGGTTGAAAATGCCGCGCAGCCCCCACAGCCCACAGTGTTGTATTTGTTAATAGATAAGGCCATGTGGTGTGAGTGTGAAAGTCTCATATGAGATATTAATTTGTTAAAGCACTTACAGAATGTTTATCACATAATTTGCAGGTACCAAGATATTTGTGCTCAAAATCACGCAAAAGTAGTTGAACTTCTTCAGGATCTTCTGATTGATTATCTGTTGTGACATTTGAGAGTTCATTTTGAGTTTGAACGCCTATTGTTTCGTCCACGTTATTTAAAGTGGAATTTCTAAGTTTTATCTTTACGGCAAATCCCTGGCCATATTGCTTTTTAATTTCTGGAATTGTTCCAATACATTCTAAGCAACCTGCTTTCATTATGGTTAATCTATAAAACAATCAACGCGAAAAAGTGACAAAAGTAAAATAATTTTTCAGCACCAAACATACCTATTACACAGAGCTTCACACTCATCCATGCTGTGAGAGCATAAAACAATTGAGGTTTTCACTTCTTGCTGTCGCAGCAATGCGATCACGTTCCACAATTTTCGTCGCGAAAATGGATCTGTTCCGCTTGTAGGTTCGTCCAACATCACCAATGGGGGATTACTAATAAAAGCTATAGCGGTGTTTAATTTACGTTTATTTCCTCCGCTATATTTTCCACATTGTTTATCGGCATATTCTTGTAAATTTAATAGAGCGATCCACTTGTTTACTTCGTTTGCTATTCCATCTTTTGGTTCTCCACGTAATTCTGCAAACAATTTTAACATTTGGCGTCCGGTTAATACTTCAATAATTGCATCAAATTGTGGACAGTAACCAATTTGTTTACAATACTAATAAAACGAAAATGTTTATAAATAATAATAGGCAGACATTTATTAAGAAAACAAACCTCTTTAGCATTTTTTGAAAGTTTAAAAGAATTACCCATAATATCTTTTATTTCTGCATCACCATCAGTAGGAATTTCATCTCCAGTTAACATACGCAAAGTCGTGGTTTTACCAGCACCATTAACGCCCAATAAGCCAAAACAATCTCCTCCCTTGATAGCAAAACTTACACCTCTAACCACTTGTTGAGTTTTGTAAATTTTTGTAAGACGCTTAACCATCAGCACGCCATCCTCATCCTGTTGCTCCTCAAGTTCAGTGTTGCTTCCAATTTCATCATTACTTAATTTAACGTATTCAAACATTTTAAATATAAATTTGGATTCTAACAAGAACAATATTGCAAAGTATAAGAACGTTGATGCCATCATAATTTCTAAATATTCAGAAATATTCTTGTGTTGTTCAAAGTAAGATAGGTACTCTTTACATTCATCACTGGTTAGAGAATCTAAAGAATTAGGAACTTTGTAAAATTAAATTTATTTTCTTAAAATATACAAAATTACCACAACACGGATTTGGATCATGACTACAAGTAGTGTTCTTGTCTTGGGTAGATAGACGAAGAAAGTGATAGTTTCTGATTACATAATATGAAAATTTTGAAATAGTTAAAAACAGTCCATATTGTGGAAAACAGAAGAACAAATAAATGAAGTCTGGTAATTTTCGATAATATTCTTGAATATTGATCATACTTAGTATTAGAACTATGCTACCGAATAAGGTGAGGATTACGTACATCGCAAACGCCCTAGTCGTACTATCTTTGTAAGAGTACAAATATGAATAGGGTATAATACAAAAACCGTACACCAGTAATATTAAAAATAAGGCACCTAAAAATTAATATTTTTATTACTATACAGTTCATGTCTCTGTCAAAAATTGACCAGTGAAAATTTAAAACATTGAGTTATATCTACCGGGTGATAACCACCAAACCTGGCCATATAAGTCTAGTTAACGAACGCCTTAAACAGGAGTGTAGAGAACATGGAAGAAGGTATATAATGGATTTTTTAGGAATGTGTTTAGGCTAGTTAGGAGGTAAAAAAATTAAAAGTCCCCGCTTTCAGCTAAACACGGCTAAGAGAGGGAAGGTGGTGGAAAGGTTTCGTTTTTGTATATCTCGAAAACGGTGCGTTCTAGGGAAAAAATGTTAGCATCAAAATGGAAGCTTACCAAATTTCCTATAAGACTGTTTCTATTCATGTTTTCTTTATTCCTTCTAGTCTTGTCAACAAAGGGGTTCGTTGACTAGACTATAAAGTTTTATACGTATCCTCCAGGTCGGATGGTTTCGGAAGCAGCAGAACAAGATTCTTCTGTGACGGGAATGGTTTTACCAATAGTTCATTATCTCTCGTAATAATATGACTAGTGTTTTGAAATTTGGTTCGTATACTAAATATACATCACTTTATTATTATATTCAACCCTCAAATTTAACTTCAACCTTCAAATTTGTGAGTTCTCACCCCGAAGTGATTTTAACTTTAACAACATTTCTACCTTACTTGAGAATATTTTTTTAAATTCCACTAAATGTGGGTGTTTCCACATAAACTTAACAATTATTAGAAACAGCAAACAAAATTGTTGGGACTTGCCTCATAATTTTTTTAAACCAATTCTTGTGAATCAAATACACAAAATTTTAAATGATTATGTATCATTAATTACTGAAGCACTTCTAGGCATAACGTAAACTTCAAATTCGGTGCTAGGGTATATCGCATCCTAAATATTTCTATAAAAGTCTGAAACTGACTAAGACCCCCCACTAACCGATTTAAGGGGGGAGGGGACAAAAGCCCCCTGAAGCTTTCTCGAAGAATTTTGACTTTTTTAGGGATCTTTAGGATGTGGTCTACAATGATACTAAATTTCAAAATTTTAGGATACCTTGAAGTGCTTCATTATCTCGTGTCGTGTAAAGGGGTAAGTGATATTAATTAACATGAAATAATGAAGGACTTGAAGTCATCCTAACATTTTGAGATTTGGTCTCATTGTAGATCACATCCTAAAGATCCCTAAAAAATCAGAACTCCTCGAGAAAACTTCGGGGGGACTTTTTTTCCCCCCTTAAATCGAACCCCGGGGAGTTTTAAGGAGATTCTGACTCTCCTACAAATATTTAGAATGCGATATACCCTAGCACCGAATTTGAAGTTTACTTATTGATACATAATCATTTAAAATTTTGTGAATTTGAATCACAAGAATTGGTTTAAAAAAATTATGAGGCAAGTTCCAACAATTTTGTGTGTAGTTTCTAATTGTTAAGGACATGTGGAAACACCCACATTTAGTGGAATTTAAAAAAATATTCTCAAGTAAGGTAGAAAAAATGTTCTTAAAGTTAAAATCACCTCGGGGGTGAGAACTGACAAATTTGAGGGTTGACTATAATATACTGATGTATATTTAGTATACGTACCAAATTTCAAAAGACTAGTCGTATTATTACGAGAGATAATGATTTTTATATGGTTATTGGTAAAACCGTCCCCGTCTACAGAAGAATCTTGTTCATCTACTTCAGAAACCATCTGACCTGAATTATTTTTTGCTAATGTTGTTAAAAATAGTGTATTTTATTCACTTTCATATATTTACTCGTACTTGTCGTACAATGTTTAAAAAATCATTAGTCACGAATTGTATGTACTCACAGATCTCATTTATCCCACTAAAATCAGTTGATCCCCACAATTCATAAAGCAATATTAAAATTATAATTGCAATAACCATCATCCAGTATAAAATCAAGTCAAAAATGTAAAATATTAACCAGTAAGAATACGATGTCACGCCACACATAAGTTGCAATTGTTTTACTTTAGTAGATATTTCCATCTGTGGGAACACCAAAAATGTTGCAGTATAAATTAGCAATCCCAACGGAAGCAGTGCGGACCATGACACCAATGTCCAATCGTTACTGCTTTTCCTTTCATTCCTAGGTAAAGGTTTATCAGAAGTCGAAATTCCGTGATCTTTTCCAAAGAGAGTTTTTACTATTGCATTTGTAAGTATATTGAGGGAAATAGGTGGGCCGTGTAGAGCAGCGCCGGAGTACATGGCATTTATTTTTATTTCGCCACTGCTACTTGTATTGAATTCTGCAGCTACAACCATATGTTTTTTGTAATAAAGTATATTTTCGATTCCTTTGGCGATTAGAGCTGAAATGTTAATTGAGTTTCGAATACGTTTTTTCTATCTAATCAATAATAATAAACAAACAATCAGAAACGCTTTCGGCTAAAACTGCGAGACTACTTTGTTCTTGAATTAACTGAGCATAAATTTTTTTCATTTCATTAACGTCACGGTTAGTACTAGAAGGACCATAATACACCAATGTTTCACCATAATTACTTAAAGCAATTTTGAATTCAGCGACAGTTTCAGATTTTGTTGTGTCGCTCAGATTTAAAATTATTAATGTTAGCGCTAACATTAGAAGGAACTAAAATCAAATTTTAGATGTGATTTTACATACTTAGTGCCACTTTTACCGTTAATAAAAATATTGCAAACTTGTTTTTTAAAGTAAGTAAACATTTTGTAAACAAAGCTTTCATTTGTTGGTTGTAGAGAGTTTTACCAATTAGCTTCTGGTCGGAGTTCACTAATAAAAAATAAATAATTGTTATACTATTTCTGTGCAGCGAACAGATGCGGCTAAGCTACTACCAAGCGAAGAAATTTTTTTAGAGAAAATGTTCTCCAGTTCTCAGAAAAATAGTGTTAAAATTTGACTCGCACCGTTTGATTACTTTATGCTTCACGCAGCAACTCGTAGAAAAACATGTGCTTAATTATTATTATTATTATTGGTTTGTGCCAAACAAGGTAGTGCTATTCTGTAATTTAAATTAAAGTAATATTGGTTAACTAATTGTCAAAATGACAGATTCCTTGAAAAAACGCATCAATCAGCCAACGAGAAATAGTCTTAATGAACAAGTATTCCATGATTTTGTAAATTATACGTGTGTTAAACGTGTAGTTTCCAAATGGCGCGGGTCAAAGTTTAACACTATTTTTCTAAGAACTGGTCAACAATTATTTTCCTAATTATTTTTCCAGAAACCTTTAACTTTTCGTAATCTACGGTGAATATCAATATCTACATGTATTTCAAAATCACCCTGTATAATTTATTTAAATATAAAATAATACAAATTAATGTAAAATGAATTTAACATGAACTTACAAACAAACCAAATAATTATTACATTAGCCTATACATCCCTTAAGGGGATGTGGATTTACAAAATGGAAATTATATCACAAAATGCTTCCCTAAAAAGTTATGAGCTCCCATAGTTAAGGTATCGATACTTCTAATAAATATCGATACTTTATCCAGCCCTAGTAAGATGTAATACCATCGAAAAGTAGTTCGATAAAATACGACATTCTGATAGTTTTCTTTCAAAAACATTATTATAAGAGACATTTACAACCGCAATGAAGTTTCAACCTATCGTCTGATCTCATAGGTTGTGCTTCTCCATCACTCATAATAATAGATATATGGAAAGTAATTGAAAATTTTAGCACTCTGGTAACAGCTCCTACGATGCGAGATGTAATACCGTTGAAAACAGTTAAAAAGAGAGTAACTTTCTAATAGTTTTTTTTTCAAAAAGAGAGTTTAAAAGCGCAATAAAATTTCAACATACCTTGTGATCTCATAGGTTGTGCTTCTTCATCAATAAAAGAAATTTTTTTATTATATATAACTGCGATGTAGAGGAAATAAAAATACACTCACCGTCAATATCCACTGTATTATCACGTTTACGTGTTAAATATCCAACTCTAAAGAAATTATTAAAGAATATTATTACAAATTATGGAACACAGCTTACTTAAGGAACACATCTTCTAAAGTAGTGACTGAAAGAGCAATGTTACTGATAGTTAGGATTTCTCTTTGCTTTTCTAATTCCAATAGCAATGTGCCAAACTTCGGCTTTATGTCGTTAGGTAGCAAGTAAAGTAAATGACTTCCGATAACAGATTGAAGCACTGCAGTGCCTATTATGCTTTTAAGAATCTGTGTAATAATATCTACCTGTTTTGAATTCACTTGTTGATTTGACTTTAATATGAGAGTGAGGTGGTAACCAGTACCTTAAATGTTTAAAATATTGGAGGCAAACTTAATTTTTTAAATGCACCATTTCTTACCATATTCGTTTTTTAAATACATAGAAGTCCCATAGCAAATTAACCTTCCATGATCCATAATTGCAATACGATCACCGAGAACATCCGCTTCTTCCATGAAATGAGTTGATATTATAATAGTTCGGGAGCCTCTAAGTGACAGTAAAATATTCCAAATTTCACGCCTTCCTTCTGGATCTAATCCCGTTGTTGGTTCATCAAGAATCAAAACTTTTGAATTACCTATTAGTGAAATTCCCAAAGAAAGTCTACGTCTCATTCCTCCAGAAAGTTTGGATGCCAAGAAGTTTGTGGCTCTTGTTAAGTTCAGTCGTTTTAGTAATATTTTTGCATCATTTCGAGCTCCGCTGTAAGATAAGCCTTTTATCTGCAAAAATAACAAATTAACGCTGATGCACAAGTTTTTGTAATAATTAAATTACCATTCCAAAGAAGATTAAATGTTCAATGACGGTTAAATCGGTAAATTGTAAGTTGTGTTGAGGACAAAGACCTAATATACCGTGTATTTTATTCATTTCACCATTAATGTTTGCTCCATTGATAAGAACACTTCCACTGCTAGCACCAATCATACCTAAACACGAAAATTAATCTTCGTAATGTTTCTAAAATGAAAATTGCACCTGTGAGAATAGACATTGTTGTAGTTTTACCAGCTCCATTATGACCTAACAAAGCTGTAATTTGACCTTCATAAATATCAATAGAGAGATCGTTTACAGCTAAGGAACTTCCAAAGTATTTATACAAGTTACGTATTTGTATACCAACTTTTAAGTTAGAAACTGGTTCGATTTTGCAATAATCTTCTCTTATAACATTATCATGACAATCAATTCGATTAGATGTCGTCTTTTTTATATGCTCAAAGAGAAACTTAAAGAATAGTCGTTAAGAGGCGTACATTGTGTCTTCTGCCTCATTTCAAGTGGGAAAATGATCAACATTAGTAACTTTTTACCAGTTTAACATAACTAAATATCTGCAACTTTGAAAAATTTACCTTTCGTTGTATCTTTTCAATAAATAACAAAGTCGAATGTGTCGACTTCACCCACTTGAAGTAAGACATCTTATATCTATTATACCAACAAGAAAGAAATATCTTCCGTAACTTACTGTAAGTGGAAAATGAAATGGTTTCGAAAGACCATATTGGCCAGGTCTAACATTTTCGAAATACAGAGTTATGAGCATGTACACAATCATATCTAGCAGAAACATAACGAAGACGTTTCCAAGTGAAACATCTTCTTTTCCATTACCAGCAGATTGAAATAAATTTGTCCAATTAATTTCCACCCCTATTATAATAGTTGTTTATGTATGAAATATTGAAAAGGATTGTTGAATTAACCTCTCGCGAAGTATAGTTCAATTTCTGCGTATCCGTAAGTTAAAGCCGTGTTTGGAAAAAGAGCCAACAAGTTTTTTTTCCACCATCCCATATGTGGATATGACTGTAATATTAAATCAGGTACAAATTTTGTCACGAGCATCGCCAAGATTGCCACTATGACTGTTACAGTTGCTGTAATAATTTAATGTTGTAATTCTGAGCTCACCAATTACTAGATACCTGTTATTAATACTTACGTTTATTAAACAAACTGCTTATTGCAAAAAGAAATGTAATTCCTGCAGCGTAATATAAAATTAAAAATAAAACGAACAGCGGCTTATTACAGTAACGAAGAACAGAGGCTGTTTTTAATAAAAATGTAATTATAAAAACAGAAATGATATTCATAATTAGTTGATGTTGAAACCATCCTAACCATAACATCCATGATTTTAAACCCATCATTTTCATTAATTCCTGCAAAACATTACAAAATCAAAAAATGAATCTTGAGATATCTCTCTTAATATTGTTAATATTAAGTTCTGATCCATACTTTTATTCCGCTACTCTTTTCTTCGCCAATTGTTTGAACTAGATGGGGAGAAAGAATCAATAAACTAATAATGGTAACATAGATTAAACACAGCCATATGAAATGTAGTTGTTCGGGCACTCTAAGCCATAGGTCCGGAAATTGTTGTAGAAACAAAACAAATGAAAACTTTTTATTATTCATTTCTATGAATGAAGTATCGACAGCAAGGTGAATTGACATGAAACCGTTTGATAAATAATCACCTTTACCTAAAACAAAATAATAACGTTTTATTTTCCTAAAATTAAGGAACTGACTTGCACCGTTGGATCCGATTGAAATTTTGATCGGGATCGTATACATCGAAAAATTGCTGTAGCTGTTAGTTGCAGTCATAGACTTTAATTTTATTTGAGTGATCCAAGAAACGAAAGTTATTACTACAGACTACAGTGCATTTAACATTAGACCCGGGACTAATTATAGACGGGGCGTAAAGGCCCGTCCACACACACAAACTTGCGTTGCGGTTTGACCGCTTGTACAGGACAATCGGGAGCTTGGGGACAAAGTTCAGTCCGCCTGCATTGGCAAAACCGGAAGGCAAGGCCTGTGTGTGTGGACGGGGGCCTTAAACCGTACGAAAACCCTTGAAATAAGCTTTTCGACGTCCATTCTGTATTTAAAATCCGAAAATTTTACATTAATATACAGTCCCACCAACTTTATTAGCTAGCTGAGAAGGAGTGGCCAGCGCTGTCATACATTTTGAAGTACATGTGAGTTAAAAGTATTTCAAGTGCTAAATTTGACAAGTAACTGTCAGCAAAATTGAATATAGGTTAATATTAAGACAGTGAATTTGCAAAGTACAACTTACTGTCATTTTGAAAAATTTTATCATAACCTAAAGTAGTTATAGATTAGAGGTGTGAATTGTAGTTCATTTTTCTGAATAGTTCATAGTGAACTAGTTCACCGAAATAAACTAGTTCAATTGAATAGTTCAAAATGAACTATCGTTCATCAATGAACGAATGAACTATAAGATATAGTAGACATCATCAATTAACTATAGTTCATCAATTGACTATAGTTCATCAATGTTAAATATTACGTATGACGTATCGCCCTGTCTTTTGTAGTAGGTTGGTGCATCCATACATCAAATAGCCGGAGCGGCGTTGATTAGAGAAGAAAATAAATGTAGTAATTGCCTTAATAATCATAAAATAAGTTCAAGTTCAAAGGACCTAGTATGTAGTTATTCTAGGTCTTGTTATCTCTAGACACAAATTTTACAAAAATACCGCGATATGCTTCTTCAGGCGGTGAACTACAAGTTGAAGTTGATAAAAATTTTAATTTCACAAACATGACCATTTATACAAACATAAAATTTCCTGCAAGGGACAGAAACTTGCCTTTTTAGAAGAATTTAAAGGGTGAAAGTAAATAAACTAATGGAACAAAGTGCAAAACAGAAAGTACAGAATTTTTACATTTTTTTGTCACCCAAAAAAATTATACCCACCTCATTACCTACTATAGAGCATTCCAATGAAAAAGGTTAGTGTTGTGGATATAGGGAAAAGCGCTGCCTGATTTAATACAGGGTTATTCAAATTCGACCGGCAGCATGTGGATCTCGCTTATTTGAAGAGATAGAGAAACGGTTAAATTGGGGCAAAGTTGCGGAATTTTATGCTGACTAATAATCTAAAAAGAAAAGTGCCCTAGCTGCTTTTGTTTTTGAATTATTGACAAAAAAACAAAAAATTGATTTTCCGTTTTTTGACTTTATTTTCCTTATTAAATTATCAAATTTTTAAAATCTGACCGAACTTCTCCTAAGCCATTTTGTATTCTACACCCGATTCCGGAAACACATTTGATGTAAAACCTTTCGGTTTTCTGGAATCATCATCAACTTTAGTTTTAGCCACCATCTCATAGAACCTTTTTTGCTGATTTCAAAAATGTATGTCACTTGAGTATTTATTTTTAAATTTTGTACTCAAATAAGCTAATTTGTTAATTAAAATTGAGGATCAAGCTGCTCTAGAATTAAAACAAAAGCCGGTATAACAAAACATAAATTCATGCTTTAATTACGACTAATTTTATTTCTTTATTTGTGTTTATTACAAAAATAACTGAGTAAACAATGATATTAATGTACTTCATAATAATTTAGGAAATAAACACTTGAAAAACTTGTTAAAGGTGTTTAAATTTCGAAATCTCGGGTTGTAATCGAAGCATGGATTTATGTTTTGTTATACCGGCTTATGTTTCTAATCTAGAGCAGCTTGATCCTTTATTTTTATTAACAAATTAGCTTATTTGAGTACAAAATTTAAAAATAAATACTCAAGTGACATACATTTTTGAAATCAGCAAAAAAGGTTCTATGAGATGGTGGCTAAAACAAAAGATTGCGCCTATTTAAAAACCTAAAGTTGATGATAATTCCAGAAAACCGAAACGTTTTACATCAAATGTGTTTCCGGAATCGGATGTAGAATACAAAATGGCTTAGGAGAAGTTCGGTCAGATTTTAAAAATTTTTGATAATAAGGAAAATAAAGTCAAAAAACGGAAAATCAATTTTCAATAGTTCATTTGAACTATTCGGTCACGAACTACCCATCTCTATTATAGATACACGCGACTTTTAACTATGCCTGTACCTAACCTGAATACTTGATTATGATTGGACGAATTTTTCCTTGCGAAAAATATTTTAAATAAAATTATTGTAGTTGACATTTTCCGTAACGCAAAATTGGTTGGTGAAGCTTTACGTATAATAATTTAAGGTGAGGAGCGGTAAGGATAAGTTCGCGCAGGTTTGGCCACGCCCCTTTAATAATTTAATACGTTGACTACGGCGTTGGAGGGGAAAAATACCAATAGAGCGTGTCACTTGTCATGAAGTTCAATTATATTCCACGAGGTTCGCACAATCGACGGTCCCAAACGTCAAATTACAGTATTACCAAATTACTTAATTCAAACAAATTTGAAAAAATTCCTATAATTATATACAATAAAAGTAATTTGGTAATACTTTAATTTGACGTTTGGGACCGTCGATTGTGCGAACCTCGTGGAATAAAATTGAACTTCATGACAAGTGACACGCTCTATTGAGGTATCTGCGCATCCCCTCATCTCGTCAGCTTAAAATAATTTACCTTCTACATCGGTGCAAGCAAAGAAAATGAACTAATTCATTAAGATAAACGTATGCATTATTTCACGTGTTGCTCGAAACGATGCTCGCAGTGACGTTCGAAGTTTCAACATAAACGTACCCTTAGGGGAATCAAGTCTAATTGAATAATCCAAATGTTTTGGAGCTTCTTCACCTTCAATTCCATTAAATACAATTCCCATAACTGAGATATTAGAGGTTTGATGTGGATGATAATAGGCAATTAGCTCATTTTCAGTAGCGAAGCTTTTTATAGCTGCAATATTAACTATTCCTATTCTTATTCGAAATTATAAAAAACGTACTTACAAGCAATATCAAGCTTTAATTTCGATTGTACTGAACTAATCAAAGATGATGTAAATTTCGTTTGAGGTGTGTAATAAAGTTGAAGTTCATGACGACCATTATTAATTATTTTATAAATTATTTCGCTGGAGAGTAGTGGATAGTAGAATGGTTTCTTGGGAATTTCAGGATGATCACCGGCGACTGCCATCATTACTTTAGTTTTAAGTAGAAAAGATGAAATAAAGGCGAATATCGCAATTGGTATTGCAATGTTGACTACCGTAGATAGCCAATGACGCTTTGTAATAATAAAATTCTTCCATGTTACAACTTTTAATTTTTGGAATACGGAAGTGGCCGGCATGTTGATTAGATAATAGAAGAAACTTAAAAAAATTAAACATTTTAGCTCAGAAAATTGAAAATTGCTTATGATATACAGGGTGATTTTGAAATACACGTATTGCTATGATAAGCTATATAAATTTTCTTCATCAGGGTTTTTCTCGTGGGTTCAACTTTATTTTCGCGCGCACTTCGTTTAGTAGCGCCGACGCAATCTCGACATAAACAACTCTCTTCACTACAAACCAAACACTAATAACTTTATCAACTTAATTTTTTATTTCTTTTAAATTCTTTTTTTTTATCACAAGTAAGTACATAAATTTTCTTATTATAATTTTTTAATTAACTTTTAATTTTATTTTTTTTTAGGTTATAATTTTTTTATTTCAAGAAGGTTATTTAACCTCACTTCCAAGAACACTTTACAAACATCCGCATCCATAGATAGCTTTCTAATTTTCGCTATCAAATGTCACTTTTTTTACAAATCTTTAAATTGAATTAATTTCTTCCTCTCTTAAATTTTCTCTAAACTAAATCTCTTAATCAACTACATTTTTAGTTCTTTAAATAAAATATTTCTTTTTAGATTGACCACAATGCATAACTACTGGTAAACTATGAATGTCAGTTTCTCGTAACACCGGAGAAGTCATTCGGATCAAAATCAACATTATATCCTTTTACTTATGAACATTTAGTTTTAGATTTAGATATCATGACAATACGTGTATTTCAAAATCACCCTAATACGACTCAGAGTCAAAGTCAGTTAGGGAAATCGGAAACAAATTAGTTCAAATATTGGACCAATATAGAAAAAGTCAGCGGCGGAGAAGTTTTTAATTGACTGGTGTCCTTTCGAACCAATTTTACTTTAACGTTTGAGGCACCAATCGCAACACTGTAACAACCCAGCCTAAGCATCTCATTCACTGACTTTCTGTGAATTCGCCCATTAACTTGCCTATTGACATAACTGAGATTTAAGTATGTACATTATATGTAACCCTAAATATAAATCTATAACACTCACTTGCTAATAGAGGAATTTGAACTAAAAAATGGAGGTATTTTGAGAAATTCATTCGACTATTATATTTTACAAAAACTTATAGATATTTTAAAACTTCATGGGCTGTGACATCAGACATCAACTGTCATAAAGAATTTCTAGTATTTTAGGTTACTGAAGTAGAAATAAGATTTGAAAAGGAAATTTTTCTCACTGACATTTTATTCCTAAAATATTATTGTATACTATGTCATAAACAGCTGTTAGTGTGGTGATTAAAAAGGACAAATAAAATTAATCTCCAGAATAAATTTTATATTTT
This sequence comes from Malthinus seriepunctatus, assembly GCA_963924605.1. Taxonomy (NCBI): domain Eukaryota; kingdom Metazoa; phylum Arthropoda; class Insecta; order Coleoptera; family Cantharidae; genus Malthinus; species Malthinus seriepunctatus. The sequence continues at coordinate 17,213,827 of OZ004600.1, forward strand.
TTAGACTTGGCGGGCTTGGCAACGTATCAACCTGTTATTATTGTTAAATAATTATTGAAATTTGAGGTTAAGTTCTTTCTGTGTTTATATTCAAACGTCAAACTTTGACATTGTAACGTTGCTACGTTGCCAAGTCTAGAGAATATAAATTTTATTCTGGAGATGATTTTTATTTGTCCTTTATAACCATAACCACCACCCTTCAAGTTTCGAGGTTCTTATACATAATTGAGGCCAAATAAAGTGGCGCATGATTCACCTCCTTACAGTGTAAGAAAAAGTCCATAGTAAACGTATTTCTAATCTTAATGCAGGGCTAGTGCAATGTTTCTACGTGTGGTGGACCTGCGGAGCTTCAGAGCAAATTTTTCTAAACTAATCACGTTTTCTTAACTTACGTAGCGATGAATCATGCACCACTTTATTTGGCCTCAACTACAGTTGCGCAGGATCATTAAAAAATCAATTTATACATTTTTTTAAAATAATAAATTGCCACTTATTAGTACGTGTCTCCGACTTCAACGTCGTTGGATCACGTTGAATTACTAAGCCGGCTGTCAGACAAACGATCTATCGTCAGCGAGTGAGCAATAGCGACCATTATGGGATTATCGATGACTGCCGATGCTGTGTGCCTAATGATATTCAAAACCAAGTGTTTAAAATTTTGGTAGGTCTATGACGTTCGCTGCAAAATGTCTGTCTGACAGCCGCCTAAAGCTGGCCTTACATGTCGACTTCTAAAAGCTAGCTTTTTTTACTAAGCCAATAGAAACCTTGCATTTCCAGCGGCAGACGCTAGAAGTTAAACTTGAACCAACTTTCTAGCTTCTGCCGCTGGAAATGCAGGATTTCTATTGGCTTAGAAAAAAAAGCTAGCTTTTAGAAGTTGGCATGTAAGGCCAGCTTTACACGCCTATCATTGCATTTTACTACAAACAATCATTGATGTAGCATGTAGGTTGATTATATTTTATATTTAAATACTTTTTGAAAATTTCATTATTCTAACGCATTCATATCTTCTTGATCATTGTCTACTTGATAGGGTACGAACGATCAACACAGAGGACTTTAATACTAAAAGATTTTGAAAAAATAATATACTTATACCAAAGATATACAATGTAATATATTTTGGAGTTTTTTGCTTATACCTCGGTGGAAATAATAATTGAACTTACCCAATAGAACACAAATAATGCTTTTACATAATCTTTTTAATGGTAATAAACAAAGTTATAAAACTTAATTGACAAACACTATTTCCGACGGATATTTAATTCATAATTTATGCGTAATCCCAAAGACTAACTAAAAAACTCACTTCAAGCCTAACTAAAAAGACTAACTACCTGACCCCATCCGGGCATTTTATAAGCTCGGTCTACATGACAACTAACACTGGCGATTCTTCTGAATAACACATTCCCGACTTATTACAATATTGCCTGTAATTGTGTATTCTTTTATTCTAATACTTGGTTAATGACTGTTGACAAAATTGCATAATATTTCATACACATGACGCTAGCCTTACATCACAGCCTCTAGAAGCCAGCTTTTTTCTTTCAAAGCAATAGAAGTTAAACTTTAACCAACTTTTAACGTCTGACGCTGGAAATACAAGGTTTCTGTTGGCTTCGAAAAAAGCTGGCTTCTAGAAGATGTGATGTAAGGCTAGCTTAACACAGCACCTGCGTCGCGCTATTTATTTATAAATAGCTCTTTCCACTTCGGTATGTAATATACTATTTTGTACTCACTGCTTCGAAAGTGACGTTTGATGCACTCTGTGGTCGACTGGGAAACAGTATTTCCCGGTCTACTACACCGGGAAGTAAACTGTCAAAACAACACTAATAAATGGTAATAAAATAAAGTAATGTGTATTTATTAATGTAAGGGAACATATTTTAGAACATTTAAATTTGCAAACTAAACTATTTCGTTACATCTAATAACAATATTTAACAACTTTTAGAACAATTAACTGTCAAAGTACGAATTTGTTTGACGTAAGAATGAAGTTTGACTATGAAGTCATAGGTTGCTTTGTATACCTAAATTGTCAAAACTAATCAAATAAAACTTTTATTCAAGAATTATGATAACGGTTTTGTTCGTTACAAAAAATATTGTACGATCCTCATGCGTGAACAATTTTCCCGCGTTCACGCAATGAAAAAAGCACTCGCTCCTACGTCGCTCGTGTTTTCAAACAGCGTTCACGCGGGAAAATCGTGTTCCCACACATGGTTCGTAAATAACTATTACATATTCCGGAAACAAACAGACAAAAATACAGTCAGACTTTTCCTAACGTTTTTCGCTTTTGTCATCTGGAAGGCTCCAAACGTCCAAAAATAAAAATAAATTTATATTTGTTCAAATTAATTCTCAAGAAAAAGTAATAGCAATTGATAAATCCATCTCGTAGTATAATACAACCAAAGATTC